>JALGQZ010000018.1:23406131-23426131 GCA_023105745.1 Austropuccinia psidii | reverse complement strand
ATTTTCTTTGTTTGAAAATCTGAAAAAAAAATTAATTGTGCATTTTAAAATTTTAAAGATTTAAAGGCATTGAGCTTTTGTTGTATTAGTTTTTGTTGAATTTTCTTGAGAATTTTTGAATTTTGAATTCTTCAAAGGTCACTTTTGAGGCAGAGTGTAAGGTTTGTCTATGAAAACCTTGATAATAGTAGCAAATATGAAGAGTACTATTACTTTCCTCAGTAGAAAATATAATAGAATGAGATATTATAACCACAAATTTAATATAAGTATTAAAAATAATATATGTAAAAAAAAGGAAGCTTGATTATTTTTGAAGAATTTAATAATAATAAAACTCTTAATAATTATAATAAATCATAATTATTATATTATTTTTATAGTCTGTGACAATTATAGCAATAATAAGTGTAAAGCTCTTAATAACGCAATTACATGTGGAAAATAATGATATCTAACCACTTATAAAGAATATGAAAATATTATTTATAAAATAAATTATCACACATAATTTACAGAGAGAATTCTTATAGAAAAGTTCTATTCAAAAAAACTAATCATAGATAATAAATATATAGAATTTCAGAGAAAACTTGGTTATAATATTTATTTAATACAAAAAGTCAAACAACAACAGTTATTATATTGTATGATGTTTATAAGTTAAAAGCACACCAAAAAGCAATATCTTTAAAGATAAAAGCAACTTCTTTATGATAAAATAAGCTTCAATGGTTTTAAGAGAAATTTGTGGATTTAAAAGATATTCAAGACAATAATTTTATATAATAAAATGTATCATTGGTGATTAGAACAATAATCTGAATTCTATGATTTCAATTCTTCAAATCAAGATTACTAAATAGTTGAATACTTAAGGAAATAATTTGATAATAAGATCTTATATTTAATAAAATATCAATTGTGTAAAATGTCTAATTGATTGGAATTAAGATTGGGTATTGGAAAAAACAATGATGTGTAGGCTCTTTTTATGCCTGCAGAGAAGCTCTCACTATTTATAATGGATATAGAGGGAATTATAAGCTTAAAGCTGAAAAACCATTCCTAAAAATAAGTTTCTTAACTTAAGGTAACTTATTTTCAATTTTATTCAAAGTTATCAATGTTATCCTTAACTTCATTCAGCTTTAATCCTCCTTTGGATCAATTATTTCAAGTTTTGAAATAACAATTTAAGTTTATTTATGCTAAATTTAATCACATGAACAACTTAAAAATAAATTCTCATGTGAAAATCTCTCAAACTGATTTTTAGTTAATTTTTAAATGAATCTTGATTTTCATTAAGAATAATTAAGCTTGTTGGTTTCAAGGCTAATTAGAAATTAATCCTGTTTGATAAAGATACTTGAAATTTACTTTATACACAGATAGCATCAATTTTTAAGCTGTGTAAAATCTTCAAGAAAATCAATTAAGAACTGAATTGTTGAAGTCATTTCTATTTTTCCATGTAAACTAGCAATACACACCAAAACTTAACTCTTGATACTGTTTTGATACTTTTAAGCTTAATTAAGATTTGACAGTTCTTAAAACCTTGATTTCAAGCTTGCATATTGGGATTTACCCTTTGAAAGCTTGAAATTCCTGTCCAAAATTGGGATAAAACTAATTTAAACCTTAAGGTTGGATCAAAGTCTAAGCTTAAAGTTTAAATAAGGTTTAAAATCCTCCAATATAGGTGGAAACCTTAATTTAATCCTTATATATCCAAAAGGTTGGGTACCCCAGCTCTGTTTGTTCTTTTTCCTTTGTCCATCCTTTCTGCATGGATTTTGCCCTTTTATTTATTTGAAGCCATACTATGTCCTTAAACCCTTTTAAATTGAGCTCATTTAGTATTTACATTCTGTATGGAAAATCCTTAGCCAATTCAGTAAATATACATGAGACCTCAATTTCAACTAAAATTTTGGTAAGTTTTCATAAACCTTATGCAACTTCAAAGTTAATCTAAAATAAGCTTAAATTTAACAATTTTAAAAAATGTTAAAAAAGTTTCAATGTTACTGTGAGACTCTTAGCTCTTTTAATAACATAAGAAATAACCATTTTTGGGTATAACACCCTATTGGTCTACCCTAGGTTATTTTTGGTGTAGGAACCAAAAATGACATAATAACTATAACTCTTTTTATCCAAAGAAGTTATACCTATTTTTGTTCTTTTACATTTTAAACATAATTGATAAGTCTGATTAAGACTAAATAAACTGTGCATAAAGCTAATTGTAAGGTTTGTCTATGAAACTCTTGATAATAGTAGCAAAATCAAGAGTACTATGACTGTCCTCAATGGAAATATATAATATAATAAAATATTATAACCACAAATTTAGATATAATTATTAAAAATAATTATATATAAAAAAATAAATTCAATTACTATTATAAAAATATAATAATAAAAAAAATAATAATTATAATAAAATTATAATTATTCTATTATTGTTATAGTCACTGACAGTTATAACAATAAGAATTGTAAAGCTCTTAATGAGACAATTACACGTGGAAATATAAATATTAACCACTTATAAATAATATAAATATTATTTATAAAAGAATTATAACACACACTGTGCAGAAATAATTCTTATAGAATAAAATTCTATATAAAAAAACTAATACTAGATAAAAAAAATATAGAACTTTAGAGAAAACTTACTTATAATATTTATTTAATACAACAAGTTAAAAAACAACATTTATTATATTAAATAATGATTATAAGTTAAAAACACGCCTAAAATCAATAATTTTAAAGATAAAACAACTTTTTATGATGAAATTTAAGATTAAAGAGTTTTTAAGAGGAATTTGTGGATTTTAAAAGATATTTAAGATGATAATTTCATAATATAAAATATATTATTGATGATTACAACAATAATCTGAATTCTATGACTTCAATTCTTTAATTTAAAATAACTTAAGAATTACTTTAATAATAAGATTTTATAAATAATATAACTTTACCTGTTTAAATGTCTAATATGATTGGATTGATAATTAATGATGGACAAAAACAGTGATGAAAAGACTCTTTTGATGTCTTCAGAGCAGCTCTCATGATTCATAATGAATATAGAGGGCGTGCTCAGGTCAAAACTGAAAAACCATACTTAAAAACAAAGTTCTTAACTTAAGGCAACTTGTTTTTAGTTCCAATTTAAAGTTACCAGTGTTATTCTTAACTCCATTTAGCTTTAATCCTCATTTAAACTAATTATATTAAGTTTTTAATATAAATAAACTTATTTATATTAAAGTTCATCACATGAACAACTTAAAAATAGAGTCTCAAGCAGAAATCTCTTAAACTCAATTTTTAATTAATTTTTAAAGAAATCATAATTTTCTTTGAGCTTAATTAAAAGAGTAAATTTCCAGGTTAATTACCCAGGAATTTTATTTATAAAAGATACTTAAAATTTGATTTATATATAGATAATATTAAATTCTAAGCTGTGTGAAATTTTCAATCAAATCCATTAAGATTTGGATTTTTAATGAATTTTTGAAGTTATTACTATTTTTCCACATAAAATAGCAATACACACCAAAACCTAACTTTTGATAAGGTTTTAATGCTTGTAACCTTAAATTTTTAAGCTTATTTAAGATTTGAAAGGTCACAAAACTTTAATATCAAGCCTGCATATTGTGATTTACCCTTTTGGCAGCTTGAAATTCCTGTCCAAATTGGGTTAAAACCAGTTTGGACCTTAAGGTTGGATCAAAGTGTGATTGTAAGATTAAATAAGGTTGAAAATCCTCCAATACAGGTGTAAAACCTTAATTGAATCCTTGCAGATCCAAAATGTTGGGTACCCCAGCTCTGTTTGGTCTTCTTCCTTTGTCCCACCTTTTTGCGTGGATTTTGCCCTTTTATTTATTTAAAGCCATACCATGGCTTTAAACCCTTTTAAATTGAGCTCACGCAGGATTTACATTCTCTATGGCAAATCCTTAGCCAATTCAGTAAATATACACCACACCTCAATTTTAACTAAAATTTTGGTAAGTTTGCATTAACCTTGTGCAACTTTAAATTTAAGCTTATTTAAGCTTAAATTTAACAATTTAAAAAAAATGTTAAAAAGTTACATTAGTACTGTGAGATTCTTAAATCTTCTAATAACACAAGAAATAAGTGTTTTTGGGTATAACACCTTATGGATGTACCCTAGGTTATTTTTGGTGTAGAATCCAAAAATGACATAATATTTATAACTTTGTTTATCCAAAATAAAGTTATACTTATTTTTTGTTATTTTTTATTTTAATTTAAACTAAAAAGTCTGTTTAAGACAAAATTAGCTGTTTATAAAATCATTTGTGGCCTTATGGGTATGTTATACATACCTCACAGGCTCACACTATTGGTGGTCTTATGGGTATGTCATACATATCTCACAGGCTCACACAGAGACATGGTGAGATGCCATATTTATTTAATGGTATATATATTGAAATGATTAAATGACTCAAACAAACAGGATTATCTATCTTAATGCAAGAAAAAGATTATTATATTATGACACAATGCAATAATTACTGAACTGTTCTGTTCTTGTATGATTATCTTAACATTATGCAGAAATTGAAATCAATTCATATGAGTAAAATGGTATGAATGACCCAATTAAAGAGAATATTCCAATAGAACATGTTTGGCAAAATGAATGAAGGTAGGTATAGTAGTATTCTCTGTAATACTCTAATCTCAGTGAGTATTTAAGCCCTGGAAGACAGTAATGGTCCTTTGGTATCTCAACATACATAGCAAGCTTTGATTATACCTATGAGAGTCACTCATTATCTAAATTACATGACCAATGTTCCAAACATTTTCATTTTGGAAATATCTATAAATTTTTTTGAATAATATTATAAATTTTGAGAAATTCTCATATTTATGTTTATTATCCAGATTTCTTCAAGAGAAATTAGTTTAAAAAAAGTTATTTATTTATTTTTTATTAAAATTAACTTAGACTTATTATGATAGCAACATATTTAAGACAAGTACCCTTTTTAATACAAAAATTCCACATTACACCTAAAAAACCATAAGGGTTTTTAAGAAAAATATGAAAATTATTTTTATGATTTCAAATCAATTTTTAACTAAAAACTGTGTATATTTAAAACTTTAATTTACCTTTACATTAAGATGTACTTGGATACCCTTTTGGCTCCTTATAATAATCCTGATTTATCAATTCCACTGACTTTATCCAATACCATGATTATGGCCATATTCATCCAATAATTTCTTTCTTTATCTTCTGTTTTTCTTCTCTCATCTTACACCCAAAACTTCTCCTCTCTCTCTACTCATAGTTTGCTCTTTGGAACCTAACTTTCTCTTCTGCCCATTCCTGTCCCTTCTATATCATCATCATTAAAGGTCTCAACATGCTTTTCATGTTGTTATACATTAATTTATAAAGTTTTTCTCTCTTCTTGACATTGAAGAACTTTTAATTGAGCCTTTACTCATTGAGGGATGGAAACATAAATGTGAGGGTCCTAGTCTTTATTTAATTCTTCTACTCTCTTCACATTCCTGGATTCCACATTTTTTACCCCAATTTTGTTTTCTTGTAATTTGACTATTTTTTAGTATTTTTTTTCCATCATGATAAATTCATCCTATTGAATTAATTATGTATCTATTGTCTCATTATTATGGAATGGTTCATATCCTCTGATTACATCTCAAATTGTTTTAACATGTTGTATATATGTTTCCACAATCAATATTAGTAATGTGATTAAATTTGCTATAAGGCTCACTAAAATCATTTGTAATATAATTATGCATCAATTATACAAATGAACCCCTCCTCCTGTTGAATTAAAAGAATACTTAATTATCTAATTACATATAGATTATTAATCAGTAATAAAAATATGAAAAATAAAAACAAAAATGAAAATATTACCCTATAAGCCATAATAAAAGCCTTATACCTGCACTCAAACTCATTAAATGTTAGATTTTTTAGTAAGAAAAATCTTTCTTGAGACTTTTATTGTTTTTAAAATAAAAAACACCAAGGCACAAAGCCACTGTTGGTACCATCTATAGCTTCATCATAATATCCAAGAGGTATTTTTTAGTTTCTTTAGTCAAAAAGTGTGAGCCTTTGAGATATGACCACATACCCAATAAGGTCACAAAAAAGACTCAGAATAATTATACCTTTAATATAATTATATTAAAATTAATTAGAATAATTATACACTAAAAATAATTACTCAAATATACAAAAAATACCATAAATTGGTACTAAAATTGGTTTAACTTAAAAACCAATGAATCAACATGTAAAACAAATTATACCATTGGATTCCCCATGGAAAAATACACATATACCATTTTTATGGCATATCTGTAAAGTCAATATTTAAGGAATTATAAGGCATAATACCTTATAAAAACCATAAAAACTTATTTATCTCAGAAACTAATGAAACAACATGTGAAATAAATTGTACCAGTGGATTCCCCACAAAAATCCACATATAAAACAATTAATAAGCTAATTCCCAAAATCAATACTTAAGGAATTATCCTGAATATATGCACTTTTTTGGTCAACGCATATATTCAGTGATCATAGCTAATATCTTCTAAACTATACATGCTAGAATGATGAACCAAAAATAAAGTTACCACGTAATTACTGTAAGAGCACAGATATGAACTTTATTTTGCAAATTATAAACAAGGTTAAGACTTATGAGGAAATATTGATAAAAATCAACAGAGCTGTTGACCACTTTGTTGTGAAAGAAGTCCAAACTTAAAAAAAAGTATACAGTTGGATTCTACTAGCTCATTCGTGAAGAATGATGTAATTTTTATTATTAAATTCAGGGTATAACCCCCTGAAATCAAGGTTTGAAGTTTAAAATATTGAATTTCGACAGAAAAGATGAGTTACAAGAAAAATCATCAAAATTAGAGTTTTGATGATGTAATGAAAAGCTCTTGGCAGCATAATAAGGTTATGTCAGGCTATCAGAATTCACTCTCTGAATTGCTGTAGCGTGAAAACCTTAAAAGTTATTGAGGATCAAAGTTTGAGCTTAAATTGAGCTGTTATGATCACATACTGTAACCTTGAATTAAGTTTAACAGTCTTAAGAGTGATAAAATTGGTGAATACTATTAGTTTATGATTAAAACTAATAAAATCCACGAAATTTGGGGTTCTGCCAAGCCTCTGATGTCATCACATTTAGAGTTATAGTGATAACTCTAAATAATGGTGTAATAATGATGTAATATGGTTTGATCATGATGTAATCACCCTCAAACCTTAAAATATTGATCAATTCCAGTGGATATGATCAGTACACGTCTACTAGAAGCCTGTTGGACTCTAGGAGGGAGGTATTTACTATAAATAGAGCTCTTTTTACTCTATTTACCCCTCAGACGCATCAAAAACATTAAATCAATCAAATCAAAGGTAATTTCTTTATTCTTTATATATAAAACTGTTATATTATTAAAGACCAAAGACCACCTTTCTATAATCATCTATTTTGACGTGATTAAATCATTTATTGAATTGTTTTTGTTAAAAATCTCTCTAAAACTCATTTCCACGTAAAAATACTGAATAATTTGTAATTTTCTTTATTTTTATTGTAAATACAATTTGAAAAGGTTGTATTTATATTTTTTGGCGTAAAATACTTCAAAATTATTATATTAAGTGTTAAAAGTAGGTTATTCTCTCTTATTATAATAATTTCTCTATTATTACTCTCTTAATAATTCTTTAATTAATATAAATAGTATTTATGTTAATTCATAACTTTAATATTAGTAATATTATTGTTATTAATTGTTTTTTATTAATAAAAAACAATTTTTTACGCCTTCATTATTTGTTGGTAACAATAATAAAGAGCTTTATAATATATTAATTATTTTATATTAATATATTATTTATTATATTATAATTTCATATAATATTAATTATATTATTATATTTATTTAATAATATAATATTTTTACGCCATAAGAATAATATTTCTTTATTATTAGTATTATTTTAATCTTATTTATTTCAATTATAAGGACATTCAGAGTACAATAAGTAAATAATTAGTAATTTTTACTTATTGTTTCATAGTCAAACCTTACATTTGGGGGCCTGGCCGTGATATTTACTTAAAAGACCTTTAAAAAGATTCTATTTGGGTTTATCCATAATAAATTATATTTATAATCATGAAATTATATAATAATTTTATATTTTATTGATTTTAAAAGCTATTGAGGCATTTGGAAAGCAATTGTACTGTCTTACACGTGGTTTTTCACATCCTTAGACTTGCAACAACTTTCTTTGAGTGACTCTAGTGATTAAAAAAGATAATTTATAAATTAAAAATAATTTTTATTATAATTTAATTTTATAAGAATCATATTCATTTTTTATTTTATTCTTTAAAAATAAAAATATACATAAAAAATATTAAAATATATTAAAAACCAATAAAAAAAGTTATTTTTATTTTTATTCATTTCTTTATTTATTTCATTTTTTTTAAGATATAAAAGCAATTTCTACGTGGAAAATTGCCATATCTTGCCAAAAATAACACTTATTATAAAAAGACTTATATTTATTTGTCTTTTTTTTTTTAGTGTTTGAAGATAACCCAACAGAAGACAACCAAACTACTGTTGAGAGATTGGTGGAAGAAACTTGTCAAAGTTCTCCTACACCAGTTATCACCAAAAGAAAGAAAGCTAAGAAATTAGACTTTCCAGGGCCCACCATTCAAGACTCTGAAGGTGAGCACCTCTTTTTAAATTGCCATAAAAGAATTTTATTCTAAAAAACTTTTATTTTTTTTTCTTTAATTATGACTACCAGAAGAGGTTCCCAATACTCCATCCAATCAGATGGAGCTGGACTCAGAAGTAGAATTGATCCCTCAAAAGGGAAAAGAAAGGGCAATATCCCCAGTGGAACAGAATCCACACAAGGAAGTGCCTTATCCCAAAGGCAAGTCCCAGAAATGCCCATGATATCTGAGCCTGAATTGGAACTAAGTATGAGTAACTCAAACAGGTACAAATCACATTCAGAGGGCTCAGATAGACATCTACATGAGCCAGTACAAGCAGTATTACACAGTATACAAGGACAAAGACTGGGAAATGCTGCCTCAAATACACCAAGGAGTGATGAACTCCTGGCACATCCTGAAAAAGTTCCTCAAAGAGGAGGAGATAGTGAAATACTCCAATGGATGGAATCCACTGTCATCCAAACCTCAAATCAAAAAAATCAAGGATTATCATGCCAAAAAGAGGGAGGCAACCAAGGAAGAAGCCCCAGTAGCTTCTACCAGCAAGCCTCAAGCCAACCCACTTCCCCAAGAAGGGAAGAAGAACAAGAAAAAGCATTGGAGGAAACCATATTCCCCAAGCTACAGAATCCCAAGAATCCAAAGGGATGCCATGGACAATGTCTTCAACATGGCCAGAACCTTGATGGAATTCAAGGACAAGGAAGAGCAAAGAATGAGACAACCTCATTTCCCAAAGAAATAACCTTGTCCAAAGATGTTGTAAATACTTTAACAGAAATTAAAAATAGTATATTACCTCTAAAAGAAATTAAAGACAGTTTATTATCATTACAAGAAATAAATAACAATTTATCTTCTTTAACAAAAATTGTTGTACAAAACAAAAAATAAATTGACAACATTAAGTTTATTGTTGAAAATAATAAACCAAAAAATTTAATTGACAATACTCAAAAATTAATAGAAGGACAACAAGAATTGTATAAATACATAAAAGATATCAAAGACAAGACTTTGACAATCAATTATGATGTGAGTATTGACAATCTTACAGAAAAATTAAATAAATTAAGTATTTCTGTAGAAAAATTTGAAGAAAAGACTTCATCACACCAAGAATTACTTTTGGACCATGTGGAAAAAAGTGATGAAGCAAGAATGCATCTGAAAGATGATATTCAAAGTGAAATAAGGCTTATTACAGAAAAAATGGATAAGATTAATGAGGCTAATTTAAATATGCCAAAGTTATCAACACCATTTTCTCATATAAGAAGCCCTGTTAAAACAAAAGAAGAATTGTCAAATCCTTTCATAACAGACTTGAGTCATCAAGACAACAACCAAGTCTTAATGAAAGAAGCACCTCAATTGAAGGAATGGCCAACATTCACAGGAGAAGGTGAATATGACCACATGTCATTTATTAAAACAATTGACATGTTACAAGAAGACTATGCCATACCAGATGAATTAGTCACTGCAAGATTACATTCATTGTTTGAGAAATCTGCAAAAAGATGGTATTATGGCATAAGACAAACAAATGGTAAAAATACCTGGTCTTGGTGGAAACAAGAGATAATCACCAAGTGGGCAAATGATGCCTGGAGGTATAAGATAGAAAATGCATTTGAAAACTCTTTCTTTGACCCAGAGAAAGATAAACCTTTAACTTGGTTCTTAAAACAAGTTGAAAGGCTTAATGCACTGTACCCAGAAATGTCACAGAAGATGGTGCATATGAAAATACTTAAAAAATGTGGAGGGGAACTAGAACATGCCCTAAGAAGCAGGTGTATAGAACCATGCTCCACAGAAGAGTATATAAATGCACTAGAAGATATAGTGACAAGGACAAAAATTGGCAGGACTTGGAAAAAATTGGACATTAAAAGTCCAAATAAACCATTTATCAAAAAAGATAAATCAAAAGAATCCTTTAAGCCCATTACATCCAACAATAATGAGCAAAGAAAATGCCATAAATGTGGAGGTATTGGACACTTAGCCAATAATTGCCTTAAAAAAGCAAAGATTAATGAAATTGTGGAAACAGAAAACCACAATGACAAAGAAGAAGAATCTGACTCTGAAAAAGAGACAGAAGAGTCAGAGAGCTCTGAAAGTGATGAAATCAATATAATTAATGCACAAATTAATAATATTGATATAATTTATGAAGTACTGGATGTCAACTCAAACTTGCCACAAGTTGGAACATCTGACACAAACCTGACAAACATACAAGATGCCAAAATGTATAGAACCAAACCTGCAAGAGGAATGGGATATACAGCTGGAAAATCAAGTATAAGTATTGTTATGGTTGATAACCAAGAAGGAAAGATTAACTTGGATACAGGAGCATACTGCACTTGTGTTGGCAAAAGTTATCTAAAAACCATTTTCCCAGACTGGCAAGAAAAACTTATGCCAATACAAGGTGTCAAATTTAGTAGTGCAAGTGAAAGCATGAAGCCCCTTGGAATAATTGATTTAACACTAATTTTTCCTCATCCCTCACAATGTGTCAGAATCAAAGTAGAGTTTGTAGTAATGGACAACTGTACTAGTAATCATTTCATACTTGGAAATGACTACTTATCAATCTATGGTATAGATATCTCCAACCAAAAGCATAGATATTTTACCATAGGAGATAATAAAAGACAAAAGTTTGGATTCTTAAATAACAAAAAACAAATCACAGTTATTAAGAATGAATAAAAAATTCCAGAAAAAGAACTTTTTATATCTGAACAACTCAAAGAGGCAGAATTCAATCAAGAATTAACAGAAAAAATGAAAGAAAAATTGATTGACCTCTTATTTAAGTATAAAAATGCCTTTGCAACTGACAAAGAGCCACTAGGTGCCATAATTGGACATGAAGTGGATATAATTCTTAATGTAGAAAAACCTTACCCACCTTTATTAAGAAGACCTGCTTATCCAGCCAGCCCAAGAGCTAGAGAAGCCTTAGAGGTGCACATTAAAGAATTAATGGACCTTGGAGTATGAAGAAAGGTTGGACATAATGAGCAAGTAGAAGTTACTACACCTGTCATTACAACTTGGCATAATGGAAAATCAAGGATGGTAGGAGACTTCAGAGCCCTGAATACCTATACCATTCCAGACAGATATCCAATACCCAGAATCCATGAAACATTGACCCAATTGTCACAAGCTAAGTTCATCACAGCTATGGATGCTCTGAAGGGTTTTCATCAAAATGTCTTAACAGACAATGCCAAGAAATTACTAAGAATAATAGTCAATTGTGGAATTTTTGAATACTTAAGAATGCCATTTGGGATAAAAAATGCACCTTCCCATTATCAAAGAATGATGAATACCATATTTCCTGAAGAATTATCAGAAGGATGGTTAATAATCTACATTGATGATATCATAGTTTGCTCAGAAACTTGGGAAAATCACCTGACAAGACTAGAAAGGGTACTACAGAAAATAGTCCAGGTAAATATGAAAATTTCATTGAAAAAATGTCATTTTGCATATAGTGAATTAAAAGCCCTAGGACATGTAGTATCTGGCCTTAGTCTAGGCATAGACAAAAATAAAGTAGCAGCAGTACTACTTAAACCAATGCCTCAAACCAAAAAAGAAATGCAATCATTTCTAGGATTTGCTGGTTACTATAGACAGCATATAAAGGACTTTGCAAAGATTGCTAAATCCTTGTATAAGCTATGTGACCAACAAACAGTCTATGAGATGACAGAAGAAAGAGTCAAGGCATATGAAGAATTGAAAAATTCCTTAACAAATGCCCCATTTCTTCTAATGCCAGATTGGAAACTACCCTTCAAACTGTACATTGATGCTTGTGGAGAAGGACTAGGTGCTGCACTTCACCAAACACAAATTATCAATGATAAACCAGTGGAAGGACCAATTTGTTTCATTTCAAGGCAGATAAAGCCAACAGAAGCAAGGTATGGAGCAAGCCAAATGGAATGCTTATGCCTAGTATGGGCTTTAGAAAAACTGCACTATTATTTGGATGGCACAGTATTTGATGTAATCACAGACTTTAATGCTGTGAAATCACTATTAAATATGAAGACTCCAAATAGACATATGCTGAGATGGCAAATTGCTATCCAAGAATATAGAGGAAATATGACTATTGTTCATAAATCTGGAAATATTCATAAAAATGCAGATGGTCTTAGCAGATGGGCTCTAGCAAATACCCCTGACAATCCAGCATGGGTACCACAAGAAGAGCACCATATAGAAGGAATATGTGTTACAGACATTGGCACAGAATTCTTTAACCAAGTTAAAGAAAGCTATAAGACAGACAAAAATTGCCATATCTTAAGCCAACTTCTAATGAAAGACTGCAAAGATCCATCACTTTCATCAAAACTAGATGAAATATGGAAAAAGGCATATGATGAAGGAAGATTTCACCTCCTTGATGGAATCCTTTACCATAGAACAAAACACACATGTGTTATGGCCTTAACAGATAGAACACTAATAAACACTATTTTACATGAGTGTCATGATAGTGTTGCATCTGGACATCTCTCAGAAGATAGGACACTAGAGAGGGTGAAAACCTGCTCTTGGTGGCCAAATTGGAAGAAAGATGTTGCAGATTACTGCCAAACCTGTGACAGATGCCAAAAAGCCAACAGAGCCACAGGAAAGAAATTTGGAATGATGATCCAAATCCAAGAACCAAAATCCCCATGGGAAATAGTTCATATGGATTGGGTAACAGCTTTACCTCCAGGAGGAGACAGGAGTTATAATGCATGTCTAGTGTTAGTTGACAGGTACAGTAAAACTCCCATGTTCTTACCATGTCATAAAGATGACACAGCTATGGATACAGCCATAATGATATGGAATAAAGTCATTAGCCACACAGGCTTATTCCAAAATATTATAAGTGACAGAGACCCAAAGTTCACTTCAGCATTATGGACAAACCTCCATAACTTGTTTGGGACAAAGTTATCATTCTCAACAGCTTATCATCCTCAAACTGATGGTTTAGCAGAAAGAATGATACAGACCCTAGAGGATATGATCAGAAGATTCTGTGCTTATGGGCTAGAATTCAAAGATTCTGAAGGTTTTACCCATGATTGGTGTACACTAATACCAGCACTTGAACTGGCATATAAGACATCAATCCATTCTTCCACTGGCAGAACACCAGCAATGCTAGAGAAAGGTTGGAATCCAAGACTTCCTTATGATACCCTCAAAAAGGACTTAGTGGATATACATCCAACGGCAAGCAGTTTCAAGATAAGGCTTGACAAAGCAAGACACCATGCAAACAGATGCATGCAAGATTCTTTTAAATATGCAAAAGAAAGATGGGATAAAAGTCATAAACCACCTGACTTCAAAATAGGGGACTTGGCTTTAGTATCAACCCTTAATTTCAATAACATAAAAGGCCCAAAGAAATTGAAAGATTCCTTTGCAGGACCATTTATGATAAAAGCACTTCATGGACCCAATGCTGTGCAATTAGAACTCACAGGTGAACTAATGAACAAACACCCAACTTTCCCTGTAAGTCTGATAAAACCTTACAGTTCAAGTGACAAGGCATTATTTCCACTAAGAAATAAACCCCCACTTGAAATTCCCCCCTTGGAGGAAGGAGAGGAAAAGAGAATAGTAAAAGTCCTTAAAGAAAGAAGGACAAGAAACAAAAAAGAAAGGGAATACCTTGTAAGGTATAGAAATTCAACTCAAGAAGATGAATGGCTACTTGAGAAAGATATAAAAAATGCTGATAAATTACTAAGAAGGTTCAGACATGAAAGAAAACCTGAAAAATAAAAAGTTAAGCATTATTGAGCTTCAAGACTAACAAAAGTCTATTGAAGAGGTAGGACAGTGGATGATACCCTAATCACATATATCAGATTGTGGTACAATCTTTTTTGGTGGTAGGGAATGTGAGCCTTTGAGATATGACCACATACCCAATAAGGTCACAAAAAAGACTCAGAATAATTATACCTTTAATATAATTATATTAAAATTAATTAGAATAATTATACACTAAAAATAATTACTCAAATATACAAAAAATACCATAAATTGGTACTAAAATTGGTTTAACTTAAAAACCAATGAATCAACATGTAAAACAAATTATACCATTGGATTCCCCATGGAAAAATACACATATACCATTTTTATGGCATATCTGTAAAGTCAATATTTAAGGAATTATAAGGCATAATACCTTATAAAAACCATAAAAACTTATTTATCTCAGAAACTAATGAAACAACATGTGAAATAAATTGTACCAGTGGATTCTCCACAAAAGTCCACATATAAAACAATTAATAAGCTAATTCCCAAAATCAATACTTAAGGAATTATCCTGAATATATGCACTTTTTTGGTCAACGCATATATTCAGTGATCATAGCTAATATCTTCTAAACTATACATGCTAGAATGATGAACCAAAAATAAAGTTACCACGTAATTACTGTAAGAACACAGATATGAACTTTATTTTGCAAATTATAAACAAGGTTAAGACTTATGAGGAAATATTGATAAAAATCAACAGAGCTGTTGACCACTTTGTTGTGAAAGAAGTCCAAACTTAAAAAAAAGTATACAGTTGGATTCTACTAGTTCATTCGTGAAGAATGATGTAATTTTTATTATTAAATTCAGGGTATAACCCCCTGAAATCAAGGTTTGAAGTTTAAAATATTGAATTTCAACAGAAAAGATGAGTTACAAGAAAAATCATCAAAATTAGAGTTTTTATGATGTAATGAAAAGCTCTTGGCAGCATAATACGGTTATGTCAGGCTATCAGAATTCACTCTCTGAATTGCTGTAGCGTGAAAACCTTAAAAGTTATTGAGGATCAAAGTTTGAGCTTAAATTGAGCTGTTATGATCACATACTGTAACCTTAAATTAAGTTTAACAGTCTTAAGAGTGATAAAATTGGTGAATACTATTAGTTTATGATTAAAACTAATAAAATCCACGAAATTTGGGGTTCTGCCAAGCCTCTGATGTCATCACATTTAGAGTTATAGTGATAACTCTAAATAATGGTGTAATAATGATGTAATATGGTTTGATCATGATGTAATCACCCTCAAACCTTAAAATATTGATCAATTCCAGTGGATATGATCAGTACACGTCTACTAGAAGCCTGTTGGACTCTAGGAGGGAGGTATTTACTATAAATAGAGCTCTTTTTACTCTATTTACCCCTCAGACGCATCAAAAACATTAAATCAATCAAATCAAAGGTAATTTCTTTATTCTTTATATATAAAACTGTTATATTATTAAAGACCAAAGACCACCTTTCTATAATCATCTATTTTGACGTGATTAAATCATTTATTTAATTGTTTTTGTTAAAAATCTCTCTAAAACTCATTTCCACGTAAAAATACTGAATAATTTGTAATTTTCTTTATTTTTATTGTAAATACAATTTGAAAAGGTTGTATTTATATTTTTTGGCGTAAAATACTTCAAAATTATTATATTAAGTGTTAAAAGTAGGTTATTCTCTCTTATTATAATAATTTCTCTATTATTACTCTCTTAATAATTCTTTAATTAATATAAATAGTATTTATATTAATTCATAACTTTAATATTAGTAATATTATTGTTATTAATTGTTTTTTATTAATAAAAAACAATTTTTTACGCCTTTATTATTTGTTGGTAACAATAATAAAGAGCTTTATAATATATTAATTATTTTATATTAATATATTATTTATTATATTATAATTTCATATAATATTAATTATATTATTATATTTATTTAATAATATAATATTTTTACGCCATAATAATAATATTTCTTTATTATTAGTATTATTTTAATCTTATTTATTTCAATTATAAGGACATTCAGAGTACAATAAGTAAATAATTAGTAATTTTTACTTATTGTTTCATAGTCAAACCTTACAAAAAGAACCTTTCTTTTCTATTTCACTGTGTCTCTATATTAGATAGTTGAGATTGAGTCTTTTTTGTACATTGGAATTTGTAATTGATAAATTCATTGATTTTCCTCTTTATTTTGAGTTATCACTAATTTTTCAACTTCTGGTGATGTGATTTTTCCCCTTTGTGTTTTTGATGTTTGTGCTTTTGAATGGATTTTTTACTAGGTGTATCTCTTTCATTCTTTAAAACCTCATGGCCTTCTTGATTAATGATATAATTAATTTTATTTGGAAGGATTGATTTCAAATAAGGTTAAAATTTACTTCCTTCATCATCATTTTCCAATTCAATTTGTCCTTTTATAATTTAATATGATTTTAGTTAAGAATCTGGTGTAAAATTGGCCATTTTTAAAAAGGCCAAAGTTTAGTGTTATTAAATATTTACAATAAAGAAAATTAAAATAAAATAGGCAAAGATTTTTTTTAAAAAAGAAAAAACCAAATGAAAATTTTCTTAGAAATTAATCTTTAAATGTGTCAATACAGATTCAAAATTAATAAAACAAATAAAAATTAGATAAATAGATTTTTAATAAAAAAAAAAAAAAAAAAAAATTAAATAAAAAATTTATTTTAAAAAAAAAAACCTTTTAAAAAAAATTTTTTTAAAAAAAAAAAAAAAAAAAAATTCAAAAATGAAAAATTAAAAAAATTTAATCATAAATCAGTTTTTAAACTTATTTTTATTATTAAGTTTTAAATTAATTTTTTTTTCAAGATATTTTTTTTTTTTTTTTTTGATTTAATTTTAATTTATTTTTAATTAAAACTAAAATTGAGATTAATTTAAAAAAAAAAAAAAAAAAACTTATTAACCATGGTTTGAATTATTTTTTATTTTTTGATTTATAATTTATTTTGAATTAATTTAGTTCCCCTCTTATGGCTAATACAATTCCAGATTTAAAATTGTATTCATAGGGCTCTTGGAAATTAAACTGAGAGCTTATCAGAAGAATCACCAGAAGTTTTTTAAGCTCAAACAAATCACAGGATTTGTTAATATGTTAGTTGAAGAATTCAAACTAAATCCAAATTTGAAGAAACACCTAGCCAAACATAAACTCAAAGGAAAAAAAACGAGGGCCCATGAATAAGCTTGCTTTCATAATCAGAAATTATAGAAAGATCGAATGTCAAAAATACAAATAAGAAAAAAAAACATTGGGTCAATTCAGACACACAGAGATTACAGAAAACTGAAAATTTTCAGGCTCAATGAAATCAAGAAAGAAATCATAAATAACAGTATTTTTTGGAATAATGAAAGTACCAATAATTTATTGGATATGATGAGGAAGTTTCAAAGGTATTTATCTGATATGGATTCTAAAACAAGTGAGTTTATACTTTGGAGTTTCTTTTTCAAGACCCATTAAAATTTAAAAGTTAATTTTGATCTACTAAAAGATCTCTCCTTTGATACCCTTAAAAGGAGGTATAAGGCTTTAATTTGGGTTTTCATAATTTCTTTTAAATAATAAATACTAACATTGGTTAATATTTAGATTATTAAATATGAATGTGAGGGCACTGGAGGTGAGGGTATATATATTCAGCTACAAGATCATCATAATGACAATGGAGGTAGGTATTGAATCATATTATTTTGACATTATCACTACTGAAATTTGTTTTATAGTTAACAACTTAATAAAAAAATTAAGGCATGAATGCCATTGGATTATAATTGGGGTATTTTTTCCTTTCAAAAAATGAAAAAAATATGGTGAAAGTAGGCAAGAAGACAAATCCTCAGGGGCCCAAAATAAATTTGTGAGAAGCAAATGGAAGTTCAAATATTGAAACAGAAGATAATCTAATTAGAAGAGAAAATGAAGATGACCATGATGAACTAGGTAATGAAACTCAGTAAAGGGAGGTGTTAGAGGCAATGGAAAATCCCCCTGATACTTCAAGAAGAGGACACTGCAATTAATTTAGTCAAACTTTGAAAAACACATTTGCAACTATGAGGCAGGATCAATGACTCATGAATAACATGAGCATTAATATGAAAGTGATGTTGATGCCATTGATTATGATCCTACAACAACCACAAGATCAAGCAAAAGATCAAGACAGGATGCAATGAGAAAGAGATTAAGAGATAGAAATGCTATTTAGGGAGAATGAAGAAGAAAGGAAATTAAGGAACGTACAAATCCAAGCATAGGATCAAAGAAGAAGTGATCATATGCATTTTTACATGATGTCAATGTTACCAAAAATTACATGAATTCCCTTGGATGAGCCACCTGAACATTTGTGGAATGGATCTGGAATTGGTAAGTCTTTTAGCTTACATGTATTTATTTCATGAACTGATAGTCCCTTTGAGCCTTTTATAGCATAAGAAATGGTTAAATTAATAATTTTGATTATTAAGACTTTTCTGTATTGATCTGTCTTTGTGGAATAGATAGAAAAGTTATATTTATTTTTCTTAACAAGAATTAAAGTTTATTTTCACTTTTAATACATAATCTCTAAGGTTTGGGAAAAAGAAAATATTTATATCTAATTAGAAATTCTTAAACATTAAAAAAAACTTTTCAAGAAGATGTTTATCTCATTTTTTGGGTATAATTTACTAAAATGAATTTCTCTTTCACCTTGATTTATAATTTAAATAAGAATTAAACATAAAAAAATTTATTTAAATTAAACTTAAATTTAATTTATTAATAATTATTAATATTTTTCTACTTATTTTATTTGTTTTTTTTTTTTTAGGAAAAAATCTTTTTTAAATTTCTAACCACCCTTTTTTTTCAAATTTGCTCAGATTTCATAATTTTTTTTTTAAAAAAAAGTTGTTAAATAATGATTCATGCCTCAGTTAAATCTACAAATGACAAGAAATTCTCTCCTTTGGAGATAAAGGAACCTGACTGTTTCTGAAATCACTTTAATATTAAATGGAACAACTAACTCAAGAAAAAGTGTAAATTCTCAGGGATATTAAAAAACACTAAAGAGAATTTGTTTTTTCAATTAAAAAAAAATATCTGATTTTATAGATTGCATTATAACTAAATTAAAACAAAAAAAATAATTTTTTTTTTTTAAGAATTTGAATAAATTAA
>JALGQZ010000018.1:22986131-23403631 GCA_023105745.1 Austropuccinia psidii | reverse complement strand
GGTGACTTTGTTTGACAAAATTCACTTTGTATCTTGTCACATTTTTGTTTTACTTTTTGATTTTTGATTTTTAAGCGCTCAAAGTTTGAATAATACTTGCCCATGTTTGGAATCGTACTCGTCATATAGTTTTTCGCAAACTTGCTTAAATTTAGACGCAGCTACCGCACTAATTGAGATTGGGGTAAAAGAATAAAGAAAGTTCAAGATGGATATTTGCTTGTAGTTGACAAAGGGTTTTAACTAACCGTTTAAGTTTAAAAGTTGGTGTTAATAAGTCGTTCTCTACTGTAAAAGCTTCCATGGTCAAGTGAACATTTTTGATGCGCTCAAATCCCAGCAACTTGGCTGACTGGGCTGTTTGCTCCATCTCTTTTGTGATCGCATCTCTTACTTTGGGTTCCAGACATGCTTTGTCCATAGGTATCGATTTACCCAAAACCTTGATGATAAACTCTATTAATTTGTGATGAAAATTAACAAGATAAGATTGTAGAAAAAAACGATTTTGATCAAAACTCAAGCTAAGTATAAAAAGTTTAATCAAAAAACATACTTTCGAACCCTACTGGGTCAGGCACGACCACACCAACCAAATATGACTTTAAAGAGTTTCCATGGACATAAAGTTGACTAATCAAAGGGTTTGATGAATAAGCCCCTTGTACCTTTTCTAATGCAACATATTCTCCTTGAGCGAGTTTCAAAAGGTTTTTGATCCTATCAATGATTTTTATTCTGCCTTTTTCATCAATCAATCCAATGTCACCAGAATGTTGCCATCCTTCTGAGTCTATTAATTCTTTGGTCTTGGCTTCATCTTTATACTGTACAATATTATAAAAGAACATTTGAATCAATTATTAATTCCTAAACTTTAATTTTAGAACTTGATTAGGATTGACATACGTATCCAGGAATGCATGACTCTCCTCTCATACAAATCTCACCACGTGGATAAGGTTTATCGGTAGAAAAGTACTGTAGTGGCATGAGCAACGTTGGGAATCGATAACTTGGTAATTAGCATAAATTGTTTCAAGCTTTTATGATGATCTGATTTTTAAGAAAAAATATGAAAAGGTGGAGGACGTATGGAAGAGAAGACCAAAATCTCACATTCATCTCCGGTACATCTACAAGCTTGACCTCTAATCCTGGCGAAGGAGGACCTACTGAGCCAGCAGGCTCATTATCTTCGTAATAACACCTTGAACAAGTTCCAGCGTTCTCTGTCTATAAGATCCGCTCCGATTTATAGAAAGTAAATGAGCAAAAAGAGGGGAGGAAGAATTTTGAAAGAGTGATCTCTTGACTGACAGACCCATAGCCCTCGAGAACCTTGGAAACAAAAGCCACTTTTAGGAAAGAAATAATATCTGGCGCAATAGGTGCCGATCCACATGCTATAAATCGGACTCTTCCTCCTAAAAGTTGTTTAATTTTATTAAAAACTAATCGATCCCAAAGGATATGAGTGTTTGATCCAGTTGTTTTTAGGTTTTCCAATTTGGTAGTTAATGCTCTTTTTCCTAAAGCTGCCTTTAATCCCGGTCCATCTAATTGAGCCATGATAGCCTGATAAACTCGATTTAATACACGAGGTACACTAGAATAAAATTTACCTTAAATTTTGATTATTCATGCTAAGAGAAAAATTGAAGAGAATCACAAACCTAATAAAATGTGTTGGCTTTAAGATTTGAAGTTCTTCTAATAACTTTAAATTATCACCGGATGAATAACCGATTGGAGCACCGAGAGCTAATTCCAGACGAAAAAGGGTATTTCAAAGAGATGATCAACTTAATAGCTAATTTAGTTGGATTGAAAATGATGATGAGATCAAAAATGAGACATACTGAAAACAATTGATTCAAAAAATCGCTCCAAAATGTGACTTAGGGGTAAATAGGACAAAAACGAGTCATTGCCAAATTCCCACTCAAAGCCATGCATATGGCTGACGCAAGCAGCAGCTAGGGTACTATGAAGCAAAATAGCTCCTTTGGGCATACCAGTAGTGCCGGAAGTATAACATAAAGAGTTTATATCAGAAGGCTTAGGAGGAATGTGAGGTAAAGGATGATCACGACCAAGATTTTCGACTGAAAGAAAAAGGAGGATGAGTGAATCAAAATGAAAAGCTTGTGATGATTTGATTAACTGACGTTCTTCAATGTCAATGACCATAACGCCAACTTGAGCACCCCAAGCTTTCAAGGTACGGCTTTCATGACCTACTGAGATGGATTTAGATTGAACGAGCTGAATATCTTTCCAACGATCGGCTGATACAATGACTTTCATAGTTGGACAATTATTTGCGTTAGATAACAAATCAGGGATATGATTTGCAGATGAGACGACGAGACGAATTTCAGCATGATTGATACAATGTTGAACGACTTCGTGACCCAGAGTTTCGTAAAGTGATACGAGGACGAGAGAGTAAGCTGAACAAGCCAATGAAGTGATTTGCCATTCTTGAAGAGAATAATACCAAGTCAATGAGAGATTTTAAAGAATATAATTTTTGAAAAGCATAGATTACTAACCAGGACGATTATGAGTCCAAACGCCGACGACCCAACCTGTGCGATCGATCTGACCAAGTTGTTGTTGAGATTGAAGATGTAAGAGACCGCTGCCAAAGTTAGTACGACGACGATCGACGTCTTGATAAGTTTGCCAAGTAAAGAATGATTCCAGATGACCGGTAGTAGGATTGATAGGCCTATGACCTAGACAAGGTTTATCGAATGATCTACCGAGACCAAAATTGAACATTTCATCTAAATATGATAAAGGATACGATCAGAGCCGATCATTAAAGGAATGAGATGATGAAATCGATAAGACTAAATTTACTGACAATCAGTATGAGGTACCCTTTGCTTTAAATTAGCAATAGTGGTTAAATTAGGAAAACGAGCATTTTTATAATGACCAGTTTGACCTGATTTACGAGTACCAGGTATTTCCTATCAAAAAGAGTGAGAATTGATTAATTTAAATATGAAGAAAATACAAGAAAATGCAAGAAAATTTGAAGTGAGATTTGAGACTTACTATAGATTGCTGATCCAAATTAGGTGGTGAAGGAGCTAAGATTGGTAATGAATCTGAAATGATGGCATATGGTGGCAAACTGGACATTTTGAATTTATGATCTGATGATGAATTGAGATTTATTTGGATGTAAAGAAAAATAAATAAAGATTTTAAATTTTTGGCAATTTAGCAATTTAGCAATTTGGCAATTTAGCAATTTGACAGTGGCAGTGACAGTGACAGTGGCAGTGGCAGTGAAATCAACCAAATTTATGACAGTACTCTAATCTTAATCTTAATCTTAATTTAAGCCAAAGATCAACCAACAACCCAAAGATTTAAGATGGTCAAGAGAATTGAATTTAATCTTTTTAGTTTAAATCCTTAGCTAGATGGAATTTTGAACTCAAAAATATTGTAAAAATTCAAAGTTGGTTGGGTTAAATTATTTTGAACTTTTCTTATCTTTTCTTGGTTGTTTTAAGAAAGAATTAGGCTTATTTGGGTGTTGGTTAAAATGATCAAATCATCAATCTTTCTTAGAATTTGTTTTAATAAAATTCAAAAAATATTAAAATCTAAATTGGAATATTCTATTCAATTTAATCAAAGGCTTTTTTATGAAGAATAGCAATTCAATTCTAGTTTATTTTGATAACCAAGTTTTTCTTTTGGGTTTAATATTCAAATTTAAATTGATTAAGACTAAAATAAATTTTCATTTTATTTTTCATAAAATATTTACAAATAATAATAATTAAAAAACTGATCTTGTACTAATTTTTTAAAACAAGAAAATTAATAAAGTTTTTTAATTAAATAAAAAGGAATAATAATAAATCTTCTTTTTTTTTTTTCTTTAAATTTTATTTCAAAAAAAAAACCATGAATTTAACATATTTTGAATCCTTATTTAATAATAATAATAAAAATTCATTTTTAAGGTTTCTGGTAAACAAAACAAAAAGTTTTAATAAAAAAAATTAGCCTTTACAAGTGTTTTGTTTTTTTAATTGTAACAAAAAAAAAACGCATAATAGACTCATTTTCTTAAACTAAAATTACCAGTGTAGAATCTTGAGAATTTTTAATTTTTGATTTTATTTTTCATGGTTTTTTAAATAAACTAAAAAAAAAAAAAAAAAAAAGATTCAATCTTATCAAATTTTCTTAATTTTCTCTCATTTTTTTTTTTTTTTTTTTTTTTTGAAACATATTTAAAATCTTACAAAAAAAAAAAAATATTCAAAATTTTGTAATAAGTTTATTTTTTAATGAAAAAATTAAAAGGTTCTGGTAAAATAATATTTTAGATTTTAGTAAATAGACATAATCACTTATGTGTTTTTACCAATTTATTACTAAAACATTTAAGTTTATATGGTAAAAACACATAAGTTACCCTTTTTTTTAAAGAAAAAAAAAATCACAGGCTTAGTTTTGAGCAATTTTTTAATTTTTTTTTTTTTTAAAAAAATAGGATTTCAAGATCCTAAAATTTTTTTTCAATTTTTTTTTTTTTTTGAAAAATTCATGAAAAAATCCTTTAAATTATTAATTTAAATAATCCTTTTTTTAAAAAAAAAAAATTAAGGAGAAAATATTGAGAATAATAAAACCAGAAGCTCATATTTTTTGGAATTTTTTTTTTTTTTTTTGGGGGGGGGGTGGGACAATTTTAGGCCCAAAAAGTGTTTATATATATATATATATATATCAATGTTTGTAAGTAAATTAAAAATTCCATTAATGGAATTAAGTTTCATTAAAATCAATTCCATTTATAAAATTAACAGTGCCATACTTTGGAAAAAAAAAAAATTTTTTTTTTTTTCAGGGATTGAAAAGTTTTTTCCCAATACAGGTTTTTTTTTTTTTTAGGTTCATTTTAATTAAAAAATTTTCCAGGGAGAGCCTCTTACAATTTTTTTTTATCAAATTTCTTTTTTAGGTTTATCAAAACCAAAATTTAAATTTTTAAAAAAACCTCTTATAAGTAAACATATGAAATGTAAAAAAAAACAAAATTAAAAGTTGTATTTGAAGAAGTTTTGAATAGGATTTATTTAAATGATATATATGTTTAAAAAAGACTTGATTAGGGGATAAATCCTTGATTAATCAAAAAAAAAAATTGACAAGAAATCTATAACAAGAGTATTTTTAAAATAATAATAATAAATCAGAATTTTTTTATTAAACTTAATAAACAATTAATATTATTAGAAAAAATAAATTTCAATTAGATAATAATAAAATTTATATATTTATATTAATATATTATTATTATTTATATAACTCAATAATTAATAGGGGGTGTCAAAGTCACCAAATCCCACCTTAAAATAGCTTGGGATTTGAAACCCCAAATCCCAACACTAAATCCCAGGTTTTTGATGTATAAATCACATGGAATTTTAACTGAGTCCCCTGGTATTTTGACCAGAGCCCATGCATCTGGGATTTGAGTTTGAAACCTAACCCAAATGATTACTCACAATTAATACCTGTAAAACATATTCTTCTACAGTTCATTTTGGACAATCTGACCAAACAGCTTACATTCCATTTATACTTCTTCATTAATATAATAATGCCTTGTTCCAAAGCAAGACACATCAAGTCAGATATGAAGATCACCTCTGGCTTGCCACATCCATCAAGTCACTTAATACATACATATTATTTAACCATAATTCATTGGCTTTCAGTCAAATCCAATTTTGAGTCATGTTTTGGTACTAGTGGTTCAACATCTATTGGAAGTCCTCCTTCATCAAAGAAGCATGGATTTTAGCTTATGGACATTGAGTTCAACAAAAAATCACAAAATCGCCTACACCTTAGCTCAAGAAGCATCTGAGATTGATGGCAAACATATAAAGAGAAGTATATGGCAGCAAAAAAATTCAAAAACGTAACCGGGGCTGGAATAACAGAAGAAGATGAGGGTAAAGGAATCAAATCAATGAGTGAAAAGCTTGAAAGTATGTGTCCTTGCTATGCTTAAATGGATTTTCTCTTTGGTCACAAGCCCAATGTCACTCCCATTTAAAGCTATGATTCACAAGAAAAAGACAGCTTAAATGGTGATGATGATGATGTTTTGCCTGATAAGGTAAGTTATCTTCTCTTCCTTTTTTTACCTGTGATAATTAAATCTCATTTGCTTTTTAAAGGTGAATGATTGTTTGCAATAACCTCTCAATCTTGCTCCTTTGCTTTGTAATTAAGATGAATTGGTTCAAGTGGAAAACCTTAAAGACAAATAAGTAAGTATGCTTAATCCTGATACTTATGAAATCCATTGTTGATTATTTCCCCTTTGACCAGCAAAGTAAATCCTTAACACATTCAACACAAAAAGCATAATCAAGCATTGACACCCAACTTTAACAAAAAGAGTGGTTCTAGGAAAAGGCCAATGGATATGTTTGCACCAACATATGCAAATCTTCTTGAATCACAGCAAAAGGGTATGTCTTGAATTTATGGTAACTCTTATCAATCCTACTGACAAAATGCATGATTCATAGCCTGTGAAACCAGTGAAAATGCTTGTTTAGAGTGGGAAAGGGAGAGGTGGAATGAAGAGAAAGCTAGCAACATGAAAAAACAACAATTTGAAGAAGTCAAGTTGCAAAAGAAAATGGAGTTCAAGGAGAAGAAACACACAAAGAAATATGAATTTGAAAAAGAAAAGTGGAATTGGGAATGTGAAGTTAAGGAAAAGCAATTCCAGATTGATCTCACCATAGCAGCATTGTCATAAAGCAGGCCAATTGCAGAGCTGGAACGCATTCTGACATTAATCAATAAAAATTAACATATTAGGTATCCATCATGTGATCATTTTATATGTGGTGATTTGTTAAATAAAAGTGATGTTTATGTGTAATTATTGATCTTATGTCATGAAATCAAACTGAAATTTATTACAAAATTGAAAATTTGGTCAAGTTTTGAATCATGATTTTATTCCCAGTATATATTTCTTATTTTTTTATTTTTTTATTTTTTAATTTTTATTTCAATTTTTTTTTTCATTTTTGATTTATTATCTTTTATTTAACCTTTTTAATTTTTTGATTTTATCTTTCTTATTTTAAAATTTTTCAACTTTTGCTTTTGAATTTTTATTTTTTATTTTTAATGTTTAAATTTGAATTTTTAATTTTTAATTTTTAATTTTCTATTTTTTTTTTTTTTATTTTCTTTGAAATTTTTTATTTTTTGATTTTAATTTTAATTTTTTTTAATTTTTTTTTTTCACCCCACACTCTCCTTTTTTTTTTCTTTTAGATTTTTCAAAAAAAAAAACACTCTTATTTTTTTGATCTGAATTTTTTTTATTTTTTTTATTTTTTATTTTCACCCCACACTCTTCAATTTTTTGTTTTAAATTATTCAAACAATAAAACTATTCTTTTTAATCTCAGGTAAGTCATTCTTTTTTTATCTTGAAACTCTATTTTCTAAAAACTGGCTCTAATAATTTTTTTTTTCTAGGTAATTTTTCTTTAATTTTTTTTCATTTTTTTTGATTATGTTCTAAAGCTATCATCCACCCTCAACATCCTGCTCAAAAAAACCCCCACCCATCACCATCCACCTCCAAATACCACCCCCCAGTCACCCTGGAACCTCCCAAAAAGGCTCCTGGGAGGTTCCAGGGTTTAATAGGCTCAAATCAATCTGAATCAATTCCAAATAAATTCGGGATGTTTTTTTAAAATTTTGATGTTAATGGCCTCCAGAGGCCATTAACATAAATTTTTTTTTTTTTTTCTTTTTATCTTTTTTGAAGATTGTGATACTGATTTTTGTTTTTTTTTATTTTATTTTTTAAAATCATAATCTTGATTATGATTATTTTTTTTTTCTTAAATCATAATCTTATTTATGATTTGATTTTTTTTTTTGGTTGATCATGAATGCTGATCTTTTTTTTTATCATCATCATGCATCACTTATGATGTTTTTATTTTTTATTTTTTTAAATCATAATAATTTTTAACTTATGATTTTTTTTTTCTTTTTTTTGATCATTATGAATGCTAACCTTTTTTTTCTCTTTTTTTTTATTGTCATCATCATGAATCACTGATGATGATTTCTATTTTATTTTATTTTTTTAAAATCATAATCATGTTTAACTTATGATTATATTTTTTTCTTTTTTTTGATCATTATGAATGATGAGTTGTATTTTTTTATAATAATCATCCTGAATCACTGATGATTATCATTACTGACCCATGATTGTTTTTTTATTTTAATTTTTCTTTCATCTTTTTATTTATTTGTTGATATAGGGGTGGATCATTTATAAGGGTTTATTGTGCAATGTAATTTCATTTAAGCCGCCTTCCTTCTTCTTTGAAGTTCAAAAAGAAACCTCCTCCTCCATCTCACTCTTCAAATCATTCTGATAATGTCATTGTTAGGACTAAACCAGATTCAGCAAATCATCAGAATGATTTGAATAATGTTGAATGTATTCTTCCTCCTCTTGATGTAATGTTTAGGACTAAACCAAATATAGAACATCATGAGAATAATAATACCAAATCACATCATAAAAGAAAACTCACCCAATGCCAAAGACAACACATTCATGATTCAAAACAAATCATGTCAGAAATTGGCCATTCAAACACAGAATATAAGAATTTTTCAACCATTTCAATTGACAAGAAATAAGCCAATTCATCATGGTTAAAACTTCCATCACTCAACACTCTACCCCATCCTTATGTACTCATTGATAAAACCAAAAAGCTCTTTTTACCTGTCATCATATATTAAATAACCCCTTTTGATAATTCTTCTGGCCACTCTCAATTTCTCCAAAACCTCATCATGACATTAATGTCCTTATCTCAAAATAGACAAGAAATTATAACCAATAAGCAACTCCTAGGTGGAATTATGAAAGGTATTGGGTTTTGTCCTGGTTCTGACTCTGGAAAATCTGCAGGTGTGTGATCTTTTTTGCTTATTATTTTAATAATTGCTGAGTAACTACAGGATTTTTAGGTGTTTACTCCAGAAAACCAGGTTTAACTCCTCATCAAATTGAAACAGATAATAATCAATGGACCAACCTTCATAAATATGATGAATTTGTTTACTCAAAAATCTCCCATTTCTCAAAACTAGCTGCAAATGAAAATCAGTCATTAATGGAAGAAGCCAAATTACCAAATTTCAGTCAACTCGAATGGTCTTCTGTGAATCCAAAGGAAGAATTCAAATCATTTAACAATGTCATTGTCACTCAAGATGGATTTTTCAATAAGCCACACCAAGATTTTAATGATCTCAATTCCTGGACTTATGGTATATTTTCTTTTGTATCAAAAAAAGACTTCCATCCCCTTCCAAATGTCTTCACCCCCTCTGGACATGGCTTGCACTTCCCAGAATTGAAAATGGAGATTGATTTTTTAAAAAAACCTGGCATCATGGAAATTCTTTGAAAGACATCAACAATCATTCATCACACAACAAAAACTCCTCCAGAAATAATAAATCATGACAAAATAACTCATTTTGGATGTTCTTTTCAAATCAACCATAAATTATTTAATGTAGGTGACAAATTCTTTAAAATGACACCCACCAAAATTAATTCCAAAGTCAATGGGTACTTTGAAAGAAATATGCAAGACCAAAAAAGAACTAAAAAATGTTAATTTTAAATAGTTTTATTTTCTCAATAACATCTCCACTCTGTTTTTTTCCATTAAATTAAGTACATAAATCAATGTTCCCAATGAAATTCACAATTGACTATCTTTCCATGCCAAAGTAATTGGTTTGAGTTTTTCATGCATATTTACCACATCTTCCCCAATGTCATTATTGGACAGATTTTCTGCATGTGGTGGATCATCATCCTCATATAGATCAAACCATTCATCCCCAATTTGTGCTAACATATTATGTAAAATTGTGCAAGAAATGACCCAACTAACAAAATATTGGATTTCATGAGCATCCCTCATTTGATTTCGCATTTCCCTTAGAGAAAACCACTGCCCCTTCAAAATTCCAATTGCATGCTCGATTCTGACCCTTGATTTTGCTAGACAGTAATTGAAAGAACGGTTGTCTTTATTCTGTGCTACAACTCCCTTATATGCTGGAACAACCCAAGGTGAGCTTTCATATGCTGAATAAGCAAGTAAGTACTTATCCTTTTCATAAAACTCTTGAGGTGTTTGTGCTATTTTCATATGTTGATAGACATTTGAATCATGAAGTGACCCAGTACAACCAACATGTAGAGCAGTGAACTGTTTGTTGATATTGCAAACCAGTTGTATTTAAATGAAATACCTTAATTGTAAGCAATCAGTAAAAATGAAATAAAGAATCAAAATTCAACAGATTACCTTCTTTTGCCATAAAAATAGGATTCACCATCATTGGGGGGACATTGTGATAATGGTATGAGACTCCCATCAATAAACCCAATGCACCCAGGGAAGCCTTCTGCTTGAATTACTTGAGACATCTCTCTTTGTTGTTATATTGTTGGTTACTTAATCACTTTGCACTTAAGCTTCATCAATATCTGGATCACTCTTTTAGTGTACAACACAATAGCCCCATAGCTAATTCCAAACAACATTCCAATCTTTCCCAAAGCGGCCCCATTGCCATTTGATACTAGCCTTGATAATTCCACAGCCAATTGGATGGCAGGATTTCATTGTTTGTTTTGTGATGAGCTTTGAAAGGTTTTATCAGCTTGAATTTGTGCAACTAATTTTTAAAATGATTCATGTGTGGTCCTACATAGCTGTCAAGACTTTTCAGATGATAATGCTTGTAAATCATTCATCATATACATGTAATGTGATGGATATCTTCTACGAGGATTGATTTATATTTGTTATGTTATCATATATAATAATATTATATCTTCCTGGATATCCAAATCACTATCAGAGCTGAGAGCATCAATGAGCTTCAGTGAGTTTAAGGTCTGAAGTAAAGGTAGCCTTTGCGATGCCTTGGGCATGGTAAATGAAGAAAAGGCTGGTAGTAAATGCAATTTGAAATCAAATAACTTAATAAATGATGAGTGTATTTAGATTTTATGCAAGAGAAGGAAATTTTTATGCAATTTAACATGCCCTTACTGAGTTGTGTGTTTGAAAAATGTGCCTTTATGGGAAGCTAAAGGTGGTATTTGGTACCAAAAAACCTGTGTTTTTGTACCTCAAAATACCTCACCTCTTGAGGTGTGGGATTTCCCAAATCCCAAAAAATCAATGCGGGATTTTGGCAAAAAAAAACTCGGGATTTTGAGTGTGGGATTTGGTAACTTTGACACCCCCTAATGTTGGTATTTAAACAAAAAAAGGGTATTGAGAGATTGGTTTTATGTTTTTAAAATAATTTTAATTAATATTTTTTTGAACCAATTTTTTCCTAAAACAAAAATAAGTATTTTTGGTAAAAAAAACAAAAAAATTATAATAAATCAAAATTTTTTTATTAATTTCCTATATAATTTTATTAAAAAAATTTATAATTATTTTAAAAATTTAAATTTTTCTTATCTTTATTATTATTATTATTATTATTTCATTTTTTTTTAAAAAAATTAATAATTAAACTATTTTATCTTTATTTTATTTTAAACTAAATAAAATTAGATTCTTTATTAATTTTTGTTTTTTTTTTTAAAAAAAAGGGGGAAAAAATTTATTAAGAATTAATTTAATAAAATTGAATTATTATTATTATTAAAGGGTATCAAATTTAAAAAATACCACACTTAAAATCCCATGTTTTTTTTTTCCAAATTCCAAATTAAGATTTTTGGGATTTTAGAAATCCCAAAACTCAAAAAGGTGTAGTATTTTGAGTTACAAAAAAACAGGTTTTTTGAATTAAACTCCCATTTTGGGATACTAAAATCCTACCTTTGGATTAATTAAAAAAGTATTATTATTTTTTTTTTGATAAAAATATCAGTAAGTTAATTTTTAATTTAATAAAACTTCCCTTCTATTTTATAAGAATTGAATAATCTGGGAATTTATTAATATTTTTTTTTAAAAAAAATTAAATCTAATATAGGAATTTTTATCACTTACAATGAAAAAGGAATCACAAAGGTTACCTTTACTTCAGACATTAAAATCACTAAAGTTAATCAATTATTTCAATTATGATAGTGATTTAGATATCTCTAAGAATATAAACCTATTAGACATGAAAATATCACAAAGATACATAAATTATTGTAAAAGATATCCTTCACATTACATGTATACATTAAATTATTTCAAAACCTTCTCATATGAAAGGTTTTTCCACATTTTTTTACACAATGCATGACTCATGTGAAGAATTGGTATCAAAAATTCAAGATGACAAAAACTTCCAAAATTGATAAAAACAACAACAACATAATCCTGCCATACAATTGGATGTGACAGTATCAAGGTTAGGATCAAATTGAAATGGGGCAGCTTTGGGGAAAATTTAAATGTTGTTTGAAATTAGTCATGAGGCTATTTCTTTGCACACTAAAAGATTTATTAGAATATTAATGAAGTTAAAGATAAAAATTATTTTGTGGCCAATAATAGAACAACACAGAGAAATTTCACAAGTTGTGCAGGCAGAAGGCTTCCCTGGGTACATTAGATTTATTGATGGGAGTCTAATACCATTATTGAAATGATCCCCCAATGATGGTGAAGCCTGTTTTAATTATAAAAAGAGATAATCTTTTTTTGTATTTTCATAATTGATTTAATTTTGAAAGATTATTCAAAATTAATCTATTATATGTCAATAAAACTGGTTCAAAATATAAAAAACCAGTTCACTGCTCTACATGTGTGTTTTAATGGGTCACTTTATGATTTAAATTTATATCAACATATGAAAATAGCAAAAGAAAACCTCAAGAATTTTATTAAAAAGATCAGTACTTACTTTACAATTCAGCATATGAAAGCTCTTCTTGGGTTGTTCCAGATTATGAGGGCGGTGTGGCACAGAATTAAGACAACCATACTTTCAATTACTGTATAGAAAAATCAAGGGTCTAAACTGAGAATTCAATCAAAATTTTGAATGGTTGGTGGCTTTCTATAAGGGAAATGTGGAATCAAATGAGGAATAATAAATAAATCTAATAATTTGTTAGTTGGGTCATTTCTTTTACAACTTTACATAATATGTTAGAAAAAATTGGATAAAATGGTTTGATTTATATGAAGATGATGATCCACCACAAGTAGAAAATCTGTAAAATTTGAACAAATGAGGAAGCTCTTATAAATATAAATGATAAAATTAAACCTATTAATTTTTCATAGAAAAATAATAAATTTTGAATTTCATCATTAAAATTCATTTATTTAAGAAATTTCAAGGCTTAAAATGGAGGGGAGATGTTATTGATAAAATGAAAATATTTTAATTTTCTAAACTTCAGCTCTCTTTTCATCTTGATTATTTCTTTCCAAGTAACTATTCACTTTTGAATTAATTTAAGTAGGTTTCATTTTTAAAAATTTCTCACCTAAATTCAAATAATTTATGGTTTATTTTAAAAGAACATCCAAAATGAGTAGTTTCTTCATGATTGAAAATTTCTGGAGAAGGTTTTGATGTATCATAAACCATTTATTATTTCTTCAAAAAAATTTCCATGACCCCCAGTTTCTTTGAAAAATCAATATCCATTTTTAATTTGGGAAAGTGCAATCTATTTCCAGTTGGAGTGAATAAAAATATTTTTTAAACACAAAAGAGAAGATACTATAAGTCCAGGAATCAATATTGTTAAAATATTAATTTGGCTTATTAAAAAATCCATCTTGAGTGACAATTAAATTTTTGAATGATTTGCATTCTTTTTTTATTGGCCAAAGTAAATTAAATTTTACTCAAATTTGGGAATTTAGTAGCTTCCATTAGCTCTTGATTTTCATTTCCAGCTAATTTGGAAAAAAAATGAATTCTGGAATAAATAAATCCTTCACATTGTTCAATTTTTACCCATTGAAAATTGTCTTGTTCAATTTCATGAGTTGTCAAGCAAGGTTTTTGGGAGTAAACACATGTTATTTTTAAATGAATTAGTAATTATTTATTTTCATATTATAAAAAGTTACACACCTTCAGATTTTCAAGAATCAGAAACTGGATAAAAGCCAATAAATTTAATAATTACCCCTAGGATAATTTTATTGGTTTTTATTTTTTTTGTTGATTCTTGGATAAGATCATTAAAATAAAAGTAAAGTTATTTAATATTTTAGGGTTTACAGAAGAATTTTCAAATGGGGAAATTTCATAAATGACAAAAGGTAAGAATTACTGGTTTTATCAATAGTTAAATAAGGATAAGGTAGAGTGTTCATTGATGGAAGTTTTAACCATGTGGCACTGATTTTTTTCTATTAATCAAGATTGATGAGATATGTTTGTATGATCTTTTGGAATGGTCAAGTTGTGATATTATATGTTTTGAATAATGAATATGATGTCTTTAGATTAAGGTGAGCTTTATTATTACTTGGATTTGTATTATTAACAGCATGATGTTATATCTTTGGCTTAGTCCTAACCGTGACATAAAGAGTAGTAATATGACTTTAATCATCTTTCAAACCACTCTGATTATGTACTGAATCTGGTTTAGTCCTAAACATGAATTTATCAGATTGGTTTTGAAAAAGATAGAGAGAAGGAGTTTCTCCTTTGAACTTTAATGATGAAGGCAGGGGATTAGTATGAAATGACATTGAAAAAATAAATGCTTTATGAATTATCCACCCCTATATAAAAAAAATTAAAGCTTAAAATCAAAGTAAAAATAAAAGTCATCAAAGTAATAAGAATGAATATATACAATCATAAATAAATTAGAAAAAAACACAATCATAAGTCATTATCATAAAGAAATATAAAAAAATCAGAATCATAAGTAATTATTATAAAGAGATAAAAATAGTCAGCATCATGAGTCATCATAATAAAGAAATAATAAGAATAATAAGCCTGGTGATATATCACAATAAAGAAATGAAAAAAATCAGTACCATGAATTATTATCATAAAAAAAAATTGATAAGCATGTTAATATATTATCATAAGTAAAGAAATGAATATATATATATATATATATAGCTATTTTTGCTTTCATCAACCATGATGATGAAACAAAAAATAATAACAAGAATTAATTTACTTTGTTAAAGGCCTTATTGGAGGCCATTGGAAGCTAAAAAAAAGCACCTGAATTTATTAAGAATCAAATCAGGAATAGTTACAAATTGATTTGGAATTGATTCAGATTGATTTTGATTTCTGAAAGCCTAGAACCTCCCAGAGTGATAATTGGGAGGTTCTAGGTGGGTGGTTGGGGTGGATTTAAAGATGATAGGGTGGTGGGTGATGGCTGAATAATAATCAGGTGTGGGTTTAAGGGTGCACAGATGGGTGTGAGGTTGGTAGATGGTGATGATAATGATTATTTATGTGATTTCTGTTTGAATGATGATGAGGTTCAAGAGAGAAAAAAACTAACCTTGTAATTCTTTTTAGTGAAGATAAGAGATAAATAGAAAAACCAGGGTTGAATTTTTCTAAAAAAAAGGTTAAATGAGTTTCAGTGAGAGTTTGCTGAGTGAATAATTGAAAAAAAACACTAGTTTTTTTTTGTTCAAAAGAAGTTGGATTAATTGGATTGAAAATTTATGGAAAATGAAAATTAAAATAAGAGGCAGATTTGGAATTGAATTTTTAGAAAAAAAATTCAAATTAGTATCTTGAAATTGAAAGTTCAGTTCACAATTTTCCAAAATTTCAATTTTAAAAAAAATTGAATTTGGATCTCAAAATAAAATTTCAAATTTATTATTTGAGTCACAGTTACAAATGAAAATCATTTTTATTTGTCAAAAAAACCAATTCAAAATGCACACACCTCAGAAATCCTGCAATATGGAAAGTGATTAACACTTTGTCATAATCAGCTGAAAAGTTTAATTTGAATTTAAAATTGAAATTTGAAAAATAGAATCTCAGTTACAACTTATTATATAAAGCTCAATTTAAGCTCACTACTCTTTTGTATTCAAATGAAATCTGGGATAAATTCTAGTCAATAACTCATCATAATAAAAAACTTATTAATTCCATGAACTCAGCATATGAGCACATTTTTAATTCCTTGGCACCAGGAAATAATTGATATGTTGGATTTATGCATTAAAGAATTGAAAATAAATCATTTATACCCATTACATAATTAAAAAATATTATTTATTATTCATTAATGTAAGAACACATTTAAGCTCAGGTATTGGCCTGCTTGATGACAATGCTGATATAGCAAAATCCATCTGGAATTGCCTTTACTTCAGCTCCAACTCACAGTTCCACTTTTATTTTGCAAATTAATATTTCATGTTGTGTTGTTTCTCATTAAAATCCATTGTTTTTTGTTGATTCCCTTCTTCAAACCATTGACTTTAAGTATTACCACTTTATATTCATGCCAACTTTCCTTTTCCCACTCCAAAAAAGAATTATAACTGGCTTCACAGGCTAAGAACTATCTTTTTTTCTCAGTAGGATTGAAAAGAGTAACAATAACTTCAAGACATAACCTTTTGAAATGATTCAAGAAAATTTGCACATTTTGGTGAAAACATATCCATGGACCTTTTCCTATATCCACTATTGTCATTCATGTTAGGGGTAAATACTTGATTATGATTTTGTGTTGAATGAGTTATAAGTTTACTTAGCTGGTCAGAGAATAAATAATTAACATTGAATTTGAAAAATGTCAGGTTCAAACATACTTACTGATTTCTCATGAATGTTTTATGCTTGAACTAAGTCATCAGAATTATTAAGCAAAGGATCAAGATTGGGAGGTTATTTCAAACAATTATGGCCCTTTCAATTTGAAATTATTCTTCATAATGTCAGGTAAACAAAAAAAAGAAACAATGACTTACCTTATTGATTAACTGTTCATCTTCATCATCATAATCTTGCAAATAATAGCTTGCAACAGGAGTGATATTGGGCTTGTGGCCAAAGAGTGCATCCATTTTGGCATAGAAAGGACACATAATTTAAAGATTTTCACTCATTTATTTGATACCCTTACTCTCATCTTTATTGGGTTAGTCCAGCCCTAGTTAAATTTTCGAATTTTTTAGCAGCCATATACTTCTTTTTCTCTTTTTCCCATGGTGGTACTCCATACCTTTTGGCACAGTTGCGAACAATTTTTAAAGATTAAAAGCTGGATAAATCAGAATTAAAATTTCTAATTTAGGAATTTGCCACTCAAAATACATTATTAAAATCACAAAAAGCCAGGAATAACATCAATAGTATGGAGGAAAGGAAGATTTTTAGCAGTCAGCATGGAAATAATTAAAATATCTCCATGATTAAATGAATAATAAAGGAATCAAAGTTCATGTATTTATACAAGAGAACTCATATATAAGATTTACATTATCAACAGTATAAGCTTAATACATACAGAAAACACAAAGCTACATGTACAAAGTAACAGTATAGTACTATATCCACCGCAAATCCAGCAGGAAGATTATATAAATAGGAATAAAATCATCAGAAATAAAGTTTATGCAACACAAGGATCACCTGAAAGTATCAAATACCACTTAATGCATGGAAAATCCACTAAAAACTTTAAGTTAAATGACAATACAGGTAGCCAAATAAGGTTATACAATCCACATTACTGAGATATGTACATGACAGAACCACAGGATCATCCATTTTAGCGCAAATAAGTTTGAAATATCTGCATGCAAGGAAAATACACCAAAGTGTAAATTACACAGGAATTACAGTAATCAAGAATGAAAACTCAAGAAGATATAACCACATTACACAGCATGATCAACTTTAACTAAATAAATCCTACAAACAAATTATGAAAGGGAGTATTCACATGACACAATCTTCATCCTTTTCCTAACCAGAATCAACTCCTTAAGGCTGTGCAAGCTGAAGAAAGAAGTAATCATATAATAATTTCTCAAGATCCCCACCAAGCAAAAACATCTCAACCTTAAATTTGGCCAAAAAATGGTGAAAATATTTCAATCATATCATACCATTCTCAGTTTTACCTACCAGCACTTTTTCCTCAAGGCTGTACAAGCTTACTAATGCAGTGTAGCAGATAAGTCATCTGACTTTTTGTACAAAAATCTACAACAGAAAAATTATCTCAAGGGAAAAATAAAGCTTCACATGGACAGCCCATGGGTACTCCTCACAACATAAAAAGAGGCCTATATCCCTCATTTTCTGCTCTTTCCCCATTCAATGAATTCCATACCATGCAGGAGAATAATTATTCATCCCTTAATATTAGGTTAATACAGAAGTTGTGATTATTATTATTACAGTACACTAATAGTGATCTATATGTAGCTGTAGTTAAAAGTAGGTCTACCTATATTATAAATTCAATCTTTAGTAAAATACTCATATTCAAAAAAATATTCATATCATACTCTTCTCACTAGAAGACAGGTTGTATTACTATCATAATTATAAAATTAAAACAAAATAAACATTAGTAGTTTCATACCTGTTACTATTAGTATATCTTATTATTCATTATTGTGAGCCTTGAGGTATATTTGACATACCCAAATAGGCCAAAATCAATATTAAAGTAAATTCTGAACTATGCATAACCCATAAGTCATGCATATATCCAAAATTCATGATTTTTTACTTAAGAAAAGATGAATAACTTGTATTGTGAGTAGGTAAATCCATGGATTCAAGGCCAGATTTAGATTCCACACAAAAAAAACACCCAGGGTAGCTCCATAGATTGAATAAGCTTTAATTCACTCCATGAGGTGGTAATATGGAAAATACTTCAATACCACATTAAAGAATTGAGAAATTCTTTGTTTTTCTCAATTTCACACCAAAAATAAGGGGAAGGTGTGAAATACCATGTTACATATATGATAAGATTAGTGTTATGCATTTCTGTGGAATATGAAAATACAGTATTATTACATACAGCTTTGGTACACCCATAGTGGATATTGGTCTTGAAGCCTAAATTACTATTTTTGACATGAAAATAGCTAAGGGGGACAAAAGACATCAAGGAGATCCAGGGTATCCAAATTCTGAGGCCTCTGAGGCGTAGAAATATCTAAAGTATGGCTGATCATGGTCCAATTAGTATACTAAAATCTTTTGGGAACTTGGTTACCAAGTTAAAGTCCCATTAAATCATAAGAAAATTTCAAATAAGCTGCTATTTTGATTTGAAAATGAGGTAAGTAGCAACTTTGACTCCTTTAAAAATGTCAATTATTCATGAGTTTGCATGAATGAATTTTCAAAGATTGATTAAGACCCTTTTTGGACTAGTATCCATACATTTACCTCATGGAAACCAGCTATACTGTGCTATTTTCTATTCTATGTAGAAATAAGGTAAAAGCTTCAAAAATTCATCAAAAATACAATTACTAATGAATACTTCTGAAGATCTCAGGACCAATTTATAATGGCATGATCCATTATTAAACCAAAAATAATCATGAATTAACAATTGAAATTAAACGTTTTACCTACAGTCCATTTTTGATAATTCCATGTGAAACACTGAATCTTCAAAAATTCACAGAAAATACAACCTGTGATGAAATTTACAATGTCATTTAGAAATTTGAGAAATTAATTTTTATTTTGAAATGAAAAAAGATTCAAAGCTTCTACTCCTTTTAAACCATAAATGGGTTGGTAGTCATGTAAAAGACTTGATTAAGAAATTATGATAATATTACATGACAACAGATGATGAAGTAAATAATACAAAGAGGATAATTGGTTTCTCAATAAATTATTTTTCATTTTGCTCCATGGAGCACCTCCTTGAGATATTGACTTAAAAACGGCCTCCTCTTGCTTTTTTCCCAAGACATCTTATTATTCAATCATATCTTTAGTATCAACAAGTAAGTACTACTTAGATATCTTCTTAAGTGTTTCAAATATTTCAGAATCAATATTAATGATGTGATATCATAGAAATATACTATTTAAAATAGTATTTAGCTATTATGTCATTGTATTATTGCTATAAAGACATTTTGACCCTTTAAATCCACAATTTGTCTGTTAAATCTCTTGACCAATTCTTTTCAAGGTATTATTGGAGTATTAGTGAGTGATTTTTTTTAATTCTTAGAGTTTTTCTCTAGTAATGGTTTTTTTCAAGAACTATCTTGTCAATTATTCCTGCAAAAGATAATTCAATATTAAAATGATTTTATTATTCTAATAAAGACATTTTAGTATTAAATACTTCTTGTAATTGATTCTTGTAGACAATTACTGCTTACTGTTGTGATCACTAGTAGTGTATAACAAGTAAAAGAAATAATTAAGTAATTAATTATTTAATTGTGGCTATAATAAAATGATTTATTATTCTTCATAAGAAAATCTGTATTACTGTTTATCAATAGCAATACTATAAAAAGTTTCATAGACACATCTTAAAATTAAAATCCCAATTATCATCCATTATTACTATTATAGGTAGTGAAATGCTTATCAAATTTCTACAGTTCTTTTCAAATTCATAGTGGTGTTATCATCTATAATTAATATTACTTATTAGCTACCACTAGTATTATTATCAAAAGTATAGTTAGAATATTATCAATATTATTTACCAGTTACAAATAGTTAACCAATAAGCAAATTATCATATATAATAACTATTACTATATATTCTCATATTAAACTATTACTTATTAAAAAGCTTAATTAACTTTGACAAAAGAAACAACCTAAATAACCACTCATTACTATTATATCTACTGTTTATCTACCAAATTATTACTTTATTATCTTAAAATCACCTAAAGATTTATTATTTTGAATTAGGCTGATTATTGATTAGTTCTGATAGATACTGCTGAAAAGTCTTCTCTAGCTGTAAATAAACTCTTAAATATTGATTTGTGAGCTCTGTAGGAAGATTGCTTAGTATATTAAGAGGGGTAGCTAAAATACCATTAGCACCCTTGGTTACAGGATTATTTCAGCAATTAAAAACTGTTTACCTGTTATTTTCCACTAAAAAGCTGTCTTATCCAATCCCACACAAAAAGGAGTTCCACATCTGGTGTCCCAACAGTGGCCTTTCCAACTTCAACATTCAATAATCAATAAAGAAGAAAATCAAAATCAACCTACCTCACAGAAATCTGTTTTTATAAAGAATTGACAATCAAAACATCTATAAAATCTGGAATATGGAAACAAATAACATTCAAAATCATCATAATCATCATCATAACCATCAAAATTCTCAAGTAAATAATACAATTTCTATTTGGGAGTGAAAGAAGCAACACAAGAAAACCAAACACCTAAATATAGTGAATTTCTCATTGCAACACCAAGAAAAAAACAGAAATAAAAAGAATAATTAGGGAGATTTTTCTTCAAGATAATTCAAGAAGAAAAGAAAAAAAGAAAAAGTGAAAATGAATATAAAGTATAAGTTTACCAAGTAAAAATGGATCAACAATCAACATCAGAATTACCACCATTACCTGAAGATACTGTAGAAGGACAGTATGCAGAAGAAAGTGAAGAAGAGGATAAAACAGTACAGATCAAAATTATTATTAAGAACATGCAAGATCATTAATCAACACAGAGAAAAAAGAAAGGAAAAAGAAGGGAACAGGCATCTGACACACTGTAACAACCACTAATCAGGGGTAAGGGTATTTATACTTACACCCACTCAAACACCTCAAACCAGCAAGTCCACTGTGCATATCAGCATTCAGCTTCAGAAATCTTCCTTGCTGAAACATGCATACAGTCTGGTTCATCAATACAGCCTGTCAATACTTTTACAGGTTGGAATTACCCAATACAGCTTGGATACACCACTTCCAAACTGTATGATCACTCAATACCACCATCCCTCCTGTAAAAATCCTGTACATCCGTACAGGACCTTTATTGGCCAGACTCAATTCAATCATCAAATCTTCTCACCAAAATTCTCTGTCTGGATCAGGGCTGGTGCTTCTCACATATACCAGCCCCTCTTTCTCCCCCCTGGGGACTTTTGACCAGTTAATTAATTTAGTTTATTTATTATTTTATAATTATTCTTATCCTTATTTTTTGAGTATTATAATTATTTAATTTTAAGTTAGTCTTTGCCTTCTTTCTTTATTCACCTGTACAGTATGAGTTGGGTGGCCATATCCTTATTAACCCTTCTCTTTAAATTCTGACAGGTTAAAAAAGTGGACTTGGGCTTGTTTGTGGTTGGCTCTTTTATTCTTACTCTTATTATTTGTTTCTTCTTTTCTTATATTATTTTTTTTAGTAGTTCATCTCTTCACACTCTTCAGTGTACTTGTTTCTTACCATATCCTGAGCCCTCCATAAGTAAGTCCCAGTTTACTGAGTGCCAGGCCCTGTTTACTTAGAAGAGCCCCTGTGACATTAAATTAATCAACTCATATTTGATTCTTTCTTTTCATTCAGTTAACTTCATTTCCTTCACTCATCAAATTATGACTCTCTTATGATCTTATGATTCCCATGATTATGATTTTTCTATCTTCAATTTTCATCTCATTCATTATGTTCATACAGAAATTAATTCTTTCATTTCTTAATAGCTTGCTGACCATCTCATTTCATTCTAAATTGTATTTTAATCAAATATTTCTATTTTTCGTTTATTCAGGCCTATCAGGAGTTATTGATTGGTTAACTGATTGGTTGATTGATTGGGATTCATTTGGGTGATTGATTCAGTGATTCAAGATTTTATTTGGATTGGACTGATTGACTTTGAATTCCTTAAGATAACTGATTAATCCTCAAGAATTGATTATTGATTATTGATTGATTTTGATTCCTGAAGATATTTATTTGACTGATTGATTCCTCAAGACCTTGAATTGATATTGAAGAAATTGACTTATTGATTGATTTATTGATTGATTGTTGAGTTCTTCAAGATTTATTGATATTTGATTGACTGCTGATATTTACTGAATTGATTGAATTATTGATTGAATTTTTTTCACCTCAAGATCATCAAGATGTTATTGATTATTGATTTGGCCAAGATTTTATCCCTTATTGTAAAGTATCATTGATTTTTCATTATTAATTTTTCAAGAATGCCAGTTCAGCATAGCCCTCCAGCCAAGAACACTAGATCTCAAAGAAATCCAGCTGTTCTCACTCTTACAGCAAGGGTTCCTCTTGACCGCACACCATTAGTTCATCAACTGAGTGCAAATTTGGACAGAGGACCACCAATGGAAGGAGCAGAACCCTCCAGAAGAGGGGGAATGAAATCAAGAAGATCAAGATCCTTCTCTGGCTTATTGGGTGGCTACCCTGGCATGTCTGAAGGTGCAAGAGCAAGATTAGGGGAAGATGAAGATGAAGAGGGGGAGGAGTCTGAAGAAACTGAAGTGGCAACTGCCTTGGCAGGCGTCCCTGAGGCTTCTGAAGCTGCAAATATAGCCCATTCTAATCAACCTCTTGTCTCTCAAGCTGAACCAAACTTAATCAAGATGATGGAGCAGATGACTCAATTCATGGGGCAACTCACTCAAGCAGTTTCTCCCAGGGACAACTCACTCAAGCAGTTTCTCCCAGGGACAACTCACTCAAGCAGTTGCTCCCAGGGACAACTCACTCAAGCAGTTGCTCCCAGGGACAACTCACTCAGGCAGTTGCTCCCAGGGACAACTCACTCAAGTAGTAGCTCCCAGGGACAACTCCAAAGCCCATGCATTCAAAACTCCATCAATGAAGGCACCTGATTCTTTTGATGGTACTCAAGCTAATAAATTGAGAGGATTTATCCAATCCTGTCAATTTATTTTACATAATGATCCAGAAAACTTCTTCTCTGACAGGAAGAAAGTTCTTTACTCAATTTTTTTTCTCACTGGTAGAGCTGGCAAATGGATTGAACCCTACCTCTCCAATATTTCCAATGAAGATCCTTCCTACCTCCTCAATAATTGGCAGTTATTTGAGACTCAATTATTCACTCTGCTTGGTGATCCCAATGAAGTCAGGAAAGCTGAACAAGAGTTAGACAATTTGAGGATGAAGGAAAGTGGTCATGTATCCTTGTACATTGCTGATTTCAGAAGCTTAATGTCAAGAATTGGAGATTGGGGAGAAAGAGCTTATATTCATGATTATAGAAGAGGATTGGCATCAAGACTTTTGGACCAGTTGGCTTCCTACCCTGGTAATTTTGATACTCTTCAAGAACTCATTGACATTAACTTGGAATTAGATACCAGATATCATGAGAGACAGAAAGAGAAGGGTAGTCATCAAGAAAAGAAGCCCCCTGTTACTGGATACAATTCTTCAAGGCCTCCTCAAGACTCATCTTCAAAAAGGCCTCACCATAAGAAGAATAAGAAGGGCAAGCAATTTCAAGCTTCAAAGGACAAGCCCCATTCTGCTCTCCTCAATAAGGACAATAAATTAATTGGTTCTGAAAAGGAGAGGAGGATCAAAGAAGGGTTATGTACTTACTGTGGTGGAAAGCACCCAATTGAAAAATGCTTCAAGAGGCCTCAGAACAATCCTGGGTCATCAAGAGGCTTCCTTCCCTAGCAAGCAGGGAAAAGCCTGAGTGGGAATCATGATGTGTTCAATGGTTCTCACTTATTTCCTTCAAGAGCACAATTGTGCACTCTGAATACTAGTGTCAAGAAATCTTTAAAGTTTCTTATTTTTTCTTCTGTCTCTGATATTTTTTATAGTATTCTCATTGATTCTGGTGCTACAAACTATTTTATTGAAAAGAATTTTGTTCTCAAGTACCCATTGACTATGTCAGAGCTCCCTGAAAAGATTCCTCTTTTAATTCTTGATTCAAATAAATCCCCTGTCTTGTTCATCACCCATTATACCAAGTGGGTAGTTGACTTGCCTTCCTTCCCAAGCTCTGAATGGGAATTTTTTATCATAGATTCACCCAAAGGAGAAGACCTGATATTGGGCTATGATTGTCTCTACCATTTTAATCCCATTATTGATTGGAAAAATGGATTTATCACCTATGATTCTAGTCATAAGGATTCTAGTGGTATTAATTCTTCTGCTAGTAATGCCTTGGCCACTGCTGTAAACAGTGTTGCTCTGGTTGGTGAACTTAAGACACCTTCCCTTCCTTCTTCTGTCCATATACCTTCCATCATGAAATCTCAGTCATTACTCAAATCAAGAGATGAGGTCTTCAAAGAGATAAACAATGTTGGAGAAGATGTTTCTATATCTTCACTTCATCTCTTTCAAGGGGATATGGACCATCCTCCCTGGAGGAGCAGTGGGATGAGGAGGAACAGCCAGAAGAAATTCAAACTGTGTTGAAGGTAGTCCCTCCTGCTTATCACCAATATTTGGATGCATTCTAAAAGGTGAAAGCAGAGAATGTTCCTCCACACTGCGCCTGTGATCATCATATCAAATTGGAGGGTCTTCTACCTCCAGTTGGTGTTATCTACTCATTATCAAATCAAGATTCAGAAACACTGCAGGCCTACATTCCAGAGAATTTAGAGAAAGGTTTCATAAGGCCAAGCTCCTCTTCAACAGGAGCACCTGTCCTTTTTGTCAAGAAAAAGGATGGATGTCTTTGTTTGTGTGTTGACTACTGCAAACTAAATGCTGTCACTAGGAAGAACAGGTATCCTTTTCCTCCTATGAGCCAGCTTCTTACCATATTCAACAGTTCCACTATCTTCTCCAAGATATATCTGCGCGGTGCATATAATCTCTTGAGAATCAAAGAGGGGGAGGAGCACTTAACTGCCTTCAAAACCAAATATGGTAGTTATGAGTATTTGGTTATGCCATTTGGCCTTACCAATGCTCCAGCTTCTTTCCAGAATCTTGCAAATGACATATTTTCAGATTTCTTGGATATTTTTGTTGTAGTTTATTTAAATGATATTATGGTCTTTTCCAGTTCAAAGGAGGAACATGTCAAACATGTGGCCTCTGTCCTCCAAAGACTGAGAGGCAATAATTTTTTTTCCAAAGCCTCCAAGTGTGTATTCCATGCCTCAAGTGTGGAATACTTGGGATATGTTGTTTCAAGTGAGGGCCTCAAGATGAATTCTTCTAAAGTTAAGCAAATCTTCAATTGGCCTCAGCCAAAGAACATCAAGGCTCTTCAATTCTTTATTGGATTTGCCAGTTTCTATTGTCATTTAATTACAAATTACTCCAAAAAAATCACTGCTCTCACTTTCCTTCTCAAAAAAGACTTTCCCCTTATCTTCAATGAGGAAGCTCTTAGTCAGTTTTGAATACTCAAAGAAGCATTCACCACTGCTCCTATCCTTCTCTACCAACTATTGTAGAGACTGATGCTTCTGATTATGCCTTGGATTCTGTACTGAGCCAGGTGAATGACTAAGGAAAGCATCCCATTTCATTTGACAGTCGCAAGCTCCTTCCAGCTGAGCTGAACTATGAAATTAATGACAAGGAACTCCTTGGCATAGTTTGGGCTCTCAAGCGCTGGAGAGCTTTTCTTATCTCTCTTTACAATTCTTTTGAGGTCTTGACAGACCACTCTTCTCTTTGGTATTTTATGTCTTCCAAAGTTCTTACTTGTCATCAAGCCCGTTGGGCTGAATTTCTCTCTGAGTTTCATTTCACTATCACTTACCGCCTAGGAAGGCTGGCCACTTTACCAGATGCCTTGTCATGTCGGGAGGATGTGTACCCAGAGAGGGGGGTGGACTTCATCAGCAATAATCCCCAGAATTTTCATCAAGTAATAAAGCAAGATAAAATTCAAGAATCAAGATTCTTCTCAATCAAAGTGAAAATATTCTCAGACTTGGTTGACAAGATTCAAAAAGAAGTATGGCAAGACAAAAACTATAAAAAAATACTCAAGAAACTAGCAAGAGGTGAATAAGTTACAGATTATTCTCTTGAACCTCAAGCCAAGTTATTATTATTTAAATATAGAGTGGTGATCCCAAGAAATTAAGAAATCCAACTCAATATTCTTCAAAAGCGTCATGACTCACTATTGGCTGGCAACCCTGGCCAGGAGAAGACCCTCAAGCTCATCAAGAGGGATTTTTATTGGGCTGGCATGAATCAATTCATTAAGGACTATGTGTCCTCATGTCAGCAATGTTCAAAAAACAAGAACATTTGTCATAAGAAGCTTGAATTACTCAAGCCTCTTCAAATTCCATCTGGTCCTTGGAATTCTTTATCAATGAACTTTATCACTCAATTGCCCTTGTCAAACAATTTTGATTCAATTCTAGTAGCTGTGGACAGGTTCTCAAAAATGGCAATCTTCATTCCAGCTTATGGAACAATCACTTCTCTGGAATTCTCTCAAATCTTCATCAGCCATGTCTTTTCCAAACATGGCCTTCCAGTCAGTATTGTCAGTGATAGAGGATCCTTCTTTGTTTCATCATTATGGACCAATTTATGTCAGCAGCTCAAGATATCAAGAGATCTTTCAACTGCTTTCCATCCTGAAAAAGATGGACAGACAGAGAGGGTAAATCAGATTCTAGAACAGTATCTTTGGATGTATGTCAGTTATCATCAAGATGACTGGCACATCTGGCACCCTCTGGCTGAATTTGCCTACAATAATGAAGAAAATTCATCAACAAAGCCATCCCCTTTTTTCACCATTTATGCAAGAAATCCCAGCTTTGACTCAATCCACATTTCCCAAGACTCACCTTCTGGAAAGTTATCAACAAAACTCAAATCAGTACAGAAAGTTGTCAAAGAAGAATTAGAGTCAGCGATAAGGAGATTCAAGAAGTATGCAGATAGAAATAGGTCAATTCCACCTGATTTCCAACCTGGGGATAAGGTATGGCTAGCTTACAAGAGCATCAATACTACAAGACCCACCAAGAAACCTTAAGAAAGATGGTTGGGACACTTTGAAGTCATTAAGAAGATTGGAAGTCGTGCATATCATCTAAAGTTGCCTCAACAATGGAAGTCAGTTCACCCTGTATTCCATGTGTCCTTACTAGAACCAGTCAAGCAGTCAAGTATCCCAAATCGTCATCAATTGTCACCACAACCAGTTCTAGTGGAGGAGCAAGAAGAATGGGAAGTGGCTCAGGTTCTGGACTCCAAACTCAGAAGAGGCAAATTATGGTACCTTGCAGAGTGGAAAGGATTCAGTGAGGACCCAGAAAGAACAACTTGGGAGCAAGCTTCCAACCTTACCAACTCACCAGACCTTGTAAAGGATTTCCACTCATTGTATCCAGAAAAGCCTGGCTCAAATACCTCAAGAGTTTGATTATTATGGTGCTTGGTGGGGAGAAGAGGTTATGAAAGTAAGTTCCTCTCCTGGAATGCACCTTTAAGGGGGTATTCTACCCAAATGCTGTTTTAAGCATCACCTTGGCCACTTTGTGAGCACTTGTCAATTCTCTGGAGAGATTCAGAAGGCCTTGCAGCATCAATACCCTCAAATTTGGACCTTTCATCAATATATGGCCAAATTTCTTCTTTCTTTTTATCTTTTATCTTTATATTCTTTTCCAACCTATGCCAATCATATTTATTCAAGACATTCATTACTTCAAAGTAAATTATGGCAAAGTTATCTGTTTTATGGTGCTTGGTGAGGAGTGGAAGTTATGAAAGTAAGCTCCATCTCCTGGTATGCATCCCTGAGGGTTCTACTTCTTGTAAAGCATCACCTTGGCCACTCTGTGAGCATCAAATGATTCGTTTTTATCTTTCAGACAGTTCTTGTCCAAATTCAAGCAGCTCACAACAAGAAGGACAAACCTCAGGAATTTCTCTGTTTCTTTTTCTCTACTCTCCTTTTCTCTCATTTTCTTTCTTTTCTTTACTTGTATACTTCTTTTTATTTCTTTTAAAGAGAAGAAGCATCCCCTCCCAAATCATGTATTGGGAGGTTCCATTTATTTTTTATTTATTTTTTCATTTCAGTAGCTATAAGAGTGGGGATAGAAGTCAAACCAAACACAAACAAGAAAAAGAAAACTAGTTATCTCTACCCAAATAGTCAAAAGTCTTCTGGAAATCATTAATCAACTCATCTTCATACCAAGCAAATTTTTCAGCCATCTCCTCAGAAGCAGTCCCTGGAATAGTCCTATCATTAGCATACATAATCAACTCCCCTAAACAACCTGGCCACAGCATCCTGATTATCACTCGCCATATTTGGAGCTTCTCTGGTGGCTTGGATAGGCCATCCATCCCTATGCTGAAACAATTGGGTGGCAGGAAATGGAAAAGGAGAAAGTTTGTCTCTTCCTCTACTGGTACTGGCCACAGGTTGGAGTTGTTGGGAGTTGACTATGGGTGAGTTTCTGGATTGTTGGATGGGGGATGGTCTTACTGCTGTATTCAAGGCAGGCCTGGTGTGGGAAAAGTGTGGTGAAGCAGGAGGAATGGAAGTAGGAATTGTGGCAAGAGTGGGTTGGAAGTTTCTGGGGGTACTGGGGATGAATTGACTTTGGAATCTCTTGGCAGGAGGCTGCAAAGGAGAACTATTGGATGGATGACCAGCAGAATGGGGAATCACCTCAACTTCTTCACCATCCTACTCATAACTCCCTTCAGCATCTGGATCAGGTGGGGAATTGGCAATTCGTCTTATCCTCTTCACAGTGCCTTTAGTATTGATTCTAGAAATGAGGACTTCTGAGCTGGAATATATTGGCCTACCACCAACTGGAATGGGCCCTCCAATATTAGTCCACCTGGCCACATCCCTTTTCCTAGAACCAGTCACTAAATCAAGATGTCAGTATCCATTCAAGCAATCAAATCAATCCACTCACAAGCAGAATACCCTGAGGTACCATCAAGAGTAGGAGCCTCATAAACCGGGAACTCTTTTCCAATAGGCACATCCTTTTTACTCCACAAATACCTCCTTATGTTTGAAGCTTGCTTCCCAGTATGGCAGCATGGTTTCTTCCCAATGAAGCAATAATGGCATTTTGAAGATCTGGGATTGTAATGTTCAAAACATTCTTTTCCCTTTGCCAAAAATTTGACACAAGCAGGATCAAGAACTTAAACTGCCTTGTAACCGTCTTGGGTGGGATAAAAAATGACCAGAAGAAGCCATTGATGGAGAAGAAAATCAACTGAGAATTCCAGAACCATGAAGGACAGATGGTGGCGGTGCAGGAAGAGAAGATTCAGTGAGTTCAGTCAGTTTGGAACTCATGAATAAGAAGTAGGAAAGAAGAAGATTCAAAAGTCATATCCAATCACTTCAACTCTGAAGAAAAAATGCCCTTGAGGAAGTGGGGACCATACGTCAATTATGGCTTCCCTCAAAGTCCTTAAGGTGGTGAGTCCTTGTCACCACCCAGGACCTCCCCTGCAACTTTGGGGAGGTCAGACTCTTTATGGTCCATATTAATGGCCCCTGAAGCCCCAGCAAATTTGGGCTCAGGGGCCAATTTAGGCCCTGGGGGCCTCCAATAAGCCCCACGGACTGTGGACCATAGGACCCCAAAACCACCAAAAGACCAAAATGGGCCAAAAAATGATCCAAAATCACCATAGGAAGGGCCATGACCCAAAATCAAGGGTGAAGCCAATTGGGCCCAAAAAACCATTTTAAAGGCATTTTCAGGTATAATGGGGACAAGACCCCCCTGTTGAAGACTTTGAAGGGATTCCAATCAAGGCAGGAAGGGCCAAAACATCAATTTGGCCCATTCACAATGAGGTATATGAACATATACTCATTGGCCATCAGTTTTTTAGCAGAAGAGCTCTATGGCACTCATTTTGGGATACAACCCAAAGGCCATTCCTTGAAAGGAAGAAAAGGACTGAATCCAAAAAGAAGCATATTATGAAGCTGAAAGCACTTACTCAGGTTAAAAGAAGGGGGAAGATAATTTGAATCAAGTAGGACAGTGAAGAAGTGAAGAGGGGACTTTCAGGATAATGGTCAAGAGGGAATTAAAATTAAAAAGAATTTTTTTTGGAAAAATGGGGGGAGATTGAGATGCCACTCAACAGTGGCAGGGTATTATGGTGTTCAGGAGCCCACCAGTTTCAAGAGGGGGATACTGTAACAACCACTAATCAGGGGTAAGGGTATTCATACTTACACCCACTCAAACACCTCAAACCAGAAAATCCACTGTGTGTATCAGCATTCAGCTTCAGCAATCTTCCTTGCTGAAACATGCATACATTCTGGTTCATCAATACAGCCTGTCAATACTGGTACAGGTTGGATACACCATTTCCAAACTGTATGATCACTCAATACCACCATCCCTCCTGTGCAAATCCTGTACATCCGTACAGGACCTGTATTGGCCAGACTCAATTCAATCATCAAATCTTCTCACCAAGATTCTCTGTCTGGATCAGGGCTGATGATTCTCACATATACCAGCCCCTCTTTCTCCCCATTGGGGACTTTTGACCAGTTAATTAATTTAGTTTATTTATTATTTTATAATTATTCTTATCCTTATTTTTTGAGTATTATAATTATTTAATTTTAAGTTAGTCTTTGCCTTCTTTCTTTATTCACCTGTACAGTATGAGTTGGGTGGCCATATCCTTATTAACCCTTCTCTTTCAATTCTGACAGGTTGAAACAATGGACTTGGGCTTGTTTGTGGTTGGCTCTTTTATTCTTACTCTTATTATTTGTTGCTGCTCTTCTTATATTCTTTTATTTAGTAATTCATCTCTTCACACTCTTCAGTGTACTCTTTTCTTACCATATCCTGAGCCCTCCATAAGTAAGTCCCAGTTTACTGAGTGCCAGGCCCTGTTCACTTAGAAGAGCCCCTGTGACACACACCTGGAGCCAGTCCAAGTGAACCCAAATTACCAAGGCATGTTAGGCCTGAATATTCACCAATATCACCTACACCTGGTCCTAGAGCAACATCCACACCCAAAAAAGAACAAAGATAACAGAGTATTCAAAAGAAATTATTTTTGTACAGACAAAACCAGCCAAGTACATTAAAAGAAGAAATTTCTAAGACAACTTCTCCTATTGTTAATATAAGGGCTAAAGATTATAATATTGCTTTTTATGGTAATTAATGAGAAAAATTCATCAAGAGAGTAGAAGGAGCAGATGAAATTGAAGGAGACAGTGTAGAATATATATAAAGACAGATTATTTTTATGTCAGAATCTCAAGAAGATAAGGAGAAAATTGAAGCAATTCAAGGATATGAAGAGAAGGACTGGAAAAAACTCAAAGAAGCCCTTACCACAGAATGAGGAAGAGTAGATCCAGACAGAAGATATAGACTAGAGTCCTTAGCGAAGCTTTTAAGTAATACAAAAGGAGAAGGAGGGATTGGAAGTTCAGCTGAATGCAATAGATTTATTGGAGAATATGAAAAAATCACAGATTATCTGTATAAATATGGATATATTAGAAGGGAAGTTGAGCATCATGAAGAGCTCTATGCCAGTATTTCACCAGAAATTGAAAATTCCATAATAAAGGAAATGAGGAGAGATAAGGTTGTGATAAAAGCAAGGAATGGTGGGTATATTGTACCAGAAATGAAAGTGTTGAAGAGCTATATAGAGAAAGAACTAGAAAGTGTGATAGTATCAAGGGACAGAGTTGAAAACAAAATTTCTCATGATGAATTCAACTATCCTTATTTAGATAAGTCAAAAGAGAAGAAAGTTAAATTTGAAGATTAAACAATGGAAAATTCTTTGAATCAATTGAAAGAGCTTAATAAGAAAGCTAGAGAGCAACAAAGACCAAAGATCTAGGATAAAGATGAAAAGAAGGAATTGAAGGAGTTCATTCAGAAAATTGAGGAATTTACAAAAGCAGTACTACCTCAAAGGAAAACAGGTCAGGTACTCAAACAGGAAAACAAAACAAGGTACCCAAAAAATAGCTTACCACCCTTTTCACAAGGACATATTACTGATACACCAACACAAAAAATACCAAAACCCTATGACAAATGTTATTAATCTCTGGAGGAAGGACATTCAGTGTAAATATGTAGCTGACTATTTGAAGATAAGAATTAAAAATGGTTCAGAAGACAAGGAGGTGGATTCTCATTTTTGAATTGGCAAGGAGTACCAACAAATGGAAGAACCTCTGCAAAGAAATTAGTTGAAGAATTTGCAAAATAACAAGAAGATGTTACCAAGAAAAGGAAAGAAGATGAAGCTAAAGATCATTACCAAAAACCAAATTGAATGAAAATAATACAGTTAAAAAAGATGATATTTCAACAGATATAGCCAAAATTGAAGATGGGGGAAGCTGGAAGCTTCCAACTATATCATCAACCAATGATCCATTTCTAAATAACTATGGATTAAGAAACACCAAAAATAGATCCTCAAGAATTGAGAATCCAAGGAAAGAATCAAAAACATAATTACCAAGGACATCTGAAAAATCACCAAAGGAAATGGAAACACCACTTAAAAAGAGGACAAACATACCCAGAGCCTGTATTGAGGATAAACAGGGTTGTTGTCAGGATGAGTCTATGATAAAGGTGTATATAAGTATTTACAGGCTTTAACTATGACTGTGACATGGTAAAAATAGCTTAAAAAGATAATAAAGTTGATAATAAATGATTAAATTAAGATATTAAGGGCTTTACTATAGAGATATAGTGGTGGTGAGCGCTGTTGAAAGCCCAGGGTGCAGCTTTACCTCTTGGGTTACAATAATAAAGACTACAATACTTTTAATTTAAGAGTATACCTGATTATTAACCAAGAGTAATTTTTTTTGACAGTTTACTACGTAGGGTATTCAAGAGCAGGATGAGGAAAGCTATTCTGGCAGTGAAAAGCCTCCTTTTTATCCTGAAATGGGGTGGAAAGGGTACTAGACCTTTCCACGTAGAGGAAGTGAAGATTTTTTCACTTTCTAGTACTGGCTTGTGGTTTGCATAAAGCCTGTATAACCTTTATTGGGCTCAGATGTGGTTTTGAAACCACATCTGGGCGGTTTTCACCAATACAGGGTGAAAATTTTCATCTGGGGACATCACAGCCTGATTCTGATGTGTATGACACGTAGAATGCTGTACAGAAACTGTATGGGACCCCAGTATTGACTGACATAGGAGGTATTGAAGTAAAAACATGCTTCTTTGTCTATTTGACACCTCATATTCATGGTTATGGGATATTATCCCATGGTAAGGCTGTATATGACAGCAGGTGAGATTTTGACCTTAAAACAGCCATACCTTTGTCAATTCTTGAGATATCAACCTCAAAATTGGTTCAGTGTGTAGCCCTGTATGTGCTCTACACAATGGTACCTTATTTGATATGGGTATCATTAAATATGGCAAATTTATCCCATGTACAAGATTTTTGTACATTTGCGTGTTTTGGGCAAAAAGCTGTATTGAGCTTGTTTGCCCCATAACTTTTGTTCCAGTTGAGCTATGGGGAAATGGATGACACCATCAGATAGCCCTGATTGTTCCCTTCCCAAAAAATACCCCACTTCAGGTATCCCACACTAAAACTGTAGAAGTTAGATGAGAGGTGAATGTTTTGTTCACCCTTATTTGGCCTGAAATTTACCATAACTCCAGTAATATTGGTGCTAGATCAGTTTGGCTGGTACCATTGGATAGCCCTGGCTTAGAGCTTCATTTTGAATACCCATTTGATGGGGTTAAGCCTTTCCTTCTAGATTTTAGATGAGAGGTGAAAATTAACGTTTATGCTCAGCAATAACTTTGAGCAGGAATAACTTTGTTATTTATTGTCCTATGGTGATGGGACTTATACTCCCAGAAAGGGGTGAGTTTCCTCTTTCTTTTGATACCTTTTGAGCTTATTTGGCTCAGCTCCATGTTTTGGTGGTATCTTGGCTATACCATTGGTTTATGGTATTTTGGCTGTCATGCTTGTGCTCTGGTTTTGAGTCACAGGCTGACATACCCTCCCTCTAAAAAAGGCTTGTCATTGATGAGACTGCTCAGTCCTCCCAGAGGCTCTGAATCTCCTCAAATGAAGGTTCCCATCTGGTATGGCATCCTCTGCCAACCATTTGTCTTTATCTGCTGTCTGGTTCTTGAATCTGACTAGGTATTGTCTTTGATCCTTCCCATTCAGTCTGATCTTCCTGGCCCTGATGATCTTACTCACAGGTCCAGGGGAGTCTTCCACTTCCACTATCTCTTGTGGTGTGGGGTTCTTTCTCCTTGAGGGGAATTCGTCCTCCTCTGTCTGGAAGTATGGTTTGACCAAACTCACTGGAAAGACTGGATGTTTCCTTGAAAACTCCTCAGTGAGTTTGACTTCCACTGCATTTTTTCCTATCAACTTAATGATAGTAAAAGGTCCTACAAATGAGTCTCTCATCTTTTTAGGTCCTTTGAGATTGTTGAAGTTCAGTGTAGACACTAGAACCTGGTCCCCTTCCTTGAAGTCAGGTTCCATATGTGATTTGTCCCACCTCTGCTTATTGTATTCTTTTGCCTCAGCTATGCATTTGGCAGCTGTGTCACAGGCCCTCTTCCACATATCATAGAAGTCTTTGGCTGTGGGGTGGATAGTCAGGAGATTTTTCTTCAAGTGATCCACAGGCAACAGGGGGTTCCACCCTTTCTCCACCAGTGCAGGTGTTTTACCTGTGGTGGAGTGCTGGCTTGTATTATAAGCCAGTTGGACTGCTGGTAAGAGGGTAACCCAATCATGGGTGTACCCCTCATGGTCCTTGTATTCCATGCCATAGGCACAGAATCTTCTGAGGATGTCCTCCATTTTTTGGATCATCCTCTCAGCTAGGCCATCTGTTTGTGGATGGTAAGCTGTGGAAAAAGCAAGTTTGGTACCAAGAATGTCATGTAAGTTAGTCCAAAATTCAGATGTGAATTTTGGGTCCCTATCACTAATGATGATCTTAGGGACTCCACAGGTAGATATGATGTTATTCCAAAACAACAGAGCAGTATCCATGGCTGTGTCTTCCTTATGGCATGGTAGACACCTCATGCTCTTGCTAAACCTATCAACTATGATCAAACAGGCATTATAGTTTTCTTTGCCCCCTGGGACAAGTCCTGTTACCCAGTCCATGTTGATGGTTTCCCATGGGTGTTTGGGTTCTTCTATGTGTTGAAGCAACCCATACTTCTTCCCATGTTTCCTATTTGCCCTTTGGAATCTTTCACAAGTGTTGATGTATTCACTCAACTCTTGTTCCCACTTGGGCCACCAAGCTGTGCTTGCTACCCTCTCTTTGGTCCTGTCCTCACTCATGTGTCCCATATAGGGGCAGTCATGGCATTCTTGTAGGATAAATGAGATGTGGTCTCTGTCTACCACTGTGAGTGCACTTGTGTGCTTTTCTCTGTGGTAGAGCAGGCCATCTATAAGAAAAAACTTATTGTCTTTATAGGCCCTCAACCAGGGTTCTTCCAGCTGGGTTTCCAGTTCTGGGCTCCTGTACTTTTGTTGAAGGAGTTGGAGTAGTATGCTACACTCTTTGTGTTTGGCATAAGACTTCTGTACTGCACTAAAGAATTCATTGTGCAGTTCTGAGGAACTTATTCCCAGTATGGGAGTTTCTGTCCCTTCTGAGTCAGTGTTTCCACTGTCAAGGGTACCACTTTCTGGTGCTCATTCAGATAATCTGAAGTTTTTCCTCCTATCTATTTCCATGAAATGGATAGGGATTTTTGCTGCAACTTCTGGGTCATAAGCTGGATTGCTTTTGACATTGTCCAGTGGCCATCTGCTAAGGCCATCTGCATTGGTATGGCTTTTACCTTCCTTGTATATGATGGTCATGTTCCCTCTATACTCCTGGATGGCTATTTGCCATCTCAGCATATGTCTATTTGTAGTCTTCATGTTTAGTAAAGACTTCAAGGCTGTGCAGTCTATGTAGACTTCAAAGACTGCACCCTCCAAATAATAATGGAGTTTTTCTAGAGCCCAGACTAGACATAGACATTCAGTCTGGGTGGCCCCATACCTGGCTTCTGAATCTTTCAGTTGCCCAGAGATGTAAAATATTACACCCTCTCTTGGTTCACCATCCACAATTTGTCTTTGGTGAAGGGCTGCTCCTAAGCCTTGGCTGCATGCTGCATCTATATATAACTTGAATGGTAGTTCAAAGTCAGGTAAGATGAGCACTGGTGCATTGGTGAGTTCATATTTGATTCTCTCATATGCATCCCTCCTTTCCTTGGTTATTTCAAAAACTACATCTTTTGAACATAACTTGTATACGCTACTAGTTATGTGTGCAAAACTTTTGATATGGTTTCTATAGTAGCTAGCAAACCCAAGGAGAGATTGCATCTCTTTGATGTTCTTTGGTACTGGTTTTTGCAGTACTGCTGCTACTTTGTTCTGGTCAATTGCCAGACTAAGACCTGAGACTTTATGTCCTAGAGCTAGTAGCTCTTGTTGGCCAAAATTACACTTTTTGAGTGAAATTTTGAGATTAATGGGTATACATTTACTTAGAACTCTGTCTATGTATTGTACATGGTCTTCCCATGTCTCTGAGTATATAATGATATCATCAATATATACTACCATCCAGCCTTCCATTATTTCTTCTTGAAATATGGTGTCCATCATCCTTTGGAAGTGGGCTGGTGCATTCTTGATGCCAAATGGCATCCTGGTGTACTCATATATACCCATATGGCATATTATCCTGAGTAACTTCATGGAGTTTGGTTTAACTCTATTTTGGTTGAAACCTTTTATACAATCCATTTTGGTTATATATCTGGCCTTGGCCAGTTTATCTAAGGCATGGGGTATCCTTGGTATAGGGTACCTGTCTGCTTTTATGTAGTTATTCAGGGCTCTGAAATCTCCACACAATCTAGACTTGCCATCATGCCAAGTGATCAGGACAGGGGTGGTAATTTCCACTATTTCATTATGTCCAATCTTCCTGATGACATCCATATCCAGGAGTTAATTAATATGTTTCTCAATTTCTTTCCTGGTTTCCAGGCTTGCTGGATAAGGAGGTCTCCTCAGCATGGGTGGATAAGGCCTTTCCACATCCAGATATAGTTCTATATCATGGCCTTTGATCTTGCCTAATGGTTCTTCACCAATGGAAAATGCTGGTCTGTTCTTTCTCAGCATCTTCAGTAAACTTAGTTCTTCTTTACTGGTGAGGGTAGTGCTAAACTGTCCCTCTCTGAATTCCTTCAGAAGTTCTTCTAGTGGATCTTGAGAAGATATCTGGTATATGTCAAGTGAAAATTTCTTCTCCTTGTTAGTACCAATGGTGATATGCCTATTTTTACTGTTGTAAATGTCTATGCCATACATCCTCTGGTAATCTGTTCCCAGTAAAAAACCTTGGATGTGGGCATCATTAAGCACTACAAACTCTGGGTTGAGTCTGATATTACCCTTCCTGTGGTGTATAATTATCTCTTTGATAATTGTCCCAATGGAAGTCATCCTCCCTGATGCACTTTTAAAGTTCTTTGCCTTAGTGGGCAAGAGCTGTTTTTCCCAGTTTGGGAAGTGAGTATCCAGATAGTTTCTGGCCACTATGGAGCAGTGTGCTCCACTATAAATGATCAGTGGATGCTGAGCATTGTCAATACAAACAGTCATTTTTGTAGCTGTCCCATGTATATATGCCATTCCTTTGGTTGGTGTAACCAGGAATGTTTGTGCATCTTGTGTGTGTTTGCACAAGTTCTTGTTAGCAGTGTCCTGTGGCATGCCTGCTTCCAGCTGTATGTCCTGGATTTGCAGTGGGGTTTCTTCTTGGTATTCCACTAGAAATTCCTCTCTTGGGTCTTGATCATCCTCAGATGGTTCTCTGATGGCATCACCCATAGAGTCTGAATCAGAATCCTCTGTTGGAGGTTCTTCCTCAGGGACTTTCTCTATGGCATAGACCTTTTTCTTTGCCTTTGGACAGTTGTTGGCATAGTGGTCTGTTGAACCACAATTGTGACAAGAATTTCTCTTCTTTGCCACTTCTGCCACTTTTTCTTTGGGTTTGTCTTTAAACTCTACCCTGAAATGTTGTTTCTCTTTGAAACCACTTCTCTTATATGGGGTGAATTTCCCTATATTTGTCCTTTTCCTTATGTCTTGTAAGGTGTTGGCAATGTCATCTAGAGTGCAATTTTGGTTGCATCTGCATTTTACTGCATGTTCTAGTTCTCCTGGCAGTTGTGTCAGAAGTTTGTGATTCCTCATTTGGATGTTCATCTGAGGATCAATGGCTTTAAGTCTTTTAGACTGTCTAAGACACCACTCATATGGATCTTTGTCCACAGAGTATTTGTCATTCTCAAATGACATGGTCTTTTGCCATATCCAAGTTCCATTACTGTACTTTTGGATGATTTGACTCTTCCACCATGGCCAGTTTCTTCTTCCATGGATTTCTTTCATTTCTGTGTACCATATACTTGCATGACCTTTAAATGCAGTATTAAATCTAGCAGTAATCCAGTAGTCTGGTATGCTTGGTACATTAATGAAGAGTCCATCAATATAATCTATGAGTTTCATATGATCATATTCTCCTCATCCAGAGAATTTGGGCCAGTTTGAGGCCTCAGGAAGCTGTTTCAAGGCTTCCTTCTCTGAATAAGACATGCCATCTCCATCCTGGTATTGTGATGGAGATCTTACCTTATTCAACGACATGGCATCTGGTTTGATGTCATCTGGTTGATATGGATTCTCCATAGCTTGGCCTTGTGGTTGGGGCTTCAAGCTATGATAGGCATTAAACAATTTGTTAATGTCTTGATCCAGACACTCCCTGTCCCTTGTGCTGTGGTGTTGTTCTTCAAAGACTATATTCAGTCTTTTGTTGGTTTCTTCAGAGACTTTGCTCAGTTGAGCATATCCTTCTTGAAGATTCTTAACTATTTGTTCCAAGGAGGCTTGAGTTTGTCTCATCCTCTCTTGGCTAGCTTTAATTTCTGCAAACTGCTTTGCAGATTGTTCAGCATATTGGGACATTTGTAACCACAGTGTATCACTGTTGATGTTACTCTCAGATGTGACAATGTTATTTTCAGTCTGAGTGGGGGTAATGTTTCTATTACTAGGACTACTGATTCTAGAGTGGTTTAAAACTACTTCTGGTTCTTGTGTACTTCTTTTACCAAATCTAACAGCTTCTGGGTCATGGGGTCTGACTCTTTCCTCCTCTGGTTGAAGGAGGCTTTGTTATTGCCCTTGTTTCCTTGTCTTCTCCTGGAAACTTCCTGGAATTGTGAAGAATGGTGACTCTTGGCCACTGATCTGCTGGTTTCTGAATGGTGTGAAGCCACTGGAGAGCTGATTTGGCCTGCTCCTTGTGAACCTGAAGGAATCTGAGTAGGCCCTGTCTGGGTTAATTGTTCTTCTATTGCTTGGATAGTGGCTTGATTCTCCCTTATCCTCTGTGCCCTTGCCTCCAGGAGTCTGTGCTGCCTGGTAGGATTCCAACCTTTGGTGATTACCATAAGGTCTTTGAAGTCTATCTCTTTGAGACAGATCTTCTGGCAACTTGATCCAAGTTCTGCCCAGTGAGTTGCTAGGTTGAACCTCTTGTTGTCCATGCTCCATTGAAATAAGTCTTTGAGGAGTTGATGGATCTGAAGAACTTGATCCATATCCTTCCAGTCCTCTGGTTTGAGGTCTCTGTTGAATTGGAGTGTGAATGGCAAGGTTGATATTATCTCCCTCATGGTTTTGCCATCCACCACTGTGTCCAAGGTGTCCTCTTCCTGGTCTTCTGGTTCTGGACAATCCTTCTCTGTCCTCTGGCTGGTTCCTTTGGAAGCCAAGATCTCTGAGGTATGCAGGGGACATATCAGTGTTTGCAAGCAGTCAAAAACTTTATGTTCTTAGGGTATTTACCTTTGACTGTGCCTTGTACAAATTTATTGTCTGCTGACTTGGGCAGTTTGCCTTTGGAAGTTACAACTGGGTTAATAATTGTAATCTTTCCTGTACAAGTGGTTAAGGTTGGTTTACCTTGTATTGAAGCAGAGTTTCGTGGTTTTCTACTCCTCTGAGTGGCTATGGGTGTCCACTTTTTGGCTGTAATGAGACCTTCACTGTGCCTCTTTCCTTTGCCCTTGCTGCCCTCTGGTTCTGAGGGTGTCACTGGTGTGTTGGCCTGTGACTGGGTCTCAAGTGGGATGTAATTTTCTTCCACTGAATCAAGGCAGGAAAAAAGAGGGCTTATGTCAGTTAAGACTTCTCAAGAATGCTGGTTTTGCACATCTGGGATTGGCCTCTGGGCTTGTATGTTACTACAATATGCCCTGTATAATGACAGTGTAATTGAATCAACAATTCCACGTCAGAATTACAGCTTTTGGTACCCTGTCACACTGTTTGTGTGCCAGTATCCCACAGATACACTTGTGGTTTTCAAGTGTAATCTGAATAAGTGGCTCTGTATAAGTGTAATTGAGTGAACAATACACTTAACCACGCCTCAACTGATGGTTTTTCAGTCAGAGGTGTCCTTATTCAATCAAGAATACAGGACTTATTGATGGCTTAAGTGTTTTATATGTAAACACGCCAAAAATAAAGGTTCCAGTGGGTATTAACCACGAGGTAAATACTCTTATGATATGAGTAATAAAGTAAAATATATATAAAAAAAATATATTTTAAAAGAAAATACGCCTAAAAAATGTAAAACAATTGTCAGAAAATAGAAAATAAGAGAAAAAACTTACTTATAAGGTCCAAAAAAAGTTTAAAACACGGCCAGGCCCCCAAAATGTCAGGATGAGTCTATGATAAAGGTGTATATAAGTATTTACAGGCTTTAACTATGACTGTGAAATGGTGAAAATAGCTTAAAAAGATAATAAAGTTGATAATAAATGATTAAATTAAGATATTAAGGGATTTACTATAGAGATATAGTGGTGGTGAGTGCTGTTGAAAGCCCTGGGTGCAGCTTTACCTGTTGGGTTACAATAATAAAGACTACAATACTTTTAATTTAAGAGTATACCTGATTATTAACCAAGAGTGAAACTGTTTTTGACAGTTTACTACGTAGGTTATTCAAGAGCAGGATGAGGAAAGCTATTCTGGCAGTGAAAAGCCTCCTTTTTATCCTGAAATGGGGTGGAAAGGGTGCTAGACCTTTCCACGTAGAGGAAGTGAAGATTTTTCACTTTCTAGTACTGGCTTGTGGTTTGCAAACAGCCTTTAGAACCTGTATTGGGCTCAGATGTGGTTTTGAAACCACATCTGGGCGGTTTTCACCAATACAGGGTGAAAATTTTCATCTGGGGACCTCACAGCCTGATTCTGACGTGTATGACGTGTATAATGCTGTACAGAAACTGTATGGGACCCCAGTATTGACTGACATATGAGGTATTGAAGTAAAAACATGCTTCTTTGTCTATTTGACACCTCATATTCATGGTTATGGGATATTATCCCATGGTAAGGCTGTATATGACAGCAGGTGAGATTTTGACCTTAAAACAGCCATACCTTTGTCAATTCTTGAGATATCAACCTCAAAATTGGTTCAGTGTGTAGCCCTGTATGTGCTCTACACAATGGTACCTTATTTGATATGGGTATCATTAAATATGGCAAATTTATCCCATGTACAAGATTTTTGTACATTTGTGTGTTTTGGGCAAAAAGCTGTATTGAGCTTGTTTGCCCCATAACTTTTGTTCCAGTTGAGCTATGGGGAAATGGATGACACCATCAGATAGCCCTGATTGTTCCCTTCCCAAAAATACCCCACTTCAGGTATCCCACACTAAAACTGTAGAAGTTAGATGAGAGGTGAATGTTTTGTTCACCCTTATTTGGCCTGAAATTTACCATAACTCCAGTAATATTGGTGCTAGCTCAGTTTGGCTGGTACCATTGGATATCCCTGGCTTAGAGATTCATTTTGATTACCCATTTGATGGGGTTAAGCCTTTCCTCCTAGATTTTAGATTAGAGGTGAAAATTAAGGTTTATGCTCAGCAATAACTTTGAGCAGGAATAACTTTGTTATTTCTTGTCCTATGGTGATGGGACTTATAATCCCAGAAAGGGGTGAGTTTCCTCTTTCTTTTGATACCTTTTGAGCTTATTTGGCTCAGTTCCATGTTTTGGTGGTATCTTGGCTATACCATTGGTTTATGGTATTTCGGCTGTCATGCTTGTGCTCTGGTTTTGAGTCACAGGCTGACGGTTGTGAGCCTGTGAGGTATATATGACATACCCATAAAGCCACAAATAGCTTTATATACAGTTGATTTAGTCTTTAACGTACTATTCAATTTAATTTATAATTAAAAATAACAAAAAATAAGTATAACTTTTTTTTGAGTAAACAAAGTTGGGATTATTATGTCATTTTTGGATTCTAAACCAAAAATAACCTAGGGTACACCCATAAGATGTTATACCCAAAAATAATTATTTCTTATGTTATTAGAAGATTTAAGAATCTCAAAACACAATTGCAAATTTTCTTAAAATTTCTTAAAATTGTTCAATTTAAGCTTAAATAAACTTAAATTTAAAGTTGCATAAGGTTTATGCAAACATACCAAAGTTTTGGTTAAAATTAAGTTGTTGTGTATATTTACAGAATTGGCTAAGGATTTGCCATACAGGATGTAAATCCTGCGTGGGCTCAATTTAAAAGGGTTTAAGGCCATAGTATGGCTTTAAATGTATAAAAGGGCAAAATCCATGCAAAAAGGTGGGACAAAGGAAAAAGACAAAACAGAGCTGGGGTACCCAGCTTTTTGGATCTGCATGGATTCAATCAAGGCTGTCCACCTGTATTGGAGTATTTTTAACTTTATTTAAACTTTAACATTAGACTTTGATCCAACCTTAAAGTTTAAACTGGATTTATCCCAAATTGGACAGCAATTTCAAGCTGCCAAAGGGTAAATCCCAATATGCAAGCTTTGAATTAAGGTTTTAAGAGCTTTCAAAGATTAATTAAGCTTCAAAATTCAAATTTACAAGAATTAAAACTTTATCAAATGTTAAAGTTTGGTGTGTATTGCTATTTTATGTGGAAAAATAGTAATAACTTCAAAAATACATTAAAAATCCAATTCTTAATGTATTTGCCTGAAATTTTCACACAGCTTACAATTAAATGGTATCTGTGTATGGTTGATATTTTAAGTATATTTTATAAACAGGTTTTATTGGTAACTATCCTGGAAAACCACTTTCTTTAATTATACTTAAAGAAAATTAAGATTTCTTTAAAAATTAATCGAAAATTGAGTTTGAGAGATTTTTGCTTGAAAATACATTTTTAAGTTGTTCATGTGATGAAATTAAATGTAAATAAACGTATCCTATATTAAAACTTAAAATAATTAACCCAAATGAGGAGTAAAATTACTTGGAGTTGAGAATAACACTGGTAACTTTAAATTGGAATTAATAATAAGTTACCTTAAATTAAGAACCTTATTTTTAAGCATGGGTTTTCAGTTTTGACCTGAGAACGCCCTCTATATCTATTATGAGTCAAGACAGATGCCCTGCAGACATAATAAGAGTCTATGCATCACTGTTTCTGTCCATCAATCAATTATCAATCCAATTATATTAGACATTTAAACAGGTCACATTTTATTACATATAAAATCTTATTATTAAAGTAATTATTAATTTATTTTATTCTTTTTTAATCTTAAAATTAAAGAATTGAAATTATAGAATTCAGATTATTATTTCAATCACCAATAATGTATTTTATTTTATAAAACTATCATCTTAAATATCTTTTAATATCCACAAATTACTCTTAAAAACTCTTCAAGTCATCTTTTTTTATTAAAAAAAGGTGTTTTATCTTTAAAATATTAATTTTTTGGCTTGTTTTTAAATTATAATAATTACTTAATATAATAACTGTTTCAATTAACTTGTTGTATTAAATATATATTATAAGTAAGTTTTTCTCTGAAGTTCTATGTTTTTTATCTATTATTAGTTTTTTTATATAGAATTTCTATATAAGAATTATTTCTGCAAAGTGTGTGTGATAATTCTTTGATAAATAATATTTATATCATTCAAAAGTGGTTAAATATTAATATTTTCTATGTGTAATTGTCTCATTAAGAGATTTAAGCTTCTTATTGCTATCATTGTCAGTGACTATAGCAATAATAGAATAATTATTAAGATTTTTTCAATATTAAATTATTTAATAATAATTAAATTTCTTTTTTTAATATAATTATTTTCAATAGCTATATATATTTGTGGCTATAATATTTTTATACTGAGGACAGTCATAGTAATCTTGATATTTCTACTATTATCAAGAGTTTCATAGACAAACCTTACAAGGGTAAAGTGGAAAAAACAATTATTCCTATTAAGTACAAGAAACCTCAAGAGTTCAAAGAGGAAGAAGAAGTTATCTCATAAGTTAAATATAATAATACTGAAAAGGAACAGGAATTAACTCAGCATAATGCTAAAACCAAGGATATAAAGAAAGAAAACACAGAAGCTCAGGACATTATGAGTCAAATTACTAAAAAGGTTTTGGATTAGAAAATAAATCTCACCTTAGAACAAGTTCTGATCATGTCCCCCAAAGGTATCAGCTAATTAAAAAGTCTAGCAACAGAAGAAAGAAACTCAATCAACTCACTTGACACAAAAGATATTCAAACCAAACTCATAAACCATCATTTGGTAGATTATTAACAACCCAAAATACATTATGCCTGTCAATTGGGATTCATGAAAGTCTATATAGGAGAAGAAGTACATGAAATAATGGAATTAGTGGATAAAGTATGATGATTGAACATAATAACAGAAAATTTATAAATAAAAGCAGGACTCACCACAAGATGTCTCAACATTAATTTAAGGGGAATTGGTGGTCACTTTACCTCAATGGTTGGATTAGAATAATTTACTCAAATAAGTTTTTTACTGGAGAAGAAAGGAATATACACCTTTTTTTAGAAAGAGGAGAATTACACACAGTATTGTAAAGATCCTTCCTTGAAGATAACAAAATCAGATTAGACTTTTCTCAGAACAAAGGGGTAATATTCAGATACATAGCCCGAGATGGAAGAAGAAGTTGCTTACCCATTTTTTACCACAGAAAGTAGGATGGAAAGAAAACCCACCAGAAGGAATGGAATTTTGTGCAGCTTTAAAATTAGATGGGTGGAAAGAATTACAAGTAAAAAATGAACCAAGTTCCAACAATCAGGAAATTTCAGAAGAACATCCTGACCATGTATTTAAGGAAGAAGAGATAAAGGAATCTGAAGATAAAGTGGAGATGAAAGGGGAATTAGCCTCATTTAATACAGAAGATAACAATTAAAGACCTAAAGAAACAAACCTTACAAGAATTCAAACCTCAAGAAGATAAAATGGAAAAACGTTTAACCAAATATCTCAATCCATCAACAGTTATAGTTTCAAGAATCTGGAAGAAATCAGACAAAAAACACTCACCAAGGTCCTCTCACCTATCAAAGTATTAATGTCCTTTCAAAAGGAATATCAAAGAATAATTGGAAGTAAAGCATAAAGCCAGTTAAGAAAATAATTAATGTCACAGAAGAAGCAAGGAATTTGAACTCTCAGCCTTATACATCATCATTGAATTCATAAAGAAAATTTCTCTAAGATACAAAATTACAAAAAATAAAGATCTCAAACATCAAGAAAACTATAGAGGTCAAGAAGAAAGTATTTACTCAATCTCAAAACCTGAAGAATCTTCATAATTAAATAAAAACTTAGAAAATCTCATTAAAAATTAACAAAAAATGGAAATGATTATGGTGAAGAAACTCAAAGGAAAGAGAAACTTAATAATCTGAAGTACCCACCCTCTTTGTACCCGGAATATCTATATAAGAAATTATTTCAAGATAATGGGATCACAAAATTTGATGAAAAAATTGGCCCTCCTGTAGCAGATTTTACAAGGAATGTAGGTTATACTGAGCTTACCAAGCTTTTAAAAGAAAAAAGACCAGAGAATAAATATGAAAATCCTAGCTTCAAGCAACAAGAGGAAAAATGAACTAACCTGAAGGAATCACCCTTGTAAAATAAAAAGGAACTTCAATTAACAGAAGCTTCAATTCAAACAATCAATCCTGACATATTTTTTCAAGGCTCAAATACAGAGAAAATGGGAATTCATGAAGAATTCACCTACCCAATACACACAGAGAATTTTATGGAAAACAAACCTCAGCCAAAGTTAATGTGTATCTTGAATCCTATGAGATGTTCAGGAAATGCCAAAGAGGAAGACTCATCTACTCCACACCATCACTTTGATAAACAAAATACCAAGTTAAACCTGGGAACAAATTATTTTTCCTTGGACAAAGTCAAAGAAAGCCAAGTAAAGCTATATGAAGAAATTGGTGAGGAAATCAGTAACATAAAGGAAAAACAGGATCAAGAAGCTTTATCAATTCCAATAAATATGGGAGAGAATGAAGCAGATGGAGTCTTACTTCAAGAATACCAATTTTCCCTGGGAAGGCTATACCAATTGTGAGCCTTTGGGGAATGAAAACTGCAACTTGGAGATTCACAAAATATTAGAATGGGATTATCAATTCTCAGACCAACATAAAAATTGGTTGGAAGAAAAGAAGAAAGTATCAAATGAAAAACCTAAAAGAAAAAAAGAAAAACTCACCAAGAAAGAAAAGGAATATTTTTGGATTACTCAGAATAAAAAGCTATGCCCAAGCTTGCAAGCTCATTTGGAAAGGCAATATCAAATTTCAAAACCAAATTAGGAATGGAAAGAAAATAAGAATAAGAATGGAAACATTAATAATGAGTATCGTTGTAACAAGGAATATATTCATGATCAATATTTCAATCAAGAAAGAAGAAATGAACTTACAGCTAAGAAGACCAAATTCAAGGAAAATCTTAACAACAAATTCTCACACCCTAATTTCTTTACTATAATGATAATGTGTTTCTTTCTTATCTCATAAATTTTATTTTATTTCTTTCTAGTCTCAAATATTCATACAAAGAAATACCAAATAGAATATTATAATAGAAAATAAATAAATTAAAATATAAAAAACACAATCAAAATTGAAAAAAGGAAAGAAAAAAGCTTGAAGTGTATCAGTATCATGATTTATTTTTATGTATTAATACATAAAAAGAAACTAAATCAAATTTAAATTGAAAAAAGCATCAATATGATTATAAACAGTAGAAAAAGTCAAAAAAATCATTAAAAAACAATAAAAAACAGTTAAACAATAAAAAAAGGAAAAAAACATTGAAAAACAAGAGGAATGACAAAAAAAGAAAACAAATGCTTGCAATGGAAGAAGAGTACTGTACTAAACAATACATTGTAGAAATTGCAAAAAGAGATAATATCAATATAATAATTAAATAGCAGAAGTTAGATTAAACAGTACAGAAAAGAAATACCTGTTTCTAGAAAAGAAAACCAAATACTTCAAATTTGAATTATTTGCATTGGCACCCTTCAAATAATATTATCAAATAAATAAATAACAAAATAATAATGAAAAAAAAATTTTAACACTTACTTTACTCATATTATTTGATTTTACTAATATTTATCTTCATTCTATGACTTTAATTTATTTTATTATATATATTATTTATTAATATATATTATACATATTATTGTTTTATATCTATTTCTTCAAAAAAATGTTTAATTAAATTTTTCAAATGGAAGAATTATTACTTTTTAACTATTGTGAAGTCTTAATCATCATTATTTTATTTCTAATATCTATTTTGGAGCATTTATATTAATAATTGGAAATCTCTTTGATATCTTTTTCATATACTTTTTTATTTATCAGAAAATTTATTATGAAAAAATTAATAGTGTTATTTCTTATCATTACTATCTTATCTTAATTAGTTTTCTTAATGAAGATTATTTTATTGATATTCATTCATGTACTTTGTATATTATTTCTATTCTTATACAAATGTACTTAACATCATTTTATCCTTGTTTTATTTATACTTTGAATCATTATTATTATGAAAAAAACATTACATTTATTTATAATTTTGAACAAAAATTATTATTATGATAAGAGGTGGAAATTATGGCATAATTATTATATGGATAGGGGGTGCCCAACCATTTGATAAGCATCAATGGATATTTCATTTAAGTGTTGTCATGAAAAGGATGAAATGGGTATTAATGTTACTGGAAGTATATATGGGTATCCATACTGGTAAATACAATAGAAAGAAAAACAACAAGACAAGACACACCAAAATGAATAAAATTGGTCAAATAATCCTATAAAAAAGATGAATTCAAAAAATAGGTCCTTGATAACACCTTAAACTGTCTTAATAATTCTTTTATCATACTTATTCAAAATCAATGCTCAATAAAGGGTCCTGAGTATGACCTTAAACTGTATCAGCAATGGTCCTTGATGAGACTTTAAACTGTCTAAAATAACCTTTTTTATTAATAATTAACCGAAATTACCTCAAGAGATGGTTCTTATAATGACCTGAACACTGTCTCATCAACAGTATTTTATGCTAATTACAGTCTTGGGACTAAAATCAGACAGAGGTCCTTGACAAGCTCTTAAACTGTACCAAAATGTGGTTTTTTATCATACATTTTTATGGAAAAAGGAAATTGGTGGAAATATTCAGCTAGAAGGAATCACTAGTGGCCTGGAAGAAAGTTATCAAATGGAGAGGGAAATCTCCCTCAATCAGTATTAACAATATTAGACAAGATTAATAAAGATCAACAAAAAAACAAGAAGATAAAACAGGATTCAAATCAAAAAGGAAGGAAAGAAGAATAGAAATTAAAATAAAGAATCATAGACAAGATATTTTGAAGGAATTGGACATTACAAAAGAAAATATGTCATACTTTCAATAATTAAAGAAAATCAGAATAGAATTTGCAAAGAAAACAAAACACGAGAAGAAGATATGAAGATTCAAAATCAATATAAAAAGCTAAAAATAGAAAAAATCAATTGAATATATTAAAGATGAAAACCTGTGAAAAAAAATATTTTGGCTTAACAACCCAGGATAATTTACTTGAAACTGGAATTCTGGGGACAGAATTAAATGGAGAGGGGGATGTGGTATTCCATACCTTTTGGCCCAGTTTCAAGAAATTTTCTAAAGATTAAAATCTGGATAAATCAAGATTAAAATTTCTAATTTAAAAATTCACCACTCAAAATACATCTTTCAAAACACACAAACCTGGGAATAACATCAATAGTATGGAGGAAAGGAAGATTCTTAGCTTTACACATGGAAATAACCAACATATTTCTATGATTTAATGAATAATAAAGGAATAAATTATTATGGATTTATACAAGAAAACTTACATATAAGCTTTAAATAATGAACAATATAAGCTTAATACATACAGGAAACACAAATCTACATGTACAAAGTAACAGTATGGCACTATATCCACCCCGAATCCAACAGGAAGATTATATTACTAGGAATAAAATAATAAGAAATAAAGCTTATAAAACAAAATAATAACTTGAAAGTATCAAATACAGCTCATTGCATGTTAAATCCACTAAAAACGTTGAATTAAATGAAAATACAGGCACCCAAATAAGGTTGAGCAATCCATCTGCATGAGATCTGCACATGCCACAGCCACAGGATCATCCATTTTAACTCAGATAAATTTCAACTAGATGCAAGCAAGGAAAATACACTAAGCTGTAAATTACACAGAACTCACAGTAATCAATAATTCAAACTCAAGAAGATATCCCCAAATTACACAGCATGATAACCCTGAACTAAATAAATCTTACAAACAAATAATGGAAGGGCTTATTAAAATGACACCATCTTCATCCTTTTACTCACCAGCATTAATTCCTCAAGGCAATGCAAGCTGACCAAAGCAGTAGTCATCTGATAATTTTATCAAGATCCCCACCAAGAAAAAACATCTCAATCTTCAATTTGGCCAAACAAATGGTGAAAATATGTCAATAATATGACACCATTTTCAATCTTACCTACCAGCATTAATTCCTCAAGGCTGTTAAATCTTACTAATGCAGTATAACAGATAATTCACCTGATTTTTTTTACAAAATCTAAACCAGAAAAATTATCCCAAGGGCAAAATAAAGCTTAACATGGAGAGCCCATGGGTACCCCTCACAAAATAAAAGGAGGCCTACCTCCCTCATTTTCTCCTCTTTCCCCATGAAATTAATCATATACCAAGAAGGATAATAGTTATTCATCCCTTACTAGTAGTTCAATCTAGAAATTATTATTATTATTATTATTATTATTATTATTATTATTATTATTATTATTATTATTATTATTATTATTATTATTATTATTATTATTATTATTATTATTATTATTATTATTATTATTATTATTATTTTTATTATTATTATTATTATTATTATTATTACATTACACTAATAGTGATATATAAGTATCTGTAGCTGACAGTAGGTGTGCCTATATTATAAATTCATCTGTTAGTCACATAATCATATTCAAAAAGAAATATTTATATCATACTCTTCTAACTAGAATACTGTTTGTATTACTATTATTATTATCCAATCAAAACAAAATAAACATTAGTAGTTTCATAACTGTTACTATTAGTATATCTTATTATTAATTATAATCCATTATTACTATTGCAAGTAGTAAAGTATTTATCAACCTTCAACCATATTTTTGAGATTATAGTGGTGTTATCATCTATAATTACTATTACTTATTAGCTATCACTAGTATTATTGTTAAAAGTATAGTTAGCATATTATCAATATTATTTGTCAATTAAAAATATTTAACCAATAAACAAATTAACATATATAGTCACTATTCCTATATATTCCCATATTAAACTATTACCCATTAATAAGAATTAATTACTTTCAAAAAAATAAAAATCTTAAATGATTGCTCAGTACTATTATATCTACTATTTATCTACTAAATAATTATTTCATTCTATTGAAATCCCCTAAAAATTTATTATTTTAAATTAGTATTATTTTATCATTAGGCTGATTATTGATTGTGTCTGATAGAGACTGCTGAAAAGTCTTCTCTAGTTGTAAATACACTCTCAAATATTTATTTGTGAGCTCTGTAGGGACATTTTTTAGTATATTCAGAGGGGAAGCTAAAACACTATTAGCACCCTTGGTTACAGGTTTTTTCAGCAATTAAAAACTGTTTACCTGTGATTTTACCCTTAAGGACTGCCTTATACAATCCCACAAAAACTGGAGTTCCGCACCATCAATCTTGAATACTTCTTAAACTAAAGCTTAGGCAATGATGTGATTTTTTGTTTACCTCAATGGACATAAGCTGAAGTACAGGCTGTTTTGATGAAGGGGGACTTACTATTGAGCTTGAGCCACCAGTACCAGCACTTGACTCAAAATTTGATTTTTTGGGAAAGCCAACTGATTATTGTTAAATAATCAGTATTCTTCAAATGAACTTATGAATGAGGAAGACCTGAAATTTTATTCATCTCTGACTTGATTTCTTTTGCTTTGGTGTGAGGAATAATGATATTTCTGAATAAATATAAAGTTATCATAAGCTTTTTGATCATATTTTTAAGAATAGATGATGGATTAATGTGTTGTACATTTATGATTCATTAATTGTGAATATTCATATGGGTTAGGGTTTAAGCTGAAATCCAAGATGAATGGTATTTGGTGAAGATAACATAGGCCTCAGTTAAAATCTCATGTAATTTAAACATGAAAAACATGGGTTTTACCCTTGGTATTTGGAAACCAAATACTGTGTTATTTTAAGGTGGTGTTTGGTGACTTTGACACCCCCTATTATGATAAATTCATTCAACACACACACATATATATATAATTTTTCTGTTTTTTATGTGAAATTTCCTCATTATTACAAGAAGAAAAAGAATATGAATCAAAATCAACTTATCATTAATATAAAATATTCATTACAATCATGATAAATTGAATATTTTCCATTTAAAAGAAAAAAATATTTAAGTATTTCAATATCAACATGTTTTTCATTAAAAGAAAGAAAACATAGTTACTATTTCTTTTCTTTTTTTTCTAATTACCACTCTGTTATGGCTCTCTGTTCTTTCAATAATTTTTTGAATAATTTAAAATGGATTGAGGAATTATTTATTCAAAGAAAGAAAAAGAATTATGTTTTTGACAAAAAATATTAACCTTTTTATTCAAATATTTTTGGAAAAAATCATAACAAACCAAATAAGCTTAATTGTGATTTTTTTCTTTTTGGGATTTAATTTATTTAAGTAAATAAGCCTAAATTTGAGTTATGAAACTCAATTAATAAGAAAAAAACACAAATGAATGAAATTTTCTTTTCTACAAATTATATTACTATTACTCTATTAAGTACTAATAAATAAAGTAAAATGATTGAAATTGAAATTGAAAGGGCCTTTTTTTGAAAATTATAATTAATTATTGTGATTAATAATCAAGCTCCTTGGTATAAATATTCATAGCTCAGTATATTATTAAAATTAACATACAAATTAAAAATATAATTATAATAAAATTTCTTATGAGACAGATTTAAAAAACATAAGACATAATATAATATATTATGAAGAATATTTTCTTTAGTAAATTAGCCCCTTTACTCAATATAGTTATTTTAGGAGTTAATATATCATCTCAAATGAACACAAAAGTTAATATTTTCAGTTTGAGAGATAAAAAATTGTGGTTATGAAATTAAAGATTTATTCATTTTTGACAAATGAATGAGAAAAAAGAAATATTTTAAGGGGCCATTTTCAAATTCTTGGGGAATTTATAACCAGTCATAATTGAGACATAGAACTTAGATGAGACAAATAAATATTAAATATTTCATATCTAAAATATGTATTTATATAGCTATAATTAATGGTGTCATTAATAAGAGAAGCTTTTAAGGAGATGAATATGGAAATAAAAATAAAAATCTGTATAATCATTATAATTTTTTTTTTGTAAAAAATAATCAAGATAAGAAAAGAAATAAGATTAAAAGATAAATCAAAATTAAAAAAAACTGAGTTAGGAGTTATATTAAAATTTTATAAAACAAAAAGAAAGGATTAATTTGATAAATTTATAATTAATTCAATTTCCAAGAGTTAATTAATGAAAATTGAAATTGAATCTAAGTTCATTCAACTATTCTTTTGATTTAAATCTAAATAAAATTTTTGAAATTATACTAATGTTAAAGAGGTTTTATAGTATAGTTACTTAAAACTTATTAAGCTATATATAGATAAAAAGAGAGTTAATATTACAAATTATTTTAATAAGTTAAAAATTTTAATAAATTTGTTTTTAGAATTATTTTTTTTAGTGAAATTATGAATTTAAAAAAAGAAAATAAATTTATTTATCAAGTTTTTTTTTACTTTCTAATTCTTAATCTATTGAGAGTTTTAATTAAATAAATATTGAAAGTTTATGCGATAAATTTTTTTTTAGTAAGCAAAATAAATCAAAAAATTATATCCAAAAATAATAATAGTAAGACTTGAATCAGAAATACATATTGATAAAGAAAGAATATAAGAATGAGTCTCAATTTTTAACAAAACTTACGTTTTTTAATTTAAATTAATTTATTTTTAGGTTGAATAGTCATTTAGAGGTATTATTATACTCTTAAATAAACAATCTTATTGAAGTTTTTTTTTCCCTTTGATATGAATGAATATTTTTTAACTCCTTATTCAAGATTATTTATTGATATTATTTTTAAATTAAATAATAAATTTAAAGTTATTTACATCAAAAAAAGAAAGGATAATTTTTTTAATTCTTGTATTAAAAAATCTATAGTTTAACTCCTTGGATTTAAAAATTATTTATTGATTTGAATGAGTAAAATTTAAATACAAAAATTACCTATTTGAAATTTTTTAATTCTTCCTTGACTCAAATAGTTTATGAATTTATCTTTATGAATAATTATCCAATTTACTTTCATTAAGCTACAATGAGCTCAAAGATTTCCCTCTTGTATTTTTTTTAAAATTATTAAAATAAACGCAAAAAAAATACACTCAAGTTTATATAAATGGTTTATTTTAACCTTTGAACAATAATTGACAAATTTTCTTAGTTTTCCAGGTCCATTTTGATGGAGAAGGGAAAATGTTTTAAGATTTAATGCTAGCATAATTTTTATATTTGGGCCTTTTCTTCAGATATTCAGTCAAATATAAATATGAATCTATAAGAATCAAAATGGCCGACCCTTGGATAGTCCTTTAGCCATTTGTGCCTGGATGACTCTGATATAGTAATATGGATACTTTAATCATGAGCTTGAAAGGAAATTAGTCATTAAAATAATTTCAAAATGGCTGTAAAATAGTAATTTAGTGGGGATGAATCTTTTGAAAGACTTTTTCTAAAGAATTATAATATGTATTATCATAATTATCACTAAAATAATCAATTTTAGAATTATGTCTGGTTAATTTTAAGACTAATACTGTCTTTGAAAGTTTTCTTTCATAAAAGTCGAAATTAAAGAAGATATCATTTCTTATTTTTCTTAGGATAATAACTCTTTGAAACTTTATTAAAGGTATTGGGAGATTATTCACCTTTTAACGAATAAAGAATAAATATTTTCACTAATTTAGCTCAATTTTTATCTAAAGAGCGTAATACAGTCTTGAATTAGGATTAAATATGTTTTTGAAACTACAAGCTTCCATTCTTACTCAATGAAGGTTAAGGGGTTTCTCCTATAGACTCTCCAGATTTGTTGTCCTTCTGAAATGTCAGAAGCTTTACAGAAAATGTCTGGGGGCATCTGATTGGTCATATTGTAAGTAATTGAATCATAAAAAGACTTTTGGGAAGTCTTAAACCTTATAATTAAATATTATTGCAAAATATTCCACATAATATCCTTTTAAAGGTTTATGTTAGCTTAGGAACTTTATAGATTTGTCAGTTTTAAAAATACAAATCCAAACATTTTCTTAAGATTATAGCCCTTACTGAGATATAAAAGATTAATACAATCTTAAACTACCCTTCCAAAATTATGTAAAAGCTTTTAAAGCTTTAAGTTACTTTCATTGATGTAAAATAGTAGTTTTGCTTTTGTAATTGAAGCCCCTTGATAGATTTTTACCCATATGTGATAGGTTTCTGTGGGTGGTATCAGCTTATGGAACCACCGTAGCCCTTCCAGAGAATAATTCAACTGTTCAGCCTGTAATTGAAACTGTAGAAGTTAAAAAGGAGGTTAAAAGAACATGTTCTCATTTTTTGATAATTTGAGTGGGAGAATTATGGTGGCTTTTTCTCTATTTATTATAAAGTCTTGAAAATGATACCATTGGATAGTTTTCTTTATCAAATGAGATATAACACATGATGGGGATGTGATCCAAACCAAATATCTTATAGGAGAAATAAAAATCAAGCTTTATGCTCAGTAAGAGTATAAAACATTCATAAATTTTTTAACTCTCACTTTTTGGAACTAATAATAGTATCTTATTTGAAAAAATTCTCTTTTAGATGGTGAAATTGACATTGTTGATCCATTAAGTCCTATTTTTGGTTTCTATGACCTGATTTTTCATTTCTTTGGCTTAATAAATACAAAGATTGTGTAATAAAATCTTTTTATGAGGTGAAAGAGTCTATGGCATTTTGGGTTTCAAAATTTTGATCGAGTTTTCAGTAGCAGGCTGATCTTTTTGACTATCCTAATTAGAGTTATATTTAAGTCTGTATCTCTGTGTCATTTTCCTAGAGATTTGGGACAGTTACACCATATAAATTAACTTTTATGGATTAAATAATATTCAATCCTCCTTATTTTTTGGACAATTTTAGCTTTTATAATAGAATTTAAATATTCTGGGGTAATTTTATTATCATTTACTCAAAATTTGATTAGTTTTCAGATTTAATCTTTTGCATTTCTCCCAGTAATTAATCATTATTCCACTTCTTATATATAGATTTACACAGAAACAGAAGTCCATATTATTACCAGTCCCCCGGGAATGGTCCAGTATTCAAAGTCCATTTAAATGTTTTAAGGTAGGTATTTAATTATTTAATGAAAGTTTAATTTGTTTAAATGTGTGATTTTGGGCTTTTTAACCAGTAATTTACCCCACACTAATATATATTTGTATTCAAATGTAAGAAATAAAAAGTTATTTCTTTGGATAATTACAAAATTATATTCCCATTGAGAAGGCCAAAGGTATATGATGTTATCAATTGAGAAACAATTCATTCGACCCTCTTGACCATTTATGACTTAAATTTCATTTTATAATTCAAAATAAAGTTCATATTTTGGCCAGTTATGTTGCAATTTGATGAAATATCGAATGATTTCAATCTGTATTTTTTGGTATTCTCCAAGTAATCACCCAAAATGGACCGATATATTTGGTTTTACACTAGTGATAAAAATACTTTATTTGACCATTATTGAGCTATTTAGCTTTAAAAATTAATATTTGTTACTTTTACAAACAAATAAAATTAATTTGGTTTTACTATTGGTCTTTTTACTGGTACTTTTCCCAAATGCTAGAATGTGTTTGGATTGGTATGAATTCACATATTCCTATGTTCGCTATTGCTGATCTATATTAAAGCATTAATTCATAATTAAGAAGCTTTGATCTGAATTAATTTAACTTTTATTAAAGAAAAAAAATAAAACTCAAATATCTTTGCATTTTCCCCAGATTTTACTTCCAATTATGCTATAGAATTGGATTTTTTAGCTGACTGCATATATGAACCTGAAGGAAGCCAATGGCTTACCTGATAAACCATCTATAACCTTTATTTTCCTTTTATCAAGATATTAGGTTCAAAATCCGAATAAAAATTCAATTTCTTATCATTCAAATATTGATCATTTCATAAAATAATTATATTAATTCATTCAATTCTTTAGATAGAATGAGTATTAGTTTCCTTTGATGATGTAATAGAATTTTTGTACTTAAAACTATTAAGGGAATCATTCTAAAAGCTTAACAATTCCTTGGAGCTCAATTTTGTATTTCTTTGCTAAATTAAATTTAATAATTATTTACTTCAACAAATATCAGATTTCTCAACCTTTACTAAGTGATCTAAATTTATTAAGCTATAAATTACCTTTAAAATTCTTAGTAAATCTTATTCCACTAATAATATTATAGTTTAACTACAGTGAAGTATCTATTATCTAATTATAATAGTATTCCAATTATAACTATCTCATGAATACCTTCTATATAAGCTGGAATCCACACAAGGAACCCCAGCTTACAGAATATAACCTCCTTCATTTCTTGGCAATTTTTGAGTATCCTATTTCCATATTCATACTAAATGTATTATTAGAGAATATCTTTTAGAAATTTTATTTATTCAAGATGGTAAATCTGGGGCCTTTGGGTAGCAGTATGTCCCAACAACAGCTTTGATTTGAATTCTCACTGATATTTTATCACCATTTCCTTAAAACTGGTTTGGAATACCCCCTTTTTTCATAAAAATATATGTTATATGTAGTAATAAGATCTTTTCATCTCTGGTGGTACATATCAGTTTAAAACTCAAATGAAAATAGATAATTTTTGTCCGGAATTCCTTAAAAAGAATCTCAAGATCACTGAAAAGTAAATTTTCAAGATTATTAATATTCTTATAGTGAGGAATTTGGAATATTGACTACATTAAAACCTCATAATTGATAAGATTCTTAAAGTGAAACACTAAACCAATAAGTAAATTCTGATCATATTGTGAAAATTAGATTATTTTGGAGTGACAAATATATGAATGAAGACTACACCACATTTATTCAAAATTAATTTAAAGTAAAAAAAGATTTATCTTGTAGCTATTTGTAATAAAATTCTTGAAATAAGCTCAAAATACTTTCAAGTGGAATTCGGTAGTGATGTTGTGCACCCAATAGTAGCTTGAAAATTTTCAGCCCCAGAAATCTCAGCCAGACTCTATGATATATATAAAATGAAAATATAAAAATCCAGGTCTTAAGTAGATATTAAATTAATTATAGCTTAATTCTTTTTTTATTTTCATATACAGAATATATCAGGGCTGAAAACTTATTTTATCTTCAGTTACTCTTCATTTGAGGTGAAATAGCTTCCATATAGGTTATAATTATTATGTTCCAAGATACAAAAATGTAATTGGGAGAGAATTTATCGAGTTTATAAGCTCTTGAATTTGGTAACCTGAAATATATTTTTTCTAGTATAGAAAATTTAGAGGGTTTTGTAGCTTGGTTAAAATGGGTTTTTTGGTATGAAAACTTCAAACCAAGATCTCTAAGTCAGTGTTTGAGAGATAGGGGTGGTAATTCAGTATTCCATACATTTATTTTCAGCTTCAAATTTAAATAGGTTAAAATCAGGTGTTTTTCCTATTGAAAATTTCATGAATTTAACTTTTTATCACCCAGCTCAAAGCCATTCGAAATGAAGAATCTCATAAAATTACTCAACATAAAGAACCATGGAATGAGACAGAAAATCTTTTGGAGAATAATTACGTTAGTTCATTATACAAAATTCACAATAAATCATAGAGCTGAAAAACATTCAGTAATTCCACATTACCTTGAACCAGTCAAAAATGGTCATCCATAAAACCAAAGTCTATCCTTAAAATAATTGAAAAAATGGGGATATATACCCTTAATATTAACCAAAACTCAAACTACACAGCCTCCTTAAAAATGCATCTTTATAGACTCATTACGTGTTTGAACTCAGTATTCAGAGAGCTAATTACATGTAATGGTCATTAATACTATGAAATTAAGCTATGATTACCTGAATAAGCTGATAAACGAAGCACAGAAAAAAAACAAAATTCAAACCTCCAAATACATTATACAGAAATTTAGTCATCATTACCAATTTCTTGGAGTTAAAATAAAAAAAATCCCTCAATTAATTAGATTAAATATAATAATAGGGAAAAACCCCCTTAAACTCAAACAAATTTTGAATGTTGAATACAATTCAGGAAAATATTTGTATTTACATTAATATACATACAAAGCCTCAAAATAAATTTGGATTGCATCAATTACTTGAGTTGAATATCCAAAAATAGAGCTTTCCTGCAAAGAGTATCTACACAGCCTTCAATTTAAATGACTTATATCAAGATACCACCTTAAAATCTTCTTTCAGAATCTCATGTGTCAAAATATCTGTTCACAGAAAAACACCCATGGAAATAAAGCTAATGTGACACCCTTCAAGATATTTTCCATGAAATTCAAAGTCACCTGAAAACATAAAAGAGGATACTAACCAGAATGGCTTCCCAAAGCCTCTGAGAAATAAGTCGGGAAGTTTCTTATTTCAATAAAATAAATTATTTGAATAAAATACACACCAGCTAGAATACATTAAGGGAAAGATTGAAATTTACAAGAGGAAAATGAAGGCTCCCATGAAGAAGCATTTGGTACCTCAAGAACCATCAAGAAGGCCCCCTTTCCCTTATATTCAAATACGTTCTTAATTCCAAAAAAATATAAATATATGAGATAGAACCATCCCTTTCCTATAAGGTAGACTAGCTGTTAATAAATACCCCGAATCTCAGTAGATAGAACAAGATATATAATAATAATAGCTATTATTATCATTATTGTTGCTGTTACTAATAAATACAACTATAGTTAATCATCAAATTTATATTATAGCTACTATCATACTCTCTTATAGACTACTTAATCGATAAATATTGAAATTAGCTACTATAATACTCTCATATATTAAAATAATAATTAAAAAAAAAATCTATTAAATAATAATTTCTACCTACCATTATTTAAATAATTGAATTAAAAGCAAAAATGGTTTTCTTAATATTTTGTTTAAGCCACACTAAATACAATGAATAAGCAAAACCCAACTTCCAACAAATACAGAAATCCATTACCATTTATTTTTATTATTTTTTATCTTATATCATATATAATTATGTTACTTTTGAAAGATAATCAATAGAAATGGTATATAATATTTATTATTACTTGAAATAAAACCTCTTTATTACCAAAAATTAGCTTCATTCATTTTAACTTATTACCAAAGTTGATGTGACTGATTATTTATTATGCCTTTTAGAGACTTACAACCTATTTTTCTCTAGTTTTAAAGCTATCTTATTTGTAAAATACTTAATATTAATCTGAATAAACTTATTTCTTTTTATATACTGATATGTTAATCTAAAAAAAAATTTGCACTATTTGTTACAGGAATTTTTCAGAAATCACTATCTAATAACCTTTTATTTCTGTAAGGTTTTTCTATGAAACTCTTGATAATAGTAACAATATCAAGAGTACTATGACTTTCCTCAGTAGAAAAATATAATATAATAAAATATTATAGCCAAAAATTTAAATATGATTATTAAAAATAATCATTCAAAAAAAATTAAATTTAATTATTATTATATAAAATAATAATAAAAAAATAATAATTATAATAAATTATAATTATTCTATTATTGTTATATTCACTGAAAATTATAACAATAAGAAGTTTAACGCTCTTAATGAGAAAATTACACATGGAAAATATTAATATTTAACCACTTATAAATGATATAAATATTATTTATAAAAGAATTATCACACACACTTTGCAGAAATAATTCTTATATAGAAATTCTATATAAAAAAACTAATAATAGATAAAGAATATAGAGCTTCAGAGAAAAACCTACTTATAATATATATTTAATACAACAAGTTAATTAGAACAGTTATTATATTAAGTAATTATTATAATTCAAAAATAAGCCAAAAAATCAATATTTTAAAGAAATTTTGTCACATCAACAGCGTAAAAATAGATTTTCAAGCAGAAATCTCTTAAACTCAATTTTTAATTAATTTTTAAAGAAATCTTAATTTTCTTTAAGTAGAATTAAAAGAGTAAATTTCCAGGCTAATTAACCAGAAATATGTTTATAAAAGATACTTTAAACTTAATTTATATATAGATTATATCAAATTTTAAGCTGTGTGAAATTTTCAAGCAAATCAATCAAGAATTGGATTTTTAATGAATTTTTGAAGTTATTGCTATTTCTCCATGTAAAATAGCAATACACACCAAACCTTAACTTTTGATAAGCTTTTAAAGCTTTTAAAATTGAATATTTAAGCTTGTTTAAGCTTTTTACGCTTATTTAAGCTTTGAAAGGTCTCAAAACTTCAATTTCAAGCCTGCATATTGGGATTTACCCTTTGGCAGCTTTAAATTTCTGTCCAAATTGGGTCAAAACCAGTTTAAACTTTAAGGTTGGATCAAAGTCTAATTTTAAAGTTTAAATAAGGTTTAAAGTCCTCCAATACAGGTGGAAAACCTTAATTGAATCATTGCAGATCCAAAAAGTTGGGTACCCCAGCTCTGTTTGGTCTTTTTCCTTTGTCCCACCTTTTTGCATGGATTTTGCCCTTTTATTTATTTAAATCCATACTATGGCCTTAAGCCCTTTTAAATTGAGCTCACACAGGATTTACATTCTGTATGGCAGATACTTAGCCAATTTGGTAAATATACACAACACCTCAATTTTAACTAAAATTTTGGTAAGTTTTCATAAACTTATGCAACTTTAAATTTAAGCTTATTTAAGCTTAAATTTAACAATTTTAAAAAAATGTTAAAAAAGCTACATTAGTACTGTGAGATTCTTAAATCTTCCAATAACATAATAAATAAGCCTTTTTGGGTATAACACCCTATGGGTGTACCCTAGGTTATTTTTGATGTAGAATCCAAAAATGACATAATATTTATAACTTTGTTTATCCAAAAAAAGTTATAGTTATTTTTTATTATTTTTTATTTTAAATTCAATTGAAAAGTCTATTGTATACTAAATCAACTGTATATAAAGTCATTTGTGGACTTATGGGCATGTTATACATACCTCACAGGCTCACAATTTCCCTCTCAAGCACTTCCTTACCAGACCCCACACATATAGGAGTTTCACAGTAATTTGAAAAAATGAGAATTCTATCTGAGCTCTTTGAAGGGTTATTTTTAAGAACTACATTCATTTCCAATAGATTTGTTTAATTTAGTAGTCAAAAATAACCGGTTTCTTATATAGGGGTGCTATAGGCAAATTCATAAAACTATTTTAAAGCTCAAATTGAGAGCTTTCAGTTTATTTTACATAATCTCAGATTTTATTTTAAAATATAAAAAATTAGAGGGTAAATTGAGTTTTTGCATTTGTGAATACTCATTCGAAACCAGAAGGTTTCTTAGCTTACCCAATTATTATACAATCTGCATAAAATTAATTCATTATTAAATATAACAATTTCTACTTTCAATCCATAGCTTTCTTTGCTTTATCTTATTATTAACTAAATTAATAATATTTTGGGGTTCGCATCATTATTCAAGGTATGTGAATTTGATTCTTGTGCTATATCTGGAGTCATGGGCTTCCAAATCAAAATATAATAAAATTGTAAGATTTGTTACCATTTTGGAAGGGTCTTGGTATGAAAAGAGTCCCATTGAGCCCTCAAATATGTATCATCTAAACCTCCTTAAAGGATCCAAAAAAATGAGTTTCTCTTCAGATAATGGGAGAATATTCAGAAAAATATACTTTAATAAGTAAGAATATTTATGATATTTTGTTGGGGGCTAATTGCGGAACTCATTTTTTGAATTGAGAGTAACTTGTGTAAATTTGAAGCGGATGAATTTAAGCCTAAATCACTGTTTCTCTGGGAGTTCTAAATTTTTAAATTTGACCAATGGGGATTATATAATGAAGAAATTGGCCTTTCTTACATGTTTTTAATAAAATTTAGATTCTTATACATAAAGTATTACATGAAAATAAGGAAATAGGTTTATTCTATAAAGGATTATTTTGATAGCTAGACCTTATAATATTCAAAATGAATTTGGAATAATATGTATATATATTAATTTTTAAGTATCAATCATTTGTTGTATGGAAAAAAATATAACAAAAAAATGATCTTCAATACCTTCCACCTACTCTCAAATCAAAAAATCCTAATCAATCCAATTGGATAGAATTTAATTTAAGCTTACATTATCTCAATTTATCCATAAAAAAAAGATTTATGTATATAGTTACAGCTACATAGATTACTATTATCATTAAGATGGGGAATTTATGCGGATAACTTCTCACAACTACCTGAAATCAATATCTTTGATTAATTTTGTTAAGAAAAATGAATTTCAGAAAATAAGTATGGGAAAAAACTATCAAAATAGTTCCATACCTTAATTGACCAAATGTGAAATGAATCTATGAAGAAATTTTACAGCTGAGGATTACTTTAAATTAATATATTGCCAGATATTAGATAAGATATTTGAGTCTTTCATGAAGCTATCTTGAAAACTCTAGTAGGGAAATCACCAAAATGAAAATAGAAGGTATTTTAACATCTTTAAAGTGAGCTTAAAAAAATAGAAATCAAATCAAAATTAAATAAAATAGCTTAAATGACAAACGGAAGATATGAAGATAAAATTATGAAATCAAAAAGAAATTCTGCGAATCCCCAATTCAAAGTAGTAAATAAAAATAATTCTTAAAAGGATTCAAGATTTATGATGAAGAGCTTCAAATATATGTGTGATTTGTATTGACAGGTGGATGAATCATTGGGAAGTAGGCCTAATTACTCACTGATTCCCTGTTCTTATGTCTCAGAATCATAAGTTGAAAGTATAATAAAGAGTATTTGGGTAGGATATGAAAAGCTTAAAAGAATTAAAATCTAGTCTTTGACATTTCTGAAGGAAGATATATGGGTCCAAGCCTCCTCAAACTATAAGCTTAACTTTGGGATTTCAATAGCTTTGATGACACTAAAGTAAATTGAAAGCCGGTTTACTACCAGAATTTTTGAATTTGCATGGTTCAAATTTTGCAGAAAAATTTATTTATAGAGAGATTTGACATTTTCATCAGCTCATAAGATGATGGATTTTATGAAAAAAATTCAATCAGAAAAACCATTCATCTTTTTTTGAGGATCATGATCTTTTTCAAGCAATAAGCCATAGATTAGTTTCATATTATGATTATCCAAGAGTAAGAATTATTATTCAACTAGAAAGCTTCATTCCCATAATGGGCTTTACAACAAAAACGTGAAAATTATTCATTATACTACTTTGTCTCATTGGCGAATGAATTCAAATATATCAAGCTCCAATTAATTTAAAAAAAATTGGGCTTTCTGGCTGATTAATTGTTTGTTTTACTTGAAAGAAGTACAAATTATGAGTTAAAATTGGAAACAAATAAAAATTGGGGACCAGAAAAATACTCAAAAGTGACCTCAATGAAATAAAATTAGATCATTGAAGAGACTTAAGTTATCATAAAAAGAGATAAAAATCAGTATTATATTTATTTCAAAGAAAGGAAGAACTAATGAGAAATAATCATAAATAAACGAAATACAATGAAGTACTCAATTTTGAAATTATCAATAAATTAATTGATTCAAAATCTCCTGTGTCGCAATCTGGGATACAAATAGAGGATTTAGAGAAAATTATTAATATCATTCAAAATGTATAAGAAATCATTTTTTTTTAATTTGGTGTTATCATAGATACTCATTTTCTTAATCAATTATTCATTTAATAATCGGTTCATAATTAATTAATTATTTATATATTCTTAAATTATTCAATTAAAACTTGGAAAATCTTGAATTATTTGAATAAGGAAAAAATTTCTTCCTATTATTCTTGAAAATATAACCCGTGACAAAAATATTTGAGAGTATTGAATTATAGTTACCATAAATCTCTAACAAATATCACTATAAGAAATCGTTTTCTTAAGCTAAATTTTAAGAATCTAGATCATACTTTAGTAAATACTCTAATATCAGTATCATTATTAATATATATATATATTATTAAGCATAGTTATTAAAGTTACTTGACCTCCATATTATATGGAAGCTTGCATGAGGGAATATTAAATATACTTTGAAATGTAATACAGGGATGAGCTTGATAATTTCTGAAATTTCTTTAAAATTTTTATTTGGTTGTAAATCTTCATTGTAAAATTGAACCACAAAGCAATTTATCATAAGAATTCTTGTGGTTTTCACTGTAAAACCACCCTTAGTAAATGTAAATGGGAAAAAAATGAATGGGTTTTAAGCCATTATTATGGAAGGATAAATATAATATGGTTATTTTTGGAATTGAAATGAGTTTTCAGCTTATTTCAAAATACTCATTTCATTTTCTTCATGTTTTCTCTCAGGGGTCTACCAATTTTTTCAAGCTTGGAGGCCAATGTAGAAGATTCTTCAGAGTTTCTCTAAAAATTTCTATTTTTATTTTAAGCAGTAATAACTAGCTCTTATCTTTAAATAATAGTGCTTAAAATGTTTTAATCTTTAAATATATGCTTTAAAAACCACTTTAAATGAAGAATCTTGATCAACTAAAAATACCTCTTGTTAGAACTAAGTCCTAGCTTAATTCTTTCATAAATCTTAATTAATACATAAGCTCAAACCAAATCCTTTTCTAGAAAACATTTGGTAAAGAATAGTCTTAAGCCAACCTAAAATTGTTTTTAATATTCATTTTTCAAAACATTTTCATTCTTTTCATGATGTATAAAATAATTGAATAACTCAAATCACCAGAAAAAATTAATTAACTTCAAGAAAAAAACTATTTTAAAAATGAGAATAAGAATTATTCTAATTAAGTATACTTGATGATTTTATCATTCTAATCTAATTGAGCTTTATAGCTATTATAATAGTTTGATACAGTCATTAAAATCTCAAAAAATGATGTTTTTAAAAAAATAGAATTGATTGCCGCCAAAATTAGTATAAAAATTAATAAAAAAGATAAAAAATAAATCCAATTCCTTGAAATGGGTATTACAAAATACCTTTTGATCAAAAATTCATCTTTGAAATATGAAAGATGATTCAAATAAAAAAATTTCAACTTTTTGTATTCTGATTACTAGTCCAAATTAAAATTAATAGGGGGTGTCAAAGTTACCAAATCCCACACTCAAAATACTGAGTTTTTTTTTTACCAAATCCTGCATTAGCGTTTTGTGATTTGAGAAATCTCACACCCCAAGAGGTGAGGTATTTTGAGGTACAAAAACCCAGGTTTTTTGGTACCAAATCCCACCTTTAGCTTTACTTAAAGGGACATTTTTACAACATAAAACTCAGTAAGGGCATGTTAAATTTCATAAAAATCCCCTTCTCTTGAATAAAATCTGAATAAACTTGTCATTTATTAAAGTATTTGATTTCAAACTGCATTTTCTATAAATATTTTCTTCATTTACCATGCCAAAGGCATTGCAAAAGCTACCTTTACTTCAGACCTTAAACTCACTGCAGTTCATTGATGCTCTCAGCTCTGATAGTGATTCTGATATCCAGGAAGATATAACTGTATTAGATATGATAACATCACAAAGATAAATTAATCCCCGTGGAAGATATCCATCACATTAAATGTATACAATGAATGATTTACAAACATTATCATCTGAAAGGTTTTGACAGCTATGTAGGACCACACATGAATCATTTGAAAAATTGGTTGCAAAAATTCAAGATTATAAAACCTTTCAAAACTCATCACAAAACAAACAACGCAATCCTGCCATCCAATTGGCTGTTTCACTATCAAGGCTAGGATCAAATGGAAATGGGGCTTCTTTGGGAAAAATAGGAATTTTATTTGGAATTGGCCATGGGGCTATTGTGTTGTACACAAAAAGAGTTATCCAGATATTAATGAAGTTGAAGCACAAAGTGATTGTGTGGCCAACAATAGAACAACAGAAAAACAAAGGGAGATGTCTCAAGTAATGCAGGCAGAAGGCTTCCCTGGGTGCATTGGGTTTATTGATGGGAGTCTCATACCATTATCACAGTGTCCCCCCAATGATGGTGAAGCCTATTTTGATCATAAAAAGGGGTAGGCTTTTTAATCATTATCCTTTATTTAATTTTTACTGATTGTTTAAAATTAAGGTATTCTATGTAAATACAACTGGTTTGCAACATAAACAAACAGTTCACTGCTTTACATTTTGGTTGTACTGGGTCACTTCATGATTCAAATGTATATCAACATATGAAAATTGCACAAAAACCCCAAGAATTTCATTAAAAAGTTAGTACATACTGGCTGATTAAGCATATGCAAGTTCTCCTTGGGTTGTTCCAGCATATAAGGGAGTTGCAGCACAGAATGAAGACAACCGTTCTTTCCATTAATGTCTAGCAAAATCAAGGGTCTGAATTGAGCATGCAATTGGCATTTTGAAGGGGCAGTGGTTTTCTCTAAGGGAAATGTGTAATTAAATGAGGGATTATCATGAGATTGAATACTTTGTCAGTTGGGCTGTTTTGTGCACAATAATACATAATATGTTGGCACAAATTGGTGAGTAATGGTTTGATTTATATGAGGATGATGATCAACCACTTGCAGAGAATCCATTCAATAATGGAAATGGGGAAGATGTGGTAAATATGCATGAAAAAATTAAACCAATTACTGTGGCATGGAAAGAGAGTCAATTGTAAATTTCTGCAGGACCATTAATTTATGTTCCTAGTTTAATGACATACAATGGAGTGGGGATGTTATTGGGAAAATAGAAGTATTTACAATTAATATTGGGTAAATAAAACTATTTCCAATTACAACTTTTTAGCACGTTTTTGGTCCTGCACATTTCTTTCAAAGTACCCATGGACTTTTGATTTGATTTCAGTGGGTGACATTTTCAAGAATTTGTGACCTACATTAAATAATTTATGATTTATTTGAAAAGAACATCCAAAATGAGTTATTTTGTCATGATTGATAATTGCTGGAGAAGGTTTTGTTGTATGATGAACCATTGTTGATGTTTTCCAAAAGAGCTCCATAATGCCAGGTTTTTTGGAGAAATCAATCTCCATTTTCAATTTGGCGAAGTGCAAGCCATGTCCAGAGGGAGTGAAGACAGTTGGAAGGGGATGAAAATCTTCTTTAGATACAAAATAAAAAATACCATAAGTCCAGGCATTGAGATCATTTAAATCTTGGTGGGGCTTATTGAAAAATCCATCTTGAGTGACAATGACATTGGAAAAAGATTTGAATTTGTCCTTTGGAGTGGCAGAAGTCCATTTGAGCTGGCTGAAATTTGGTAATCTGGCTGCTTCCATTAATTACTGGTTTTCATTTGCAGCTAATTTTGAAAAATGGGAGATTCTTGAGTAAATGAATTCATCATATTTTTGAAGTTTGGTCCATTGCATATTATCCATTTCAATTTGAAGAGGAGATAAACCAGCCTTTCTGGAGTAAACACCTGATGGTTTTGGAATTAATTAGTAATTATATTTATTAAAATAATAAGTAAAAAATATCACACACCTGCTGATTTGCCAGCATCAGAACCAGGACAAAAGCCAATACCTTTCATAATTCCACCTAGGTCTTGTTTATTAGTTTTAATTTCGTGTTGATTTTGAGATAAGGACATCAATGTAATGATAAGGTCTTTTAGTGTTTCAGAGTGGCCTGAGGAAACATCAAAAGGGGTGATTTCATAAATGCAGACAGGTAAAAATGGCTTGTGTGTTTTATCAATTAGTACATAAGGGCAGGGTAAAGTATTGATTGATGGAAGTTTTAACCATTATGCATTGGCTGATTTCTTGTCAATTGAAATGGTTGAAAAGTGCTTATATGCTGTTTTTGAATGGCCAAGTTGAGACATGATTTGTTTTGAATCATGGATATGTTGTCTTTGGTATCGGGTGAGTTTTCTTTTATGATTGGTTTGGTTATTATTATCTTCATGATGTGCTATCTTTGGTTTAGTCATAACCATGACATAAATAGGAGGAATAATAGTTTCATTATCATTCAAATGATTCTTATGATGTGCTGACTCTGGTTTAGTCCTAACCATAACATCATCAGAATAATTTAAAGAGTGAGAGACAGGGGGAGCACTTTTTTTAATTTTAATGATGATGGAAGGGGGGTGAAAGAGAATGACCTTGCAAAAAATATCCTTATAAGATTAAGAAATGATCAAAAACAATTACGAAACAATAGAAAAAATGATAACCATGATAATTGAATCAAATTAGTTTCATATGAGTTTAATAAAAAAAACATAAGTCAGTCAGCATGATGATTTAAAAAAACCAAAATAAGAAAAAAAGATGATCAGCATTAATCATCTTTGAATTTGAAAAAATCCAAAAAGATCAGTGATGATTTTCAGAAAATAAAAAGGTGAGTGATGAGCATCATGATAATGATCAAAAGTTAAGAACATAAGAACAAAACAAAAATTGAAAAAGAAAATTCAGATGCACTGGAATTCTCTGGTTGGTATTTTTGGTGTTGTAGGTAAGATTGTAGAGATTTGCATACTTATTGGGCCATTTCCGTCTTATGGATTCTTATGGATTCTTGCTGATCAACAAGAATCCATAAGATTTCTGAATGAAGTACCATGGAAATTGTTGCCTTCTGGTGTAAACTGCGATGGGACATACAAAAAAAGGTTAACAAGAGTTAAATAAACTGTAGCAAAGTGGGTCCCACAATTAGCAAAGGACTGAGAAGTAAGAAAGATGGGAGTGAGAAATTTTTTGCACTTTGTCAGCTTTTATTGTAGATTGAACCCATCCGCTCATTTTGGTTTCCCCTGCGTCTAGCGGGTTTTGTACATAAGGTTGGATGCATTAATTGGTTGGCATAACCAAAGGCATTCTAAAGGAGAATTGAATGGCTATTCAGTTAATGTAAATAATCTAAACAAAATTTCTATAGATAAAAAATGTCACCTACTTTGAATAGCACATCTCATTTTTTTAATTTCTGTCAAGGCATGATAGAGAGGTAGTCCATCAGCATCATTATAATATGATTCAGCCTCTTGGTTAACCAGCCCGATATTTACTGTACCATCTTTCGCGGTTATGATAGGAGGAGGTGGCAGTGGACACCGAATCTATTAAATTGAGAAGGGGCTGCTTAAAATTTTTATTGATATGATTGGAACACGATTTGATCCATGCTATCAACTCTAAAAATAAGATAACTTTTTTTGGTTGTTCAGATGCCAAGATACTGTCCCATTTCAGTGAGTATAGGTTGTCGTATTACTCAGCAACAGCTTCTTCAAATCGTTTGTGTCGTTGAAGCAAATCTGTAACTAATTTTAATGGCTTGGAATCATAAATTCAAATTAAACAGCTCAAAGCGTTTGGTATATCTTCTGGAGGCTTCAATTCTATAACCAGTTGAATTGCCTCATATATACGACATAGCAAGGTATCAAACAGCACGAGCAATGACCCAATATCCACTTGATAAGAGAAAGAAATCAATTAAAAAAAGTTTTTGATGAGAGTCTTAATTTGATTTTAAGAAAGAAAACATACTGGTAAGACGTTTGTACATTTATTTAAATGTTTTAATTGATTTAAATCAATTAAGGACATGTGCTCGATTTGAAAATGAGGTTTATGATTTGCTTCAACATGTGAATGAGTAGATGAGGTTGGCCTTAAGATAGTTGATGGATCAATAAAATAAATTGATAAATGAACATGACCATCACCTAATCTAGTAGGATTTCTATGAACTTGTCTTTCTACATGAAGTGATTTGTCTCATTTATTTTCAATATCTAGATTAAAGTTAAAAAATTGATTTAGATTTGAAATTGATTTTGAGTTTTTTTTAAAATGCATACATCTTAAACCTTTATTAATTTGTAAATCAACACGAAAATCATCTAGAGTAAGAGAGAAAAATTATAAATGAACGGAGATTAATTGGAAATTAAAGATTGAAATAAAGAATGAATTAAGGAACAAACCCTTTTATTGGGTCATTGCTTGTGCTGATGAATTAACAGAAGAACAATTGCAAAACTATCTCTAAAGATGGTGAAGAAAACTCCTACTTGAGTGTTTAAATGAATTTTTGATTTGTCACCTTCTAAACATTTCTTTAAGACACCAGTAGCAGTGGTTACAAACAAAGGGATTAAATCTTTGATATTTCGATGTTCTTTTAATTGTTTGAAATATTCATCTTGAGTATAGGTGCCATAGAAAATGGTCAACTTTGCATTTCGAGCCATGACCCCTGCAAAGTTTTGGGCTGAATACCTAAACGCACAGTTGCCAAGCTTGTCTGCTTTCCAGTCACGCACGAAAGCATAATACTCGGGTCTGACTTGGTGGTGTTGAAACTAGATAAAATAATTAAAAGACTCACCTCGTTCCAATTAAAAATATTTAAAATTAATGAGTAATGAACTACAAATATAGTTCATCGAAAGATTAGTTAAATGGCATACAATTGAACAAACAAATATAAGTAAAAATACTCACCTCGATCCCAAAAAACAAAAAACAAAAAGATTTCTAATCAACTAAAAAGAAAATTCAATCAAAAATAAGTTGCATTAATTCCTTTTAAAAAAATGATTTGAAATACTCACCTTGATCAAAGATGATAATATTTACAAAAGAGTGATTCAGAAATAAGTGGCATTTAATCATGCTGAAAAAAACTGATAGAATTGAAAAAACTTTCCTCAATCCAAAAAAAAACTTTTAAAAAGGGTGGTTAATCGACTAAAAAGAAAATGGATTCATAAATTGACAGGATTGAATTCTGTTGCAAAAAAAATAGAATTCATACAACTGACAATGATCTAACCAAAAATTTTAGAAAATATTTTGATCCGGCTAGAAAGTGAATAATTCAAGATAAATTGCCTTGAATCCTGTTGAAAAAAACCATAGCATTCAAAATACTCACATCAATCCAAAGAAAAAAATATAAAAAGGGATGGTTCTTTGACTAAAAAGAAAATCAAATTTAAAAAATTTAAAGAAAATTAAACCAACCCAAAGAAAAGACAGAAAAGCTTAAACATATAAAAGTAGATTATAATAAATTGAGACCATTGAAACCAAACTCAAAACCCAAAAACAAAATGAAAAAATTGAAAACACATGAAACAAAATTATATCAAACAAAATAAAAATCAAAATAAAATAGATCAACACAAAGGATAATAAGAATATATTAAAAACAATCAAAATAAGGCAAAGTCCCAAAAAATAAAATATGATATACCAAAATCATCAAAAATAAAGAAAAAGGAAGGTAAAGGGATCTTCAATTAAAATAAATTAAAAGAAAATGACAAAAATAAAGGAAGAAAAAGAAAAGGCACAATCCACTCTTCTTTGGCAAAAATTCACCACAAAATTGAAATTTCAAGGACACCTTCAAATTCAATTGGTTCAAGCACAGACATTGATCTTTGGCACATAACATCATGATTCCAGGCTGGCACAAATTTTCAATTTTGTAATAAATTGAGATCCCGTTTCAAAACATAAGATCAATTTCAAATAAGCATTGCTTGTTTTTGACAAATCACCATGTGTCAAATGATCACATGACATATATGTAATATGTTATTTCTTATCTATCAACGTCAGAATTCTTTCCAGCTCCACAATTGGCCTGCTTGATGACAATGCTGCTATAGTGAGATCCATCTGGCATTGCTTTTCCTTAAGTTCACATTCCCGATTCCACTTTTCTTTTTCAAATTCATTTTTCTTGGCATGTTGCTTCTCATCAAACGCCATTTGCTTTTGTAACTTGACTTCTTCAAACCATTGCTTTTCCATGTTGCTCACTTTCTCTTCATTCCACCTCTCCCTGTCCCACTCCAAGTGTGCATTCTCACTGGTTTCACGGGCTAATAATCAAGAATTTTGTCAGTAGGATTTATCAGAGTAACTTTAACTGCAAGTCATACCTTTCTTCTGTGATTCAAGAAAATTTGCATAAGTAGATGCAAACATATCCAGCAACCTTTTACTAGAGCCACTCTTCTCATTCAAGCTGGGTGTCATTTCTTGATTATGCTTTTGTGTTGAATGTGTTATGGATTTACTTTGCTGTTCAAAGGAGAGATAAGCGAGATTGGAGTGAATAAATATTGCTCCTAAATGTACTTACCAATTCATCTTGAAGGTTTTCCTCTGGAACCATGTTATCATCATTATTAAGCAAAGGATCCAGATTGTGAGGTGAATCCAAGCAATTATTCTCCTTTAAAAGGTAAATGAGATTTAATTATCACAGGTAAAAAGAGGAAGAGATGATAACTTACCTTATAAAGCAAAACATCATCATCATCACCATTTAACCCATCTTTGTATTGCAAATCATAACTCGCAATGGGAGTGACATTGGGCTTGTGGCCAAACAGCAAATCCATTTCAGCATAGCAAGGACACGTACTTTCAAGCTTCTCACTCATTGATTTTATTCCTTTACTTTCATCTTCTTCTGTTAGTACAGCCTCAGTTAAATTTTCAAATTTTTTGGCTGCCATATACTTCTTTTTATATGTTTGCCATCAATCTTGGATGCTGCTTGAGCTAAGGTTTAGGAAATTTTGTTAATTTTTGTTTACCTCTATGGCCATGAGCTGAAAGCCATTCTGCTTTGATGAGGGAGGTCTTCCAATAGATGTTGAACCACTAGTACCAAAACATGACTCAAAATTGGATTTGACTGAAAGCCAATGAATTATGGTTAAATAATCTGTATGTATTAAGTGACCTGATGGATGTGGCAGGCCAGAGGTGATCTTCAGATCTGACTTGATGTGTCTTTCTTTGGAACAAGGAATTATTATATGGATGAATTATAAATGGACTGTAAGCTGTTTGGTCAGATTGTCCGAAATGGAGTGTGGGAGAATATTTTGTACAGGTATGAATTGTGCGCACTCATTTGGGTTAGATTTCAAACTCAAATCCCAGATGCATGGGATTTGGTCAAAATACCAGGGGACTCAGTTAAAGTGCCATGGGATTTACACATAAAAAGCCTGGGATTTAGTGTTTGGATTTGGGTTCCAAATCCCATGTTATTTTAAGGCGGGATTTGGTGACTTTGACACCCCCTAATAAAAGTATAAGGAACACTATTTTAAGATTTTTCATTAAGCTTTTGATGATATGACTATTAATGAATATTACTATGATTTTTCTTATTAAATGTAACAAATAGCTACATCATAAACACAAATATATAATTAATTACTTGATTATTTCTGTGAGCCTGTGAGGTATGTATAACATACCCATAAGACCACAAATAACTTTATACACAGTTAAATTTGTCTTCAACAGACTTTTCATTGAATTTAAAATAAACAATAACAAAAAATAAGTATAACTTTTTTTTGGATAGACAAAGTTATAAACATTATGTCATTTTTGGATTCTACACCAAAAATAACCTAGGGTACATCCATAAGGTGTTATACCCAAAAACACTTATTTCTTATGTTATTGGAATATTTAAGAATCTCACAGTACTAATGTAAATTTTTTAACATTTTTTTAAAATTGTTAAATTTAAGCTTAAATAAGCTTAAATTTAAAGTTGCATAAGTTTTATGCAAACTTACCAAAATTTTAGTTAAAATTGAGGTGTTGTGTATATTTACTGAATTGGCTAAGGATTTGCCATACAGAATGTAAATCCTGTGTGAGCTCAATTTAAAAGGGTTTAAGGCCATAGTATGGCTTTAAATAAATAAAAGGGCAAAATCCACGCAGAAAGGTGGGACAAAGGAAAAAGGCCAAATAGAGCTGGGGTACCCAACTTTTTGGATCTGCAAGGATTCAATTAAGGTTGTCCACCTGTATTGGAGGATTTTAAACCTGATTTAAACTTCAAAATTAGACTTTGATCCAATATTAAAGTTTAAACTGGTTTTATCCTAATTTAGACAGGAATTTCAAGTTGCCAAAGGGTAAATCCCAATACGCAGGCTTGAATTTAACGTTTTAAGAACTTTCAAAGCTTAAATAAGCTTAAACCTTTAAGGTTACAAGCATTAAAACCTTAACAAAACTTAAGGTATGGTGTGTATTGCTATTTTATGTGGAAAAATAGCAATAACTTCAAAAATTCATTAAAATTCCAATTGTTAATGGATTTGCTTGAAAATTTCACACAGATTACAATTCAATATTATCTGTATATAAGTTAAATTTTGAGTATCTTTTATAAATAAATTTCGTGGGTATTTAGCCTGGAAATTTACTCTTTTAATTAAAGCTCAAAGAAAATTATAATTTCTTTAAAAATTAATTAAAAATTGAGTTTAAGAGATTTCTGCTTGAAACTCTATTTTTAAGTTTTTCATGTGATGAACTTTAATATGAATAAGTTTATTTATATTAAAAGCTTAAAATAATTAGTCTAAATGAGGATTGAAGCTACATGGTGTTAAGAATAACCCTGTTAACTTTAAATTGGAATTAAAAATAAGTTACCTTAAGTTAGGAACTTTATTTTGAAGCATGTTTTTTCAGTTTTGACCTGAGCACGCCCTCTATATTCATTATGAATCATGAGAGCTTCTCTGAAGACATAAAAAGAGTCTTTTCATCACTGTTTTTGTCCATCATTCATTATCAATCCAATCATATTAGAAATTCAAACAGGTAAAGTTTTATTAAATATAAAATTTTATTATTAAAGTAACTCTTAAGTTATTTTATTCTTTATTAATTAAAATTAAAGAATTGAAATCATAGAATTCAGATTATTGTTGTAATCACCAATAATACATTTTATTATATAAAATTATTGTCTTAAATATCTTTCAAAATCCACAAATTCCTCTTAAAAACTCTTTAATCATAGTTTTTATTATAAAAAGTTGTTTTATCTTTAAAAATATTGATTTTTGGTGTGTTTTTAACTTATAATTATTATTTAATATAATAACTGTTGTTGTTTGACTTATTGTATTAAATAAATATTCTAAGTAAGTTTTCTTTAAAGTTCTATATCTTTTTTATCTAGTATTAGTTTTTTTATATAGAATTTTATTCTATAAGAATTATTTCTGCACAGTGTGTGTTTCAATTCTTTTATAGATAATATTTATATTATTTATAAGTGGTTAATATCCATATTTTCCATGTGTAATTGTCTCATTAAGAGCTTTACACTTCTTATTGCTATAACTGTCAGTGACTATAACAATAATAGAATAATTATAATTTATTATAATTATTATATTTTTTTTATTATTACATTTTATAATAATAATTAAATTTATTTTTTTTATATAATTATTCTAATAATTATATTTAAATTTGTGGTTATAATATTTTTTTATATTATATATTTCTACTGAGGACAGTCATAGTACTCTTGATATTGCTACTATTATCAAGAGTTTTATAGACAAACCTTACATTTGGGGGCCTGGCTGTGATTTTAACCAATTTTTGGGACATAAATCATATTCTAGACCTTATTTTACTATTTTTTGACAGAAAATTGCCATATTTATCTTAATATTGGCTTTTTTGGGATTTATCCCTTATAAATAATCTTTATAATATCAATAAAGTTATTTTTTCTTAAGAATATTGTTTGAAACAATATACTATTGAGTGACTTGGAATCTAACTAGTGGCTTGTTCACATCACAGACTTGAAATTCATTCTTTGAGTTATTCTAGTATAAAGTGAATAATAATACAATTTTGATTAATAAACTTGTTAATTGCATAATTATTATTTCTTTAAAGAAAATAAAAAATCAAATAAGAAATTAAAAAAATTAAAAATCTTTGCTAAAAATATTTTTTTTTAATCTTAGACACTTTTCTTTATTTTTGACATAATTTGCCATAAATTACATTAAAACAACTTTATTCAATAAGTTGAGTTTATAAGTCATTTTTATTGTTTGATAAGATAACTTATATTTTTTTTTTTCTCTAGTGTCATCAATTAGAGACAGCTCTTCAGACTCTGAAGCCTCAGAGTCTAGTATTGAAATTCAAACCAGCCCAGCACCAAGGGGTTTGATAACCAAAGAACCCTTTAAAGGTCCAGCAGGTGAATTCAATCCATTCTTAGTCTATTTTTTCTTAAAATTGACGTGAAATGAATCCTACTAGAAGTGGAAGTAATTACTCCATCCAATCAAATGGATTTGAACCAGGACATTCCAGCCACAAATCAAAAAGACAAGAATGTCAGCCCAGAGGAGAGGCACAAATGGAGGATGCCAGAACTTCCACCAGTTCCCAAATGTTAGCCAGCACCTTTGAACCTCTTATTGAGAGTCCAGAAGCTGACATAACTGCTATTTCTGTTACACCTGAATCATTTCCAACAGGCAGCAGTGGAGATTTACCAGTCTCAGTACAAGAACTGGTTTATGGCCGCAAAACAGCAAGAGTGGGAACTTCTCCCAAGTCTTTGGATAGGCACAATGAACTCTTATCTTCAAGTGAAGAAGTTCATGGGGCCAGAAAAGACAGAAGATCTTCTGAAGGGTTGGACACCAATGTCTTGCAAAGGACAAGTCCAACATATAAAAGCTTGGTTGAAAAACCAAAGCCTGTTATCAGAGGATCAGAAGAAGAAGTTGGCCCAAGTCAAGGAAAACAGCCCAGTGGAAGCTCCCCAAGCATCCACCAGCAAAATTCTGCGTCAACAAGTGCCAAGCAAGCCCAAGCAAGCCCCAAAGACCAATCAGAAGGGCAAGAAAAATGAAAAGCCTTACCCACAGAATTACAGAATCCCAAAGAAAGAAAAGACAGCCATGGAAAATGTGTTCAATATGGCAAGAGCTCTGATGGAATTCAAAACCAAGGAGGAGGAAATATTGAACCAATCTTTCCCAAAGAAAGAAAAGACAGCCATGGACAATGTGTTCAATATGGCAAGAACTCTGATGGAATTCAAAAACAAGGAGGAGGAAAGATTGAACCAATCTTTCCCAAAGAGATAGATCTTGTTAAGCTTTTAACTCAATTTGAATCTTGTAATAAAGAAATTATGGCAAAGTTTAAAACATTTGAGTATATCCAACAAAATTTGGGTAATGAGATATTACAAGTGAAAGACCAACAAAAGACCATTATTGGACTTGAAAATGTTAATAAGGACAATATTGTGTCTTTGATGCAAATTTGTGCAAGAATTGAGTCTAAAGTTACTTTTCTCAATCAACCAGATGAAATTTCAATTTCTTTTATAACTGGACAGTTAAGAGAATTGAAATTACAAGTTCAAAACTTGGAAAATTCAACTGATCACAATGCAGCTCTTTTCCAAGAACAATTGGAAAAAAGTGATAAAGCAAGACTTGAACTGAAAGAAGACATTCAATCAAGTATTAATAATATATCACTAAAAAATGAATTGCCAAGGCAATCCACACCAATTCTTGACAGAAATGTGCTTAACTTTAATAATGATTTACATCATACAATTTTAAGTAATGATGTGGAAACTGCTTGCAATTTCAAAGACATTCCAAAATTAGAGGAATGGCCAACCTTCAATGGTGAAGGAGAATATAATCATATGGAATTTATGAAAAAAATTGATATGTTTAAAGAAGACTTTAACATACCAGATGAATACATAAGTGCCAGATTACACTCATTATTTACCAGATCAGCAAAGAAATGGTATTACAAAATGCGACAAGACCATGATTAACATTCTTGGCCTTGGTGGAAAGAACAAATTCTTTCCAAATTGGCAAATGATTCCTGGAGATTTAGAAAGGAAAATTCTTTTAAAGAAGCCAGTTTTAATATTGAGAGGGACAGTCCCATGTCTTGGTTTCTTAAACAGAAGGACAGATTAACTGCCCTTCATCCTGATATGTCTGAAACAATGGTACATAAAAGGATATTAAGAAAGTGTGGTGGTGACCTTGAGCATGCTATAAGAAGCAGATTTATTGAGCCTTGCTCTACAGAAGATTATATCAATGCTATGGAGGACATCACTACTAGAACAAAAATTGGAAGAAATTGGTCCAGATCCCCAATAGACAATGAGACTAATGGGAAACCAATTTCAAATCCAAATAAGCCACAAGACAGACTTCCTTTGAAATTTCACAAATGTGAGAGTACATCTCATTTAGCAAACACTTGCCCAAAAAAGACAAGAATCAATGAGATAAATGTTGAAAAAGTGGAAGACACAAAAGAAACAACTGATGTATCTTTACATGAAAGTGATTCTGAGCCTTCAGAAGAAGAGGAAGTACCAGAAGAGCTTAGTATAGAAAACATTAATGTTTATTTTAAATTCACTGAGGTACACACTCATTTACCACAGTATAGTGATGAATTTATGGATCTCATACATGTGAAAGATGCTAAAATGCAGAAAGCCAAACCTGCCAGAGGTAAAGGCTATACAGCTGGTTCATCTTGTATCACTAATATTGTGATAAACAACACAGAATCCAAGATACACCTTGACTCAGGTGCTTTTTGCACTTGTGTTGGAAAATATTATCTTGAAAAAGTTTGTATGAATTGGCAAGACAAATTAATTCCAATTGAAGGTATAACATTCAGAAGTGCTAGCCAAAATATGCACCCCTTGGGTATATTTGAAGCAGCAATAATATTTCCTCATCCTGCAGGAACTATAAGATTGAAAGTTGAAATTGTTGTCATGAATAATTGTACGTCACAACACTTTATACTTGGGAATTATTATCTCAATATGTATGGTATTGATATTAATAATCATATAGACAGGTATTTCACTATAGGGGAAAATAAAAGACATAAATTTGCTTTTCCTCTAAAAAAAGAGAAATTACTGTCATTAAACAAGTAAAAAATGTTGATAAGGAAAAATTTGTGTCAGGTCAATTAATTGAAGCACAAATTAGTCCTGAATTAACACTAGAAATGAAGGAAGAGCTAATTGAAATTTTATTTCAATACAGAGAAGCCTTTGCTTCAGATAATGAACCACTTGGAGCTATAAAAGGCCATGAAGTGGACATTATGCTTAATGTGGAAAGGCCTTATCCACCACTATTAAGAAGAGCAGCTTACGCAGCTAGCCCTAGGGCTAGAGAAGCATTAGAAACTCATATTAATGAACTAATTAAACTGGGAGTTCTTAGAAAGGTTGGACACAATGAGGAGGTAGAAGTCACAACTCCAGTAATCATTACTTGGCATAATGATAATTCAAGGATGGTTGGTGATTTTAGAGCACTAAATACCTATACTATTCCAGACAGGTATCTATTCCCAAGAATTCATGAGACTTTGACTCAATTATCCAAAGCAATATTCATTACTTCCATGGATGCTCTGAAAGGCTTTCATCAGAATGTTTTGACACCTCATGCTATGAAATACTTGAGAATAATTGCTCATTGTGGAATTTATGAGTATTTGAGAATGCCTTTTGGTATTGAAAATGCACACTCTCATTATCAGAGAATGATGAATACCATCTTCCCACAAGAATCGTCAGAAGGATGGTTAATAATTTATATTGATGACATTATCATTTGTTCAGAAACTTGGCAATTACATTTAGAGAGACTTTCATTAGTACTTAGAAAAATACTTGAAGTGAACATGAAAATATTGCTGAAGAAATGTAATTTTGGGTTTCATGAGTTAAGAGCTCTAGGACATGTAGTCTCAGGACTGAGCCTTGGTGTTGACAAAAACAAAGTGGCTGCAGTTTTACTGAAACAAATGCCCCAGAACAACAAAGAAATGATGTCCTTTTTGGGGGTTTTTAGTTATTACAGGCAACACCTTAGAGATTTTGCAATCCATGCCAGATCATTATACAGAATTTATCATCAACAAACTGTTTTTTGAAATGACACAGGAGAGTATTCAAGCATATGATACAATCAAGTATGCCTTGACCAATGCACCATTATTATTGATGCCAGACTGTAAACTTCCTTTCAAGCTGTATATTGATGCATGTGGTGAAGGTTTAGGAGCTGCTCTTCATCAAGTTCAAATTGTTAATGACAAACCTTATGAAGGTCCAATTTGTTTTATTCCAAGACAAATTAAACCTACTGAGGCCAGATATGGAGCTAGCCAAATGGAGTGCCTTTGCCTTGTTTGGGCTTTGGAAAAACTTCATTGATATCTTGATTGTATTGTGTTTGAAGTAATTACTGATTGTAATGCAGTAAAATCACTTCTTAACATGAAAAATCCAAACAGACACATGTTAAGATGGCAAATTGCTATACAGGAGTATAGAGGCAATATGACCATAGTACATAAAGCTTGAAATATTCATAAGAATCTTGATGGCTTAAGTAGATGGGCATTACCAAATCTGTGAGCCTTTGAGATATAACCACATACCCAATAAGGTCACAAAAAGACTCAGAACAATTATACCTTTAATATAATTATATTAAAATTACTTAGAATAATTATACATTAAGAATAATTACTTAAATATACAAAAAATACCATAAATTGGTACAAAAATTGGTTTAACTTAAAAGCCAATGAATCAACATGTAAAATAAATTATACCATTGGATTCCCCATGGAAAAATACACATATACCATTTTTATGGCATATCTGTCAAGTCAATATTTAAGGAATTATAAGGTATAATACCTTATAAAAATCATAAAACCTTACATATCTCAAGAACTAATGAAACAAAATGTGAAATAAATTATACCAGTGGATTCCCCATGAGAATCCACACATAAAACAATTAATAAGCTAATTTCCAATGTTAATACTTAAGGAATTATCCTGAATATATGCACTTTTTTGGTCAACGCATATATTCAAGGATCATAGCTAATATCTTCTAAACTATACATGATAGAATGATGAACCAAAAATAAAGTTACCACGTAATTACTGTAAGAACACAGATATGAACTTTATTTTACAAATTATAAACAAGGTTAAAACCTATTCTGAATTATTGATAAAAATCAACAGAGCTGTTGACCACTTTGTTGTGAAAGTGTTCCAAACTTAAAAAAAAGGATACAGTTGGATTCTCCGAGCTCATTCGTGAAGAATGATGTAATTTTTATTATTAAATTCAGGGTATAACCCCCTGAAATCAAGGTTTGAAGTTTAAAATATTGAATTTTGACAGAAAAGATGAGTTACAAGAAAAATCATCAAAATTAGAGTTTTGATGATGTAATGAAAACCTCTTGGCAGCATAATAAGGTTATGCCAGGCTATCAGAATTCACTCTCTGAATTGCTGTAGCGTGTAAATCTTAAATGTTATTGAGGATCAAAGTTTGAGCTTAATTTGAGCTGTTATGATCACACACTGTAACCTTAATTTAAGTTTAACAGTCTTAAGAGTGACAAAATTGGTGAATACTATTAGTTTATCATTCAAACTAATAAAATCCACGAAATTTGGGGTTCTGCCAAGCCTCTGATGTCATCAAACTTAGAGTTATAGTGATAACTCTAAATAATGGTGTAATGATGATGTAATATGGTTTGATCATGATGTAATCACCCTCAAACCTTAAAATATTGATCAGTTCCAGTGGATATGATCAGTACACGTCTACTAGAAGCCTGATGGACTCTAGGAGGGAGGTATTTACTATAAATAGAGCTCTTTTTACTCTATTTTGCCCTCAGACGCATCAAAAACATTAAATCAACTAAATAAAAGGTAATTTCTTTATTCTTTATATATAAAACTCTTATATTATTAAAGACCAAGGACCATCTTAATATTAATCACTATTTTTACGTGATTTAATCATTTCTTTAATTGTTTTTGTCATAAATCTCTCTATAAACTCATTTCCACGTAAAATCAAGAAATTTAGTAATTTTCTTTATTTTTTATTGTAAATACAATTTGAAAAAGCTGTATTATATTCTTTTAGCGTAAAATATCTCAAAATTATTATTTTAAGTGTTAAAAGTAGGTTATTTCATCTTATTATTACTCTTAATAATTCTTAATTAATATAAATAGTATTTATATTAATATATAACTTTAATATTAGTAATATTATTGTTATTAATTGTTTTTTACGCCTTTATTATTTGTTGGTAACAATAATAAAGAGCTTTATAATATATTAATTATCTTATATTAATATATTATTTATAATATTATAATTTCATATAATATTAATTATATTATTATATTTATTTAATAATATAATATTTTTACGCCATAATAATAATATTTCTTTATTATTATTATTATTTTAATCTTATTTATTTCAATTATAAGGACATTCAGAGTACAATAAGTAATAAATTAGTAATTTTTACTTATTTTTTCATAGTCAAACCTTACAAAATCCACCTGATAACCCTGCCTATGTTCCTACAAGTTCAGAACCTCAAATTCCAATTGAAGGAATTAATATCATGGATGTTGGAACAGAATTTTTTGAAGAAGTTAGAGAAAGCTATAAGCAAGATAAGAATTGTCATATTATTACTGCTCTACTTGACAAAGATTGCAAAGATGTAGCCTTGGCTAATTCTCTGGATGATATTTGGAAAACATCTTATGATAATGGAAGATTCCATTTGTTTGATGGTATACTATATCATAGATCTAAACACACATGTGTCATGGTCCTATGTAGTAGGATGTTAATTAACACAATACTACTAGAATGCATGATAACATATATTCTGGACATCTGTCTGAAGACAGAACTATGGAAAGAATTAAGAAATGTGCCTGGTGGCCAGCTTGGAGAAAAGATTTCATTGAGTACTGTCACAGTTGTGATAGATGCCAGAAAGCCAATAAAGCTACTTGTAAAAGATTTGGGTTAATGATCCATATTCAAGAACCAAGTACCCCATGGGAAGCGGTTCACATGGATTGGGTAACTGCCTTACCACCTGGAGGTGATAAAAGTTACAATGCATGTCTTGTCATTGTGGACAGATATAGCAAAACACCAATCTTTCTACCATGTCACAAAGATGACACAGCTATGGATACAGCTCTTTTTATCTGGAATAGAGTAATATCCCATACTGGTCTCCCTAAAAACATCATTAGTTACAGAGACCCAAAATTTACATCAGCCTTATGGACTAATTTACATAAGCGTTTGGGTACAAGACTATCATTCTCAACAGCCTACCATCCACAAACAGATGGGCTGGCAGAAAGAATGATTCAAACCCTTGAGGACATGATCAGAAGATTTTGTGCTTATGGCCTGTAGTTTAAAGATTCTGATGGCTTTACCCATGATTGGTGTACTCTTATACCAGCATTGGAATTAGCCTACAAGACCTCCATCCATGCTTCAACAGGCAAAACTCCTTCAATGTTGGAAAAAGGATGGAACCCCAAACTTCCAATTGATACTTTGAAAAAAGATCTGGTTGATATTAATCCAGCTTCTTAAAGCTTTAAGTTATTGCTTGATAAAGTAAGACATCATGCAAATCAAAGCATGAATGATGCCTTTGAATATGCTAAACAGAAATGGGATAAGAGTCATAAAACCCCAGAATTCAAAGTAGGAAACTTAATACTAGTTTCAACCTTGAACTTTAATAATATTAAAAGCCAAAAGAAATTGAAATATTCCTTTGCAGGACCATTTATTATTAAAGCCCTTCATGGGACAAATGCAGAACAAGTAGAACTGACAGGAGAACTGGAAAACAAACATCCAACTTTCCCTGTCAGTCTAGTAAAGCATTACACTTCAAGTGATAAGGAATTATTTCCTTTGAGAAATGAAACACGCTTAGCAGTACCCCAACTAGATCAAAGTGAGGATAAAAAGGTACTGAAACTCTTGAAAGAAAGAAGACTTATGGGAAAAAATGAGAGAGAATACTTAGTCAGGTATAAAAATCCACAACATGAAGATGAATGGATTGTAGAAAGCAAAATACCTGATTCCCAAAAGTTTCTCAGAAGATTCAGACATGAGAGAAGACCAATTGCTCAATGACAAGTTTGAATTGTGTGCTTTAAATACTTAGAAAAGTATATGTAGAGAGGTTGGACAGTGGATTATACCCCCCCCCAAATAACTTGGGGGTATGCTAAAAAAAAAAACTCTTTAATCATAGTTTTTATTATAAAAAGTTGTTTTATCTTTGAAAATATTGATTTTTGTTGTTTTTTCAACTTATAGTTATTATTTAATATAATAACTGTTGTTGTTTGACTTGTTGTATTAAAGAAATATTATAAGTAAGTTTTCTCTAAAGTTCTATATCTTTTTTATCTAGTATTAGTTTTTTTATATAGAATTTTATTCTATAAGAATTCTTTCTGCACAGTGTGTATTTTAATTATTTTATAAATAATATTTATATTATTTATAAGTGGTTAATATTCATATTTTCCATGTGTAATTGTCTCATTAAGAGCTGTACACTTCTTATTGTTATAACTGTCAGTAACTATAGCAATGATAGAATAATTATAATTTATTATAATTATTATATTTTATAATAATAATTAAATTTATTTTTTTTATATAATTATTTTAATAATTATATTTAAATTTGTGGTTATAATATTTTGTTATATTATATATTTCTACTGAGGACAGTAATAGTACTCTTGATATTGCTACTATTATCAAGCGTTTCATAGACAAACCATACAATTTCTTTTACTTGTTATGCACTACCAGTGGATTATAATAGTAAGAATTAATTGTTTACTAAAATCAATTACAAGTATTCTTAATAAATATTCTTATTAAAATAATATAAAGTCTTTTTGATTAATAATTATATTTAATTTATGAATAAAACTATAGATATTCAGCAAAATAACTTTAAGAATTGATCAAAAACTCACTAATACTCCAAAATACCCCAAAAAGAGTTGATGTATTATTTTTGGATTCAAAGGATCCATAATTCATAGTATTAATAAAATAAAAAATAGTTAAATACTATTGGAAAAAGTATTTATGATTTATTTGACAAGCTCAAAATTCTGAGACTGATTATAAGTAATACTTACTTGTTCCTATTAATGATAAAGCTGAATAATTGGATGATTCTGTAAAAAACAGCAATAGTAGGCCTCTTTAAAGTCTACAAAAGCTCACAGATTCATTACATGAATAAACCTGAAAGAAATTTAGTGAGAAATCTTTTAGCTTAATTGTTTTAATGATTCAATCACTTGTAGTCATGTGAAATGATCATAGTTCCTTGATTAGGTCATTTTACATGACTACAAACCCATTTATTGCTAATAAATAAATTAGTAAAAGCTTTAATTCTTTTTTTTCCAAAATAAAAGTTATTTTATCAAAGCTATAGATGTTATTGGGAATTTAATCAAAGGATGTATTTTCTGTGAATTTTTAAAGATTCAGTGTTTTGCATGAAATCATCAAAAATGAACTGTAAGTAAAAGTTCCAATTTGAATTATTATTAGCTCATACCTCTTTTTTTTATTTTGAAGTATCCCTTCCTCCATTCGTCCTCAAAGCTTAATAAGTACTAATTCAGGATATTTTTTAAGGAATTTTGAAATTTTTTACCTCATTTTCATGTAGAAAAGAAAATAGTATAGCTACAGCTAGTTTCCATAAGGTAAATTAATAGATGCTAGGCCAAAAACTGGGTTTAATTACTCTTTTTGGGTTTATCTAGGGAAAATAATTAATAATAGACATGGTTAAAAGAGTAAGGACTCCTAATTACCTCCTTGTCACATTAAAGTAGCAGCATCTTTGCTATTTTCTCATGATTTAATGGTACTTTTACTTGATTACTAGACTCCCGAAAGGTTTTAATAGACCAATTTGGCCATTATAAACAATTCATCAAAGATTTATATCTTTCCATGCCTTGGAGGCCTCAGAAGCTGGGTAAACTGGCTCTCTTTGATGTCTTTTCTCCCCTTTAGCTATTTTCATGTCAAAAATAGTAAGTCGGGCTTAAATACTGATATCCACTATGGGTGTATCAAGACTGTATGTAAAAATAAAGAACATTTGAGTGCCAAAAACATGTAGAGCACTATTCTTAGTGTATATGTAACATGGAATTTCTCAGATTCTCATTATTTTGGCATGAAATTGAGAAAACCAAAGAATTTCACAACTCTTTAATGTGGTGCTGAAGTAATTTCCATATTACCAACTCAGAGATTGAATTTAAGCTTATTTACTCTATGGAGTTACCCTTGGTTTATTTATGTGCAGAATCCATGGATTTACATTTAAACAAAAAAGTTATTTGTCTTTTATTAAATGAAAAATGATAAATTTTGGATATATGCATTACTTATTGGTTATAAATAGTTAAAAATTTATTTTCATATTAATTGTAGCCTCTTTGGGTATGTAAGATATACCACAATTCTCACAGCTATATTCTTTACTTTTAATTATTTCCTATATGTGTCTAGTATAAATTCTTTCTGCATGGGGAGTTTCTATAAGATTTATGGACCAAATTAACAATTAAAAATGGGAATAACTTTTTAAAAAACTGAATTTAACTTCTGATAAGGATAGTAGAGAAAATTCAAATTCAAAGATAAAATATCTAACAAAATTTAAAATTAAAATGGTCAAAATTTCTAATATAAGCTAATAAGGGAAAATAAAGTAAATTACATAAGAACTTTTCTTTCCAAAATGAGATCAAATAAAATAATTAAAAAAGAAATAATTCATAGGTACTTATAGAGGCTAATTGAGAAAAATGAAACAAAAAATAAACCTAAATATTCTTCATATTGAAAATTTCAGAAATAAAATGAAAATGAGTTAATTGGTAAGAATTATAAAGTCTAAGAGATAAAGATATGTTAAAAAATAGTAATTTTTGAGTTTATTCTTTAGTTTCCTTCTAGATGCATTCTGGTGGATTCAAGGTACATTCTGAGGCTCCATTTACACCCCTTTCCCAGAATTTTCCCAGAAAATTATAGTTCTAGACACCTACTGATTTTTTCTAGTTGCAGACTGAACTGCTATTTTGGTGTCAAAAATTATTTTAAGTTGAAAAGGGAAATTTTATTCCTTTTGTCACCTTTATTTTTCCCAGTAACAATAAAAAAAAAACCCAAAAAATCCCAAATGAACATTTATATACCTTTTTCACAGAGAGTTTTATAAAAAAAACTAACTTTTTATGGATTCTAGTATAAGTCTATCTTGAGAGGAAGCCCTTTGTTCTGGTAGCTTTCAACCCAAAATTTGGCCAAATTCTTAAGGGATGTATTTTAACATGAATTTTTCAATTGAAAGACACCTTTTAGATACCAAATCTTTTTCAATTAAAAATACACTGGTATCAAAACCAAAAGGCAAAGGGACTGTTTTAGTTTTCCAACACCTCAATGGGTAGAAGTTAGGATTTTTACTGAGGTGACAAGCTTTTTATATAAAACAGTTTGTGTCTATAGTAGATATTTTACCAGCCCAATTCATATTATTGGTTTTTCTCTTCCTATAAGGTTTAATATGAGGTATGTGGAAGACAGAGGAACAAATCTTCATTGGGGGGAAAAATGAGGGATAAGAAGATACAGACTGAAACTTGGAATAAATGATACTGGTATTGAATATCTATTAGGATTTAAATCCCCAATTTCTTGAATTAAAATCCAATACATTTTGGATTCTTGGGTATGGTTAAAATTCAATCTTTTCAAGTAGTCATCCAAACCATCCCATATTGTTACTAATATGTCATAAAATTTCTTTTTTTCTCCAATTCTTCTTAAAGCTTACTTCTTAAAGTGTTCAATCAGTATTCATTTTTATATATAAAATCCAATGCACCTCTGAAGCCATAATGTCCGTCCCCAAGGAGATTATTTCCTTTTTTGAATTATTGGGTGATAAATTCAGTTTAATATTACAGCTTTGGAATCTAAATTCCTCAAAATAGAAATTCAAATAATTATTTTTTATTTATGGAGCCAAAGACACATAAGTTTATTTTTGAGAAATCTTTTTTGAAACAATATTTTCTGCCACATTTTTGATATTTTTATTCCAATTCCTTAAAGTTACTTCTCCAATTTGTGGCTTAAGAGAATTATTCTTGTGGAATCTCTAATTTGGGGTTATGGATTGAATATTCATTAAATTATGGTGTGAATTGCTCTTTTTGACCACTTGAATAATTTCTCTTTTGTATTTGAAAACATCTGATTAATACAAATCTATATCTTCATAAGGTTCATTTACTGAAGTTAAATAAGATATTCTAGTTTGATAATTGGATGTGTTTTGGTTTAAATTATTTCCTTTCCAAGGCTTCCCTCCATTTTGTGAGAATTCAATGAACTCAAAAAAGCTTTAATTTTCAGTAGTATTTTTTTCTGCTTTTAGTCTTCCAAAATATTCATTTGCTTCTCAAAACTCTTTAGTATAAGTTGATTTGGTCATTTTTGATTAAGTCACTGTTTAAATCCCCTGAAAAATTAAACTCTTTGATTTATGGGCTTGTAAAATATGTCATTGGAAAATTCCTTCCAACTTCACTTGAATTATTCTTCTCTTTATTCAGTCATCTCCAAAAATTTAGAATCCAACCCTTTCTGTTAAAAATTGAAAATTATATTATACAGTGAGGTTTTTTTCATTTGAAAAAAATTAACAAGAAGTTTCAAATGACACTATGGATTAAAATACCAAATTTCAAATAATATCCTTTTTTTGATTATTTTTAGCTATATGTTTTCAAGGGATTCCATTATGATTTTATAATTCTTGGTTCATTTTCCATTTTTTCTAAATTTTTTCTTTGGCTTATTTATTAAGCTTTTTGATGTCAAAGTGGGATATTTTCCCTGAAATTTGGGAGAAATTAGGTGGGAAAACTATCAGGGTCTTGAGCTTATCATGAGATATTTTTCCAATTAATTTATATTACTTCCTTTCAATCTCCATATTTTTCTTCCAACTACTTCCAAGAGGGTTCAAATAAAGTTCTAAATACATATCTTGATCATGGCATGGGCCCCTTCAACTCTTGATGTGCTGATTTAGCCAAGGTGGGTGACTTTTTTTGTCAAATAATTAATAACATACTCTTTTGGTGAGCCCCAAGTATTGCCAAGATGATTCAAAAATCCTTCTAGGATGGTATTTTTGATATTATTTTAATTCTTGTCAAATGTTTATTCATTAGAGGAATAAGTAACCTATAATATAAATTAAAATATGAGTATGTAATTTTATATTAATGAAAAGTGAAAACAAGATTTTTTCCAATTATTTATAAGTTATTCAGATTCATGAGTATTCCTGTAAAATTTGATATAATATGGGAGGATATTTCTGTTAATGTTCCAAATGCATAATAGTATTTTCAATCTGTTCAATGTCCCTATAAGTATATTTATCAAGATAAAATCTTTTTCAATAACAAGGACATGTGGGGGTTGAATATTATATTTCTCAAGAATATCATATCCAAAGGATTTTAGAACCCAGAATCAAGATCTATCTGTCTCATATATAAGAAAACATAATTCCAGATAAAAGGTCTGGGTTTTTGTGGTAAATCCAACAATATGAAGGAGGGGTAAATTTTAACTGTATTTCCTGTAATTCAAATCCATAAGAATAAAATCATTTAAAATATTGAAACACTTCAATCATTTGGCATGACAGATAAATAGAGATTTTATTTTACCCAATTCATAAGCCTTGAATTTGAAGATGAGATCTTGTAATTTGAGTGCTTCAATAAATGGTATTTCTTCCCTTAAGAACTTCTTGTCTATTTTTTGTCTTTTCATTTTATATGTCATTAATTCAATTTTCTCTTGAGCAATACCTTTGGTAAGAAAAACTTGGTTTAATTTGATTAGGCTTAATGTGTGAAGAATTTAACGGATCAATTCATGACTTTTCTCAATTTAGTTTTATGTAGGATTAATGTTCCCATATACTACCTGAAGTACCATGGTCATTTTCATTATTTTAAAATTTTAACTGCTAAATATTATCTTTTAAATATTTTTTTTAATAAACAGACAAAAGGGAAGTAAATCTTCTTTGATTTAAAGTGTCTTTTATGAGCTTTACTATTACATATTTCTCCTGATATTAAACATTTTCTTTCAATTGGATTTTCAGAATACTTTTCTCTTTATTTGAAAACAGAATAGCTTTCATCCATAGAAACTTCTTTGCAATGTAGAAAAAAGAGCTTGTCAGTTATAAATCCCCCTTCTGTGAGTGGCTTTTTGGAATATTCCACTGTTCAAAAGTACTTTTACCTTCAAAGGAGTTAAATAATTCAAATTCTTTCTACTTTTAAATTTACTATAATTTTCTATACAAAAAATCACAATAGTATTGTTTAATTTCTTATTTCAAAAAAAACCATATGTGGAATAATTTCTTTTAAATAAGAGGAGTTTATTTGATTTGAGAAGAGGAATAAAATGAAATTTTTTGGTATTTTTAATTGAAAAAAGAGTATTATTTTTAAAAAAAAATAAGTGGAATCATTTAAGGAAGATTCAAGAGATTTTTATTCAATTTTTTTGGGGGGGCTTTGGTAGTTGAAGGGCTTTGTTGACCCATAAATCCACAGGAAAATCAATACAGAATGTGTCTAGAAAACCCTTTTCTAATGAGTAATCTGAAATTAATTTTCTAATTAAAAATCTGAAATCAAATTAATTGAATCATTGAATCTTTTCAGATACTAAGATACCAAAAAAAACATAATGTAAAAATAAAATATTTTTTATTCAAGTGTTTTGATAAAAAATGTTTGAAATAAAGTTAATTAAGGTTTATGGTAAAAGAAGAGAAGGTCTTGGTAAGAATCTGAGCCTTTTGGATATAACCACTTATCCAAAAAGGCTAAAAAACAACTTTAAAAATATTTTTTTAATAATAAGAATTAAAATTATAATCTTAAAATAAGTAAAAATGCCATAAAAGGGCATAAATTCTTGATTATATCAGACCCAATGTATAAAGATCTGAAATACATTACAAAATTGGATTACCCATCAAATACTATATATATTACCCTTTCATTTCATATCTATAAATCCAATACTTACTGAGATAACCTGCATATATGTACTTTTATGATCATGGCATATATTCATGGTTTTTAGCTCATATCTTTTGAGTTAAACATGATAGATAGTTCATTAAAATATACAGTTTCCACAAAATAACTTTAACAATAAATATATAAAATTTATTTGTAAAGTTATAAACAAGGTTAAAACTTAGAATGGAATATTGTGTAAGATATCAATAGCTGCTGACCACTTAAAATTAAAAGTTGTCTAACTTATAAATAAGAGAATATTCACGTTATAATGGATCATAAGTGAATAATGATGTAATTTTTATCATTATATTCAAGGTAAAACCCCATGAAATCATGGCTTAAAGTTCAAAATAGTAAGTTTTGACAGAAAAGGGGAGCAACAAGAAAAATCATCAAGAATAGGGCTTTGATTATGTAATAAAATCCTCTTTTAAGCTTAGTAGGAATATTTCAACCTATCAGAATTCACTCCCTGCATCTATTTATAATCAATAAATTAAAAGTAATTAAGGATTAAAAATGATCATTTCTGATCAATAACTCTAATCTTAATGTAGGTTTAACAGTTGAATAGGAGATAAAACTGGTGGATATTAGTATTTCATGATTAAAACGACTATAATCCACAGAAATGAATAATTCTCCAATATTATTATGTCATAAAACTATATTTATAGTGATAGCTCTAAGAAATGGTGTAATAATGATATAAAAAGGTTTAATGATGATGCAATCATCACCAAACCTTAAAATACTAATCAATTCCAGTGGATAAAATCAGTACATTTCTACTATAAGTAAGGATATTTGCAAAAAAGAACCTCTTATTCCTCTGTTTCCCTCTCAGATGCAAAAAATACAATGAATTAATTAAATAAAAAGGTAAATTTCTTTATTCTTCAATATAAAAATCTTATATTATTAAAGACCAAAGCTTTATCTTATAGTGATGACTATATTATATCTGAGTAAATCAATATTCTGTTTCCATTTTTTAATTTTTCTTAAAATCTTTGAAACCATTTAAAAATAGTAAAATTTGTAATTCTCTCTATTTTTTTAGGGTGTTGGTAAACACATGTAAGCTTTTAGTAAAAACATGTAATTGACCTTATCTTTCAAAAAACATTCCTCAGGCTCAGTTTTGAGTATTTTTTTTGCCATATTTTTCCCAACTTGGCATGTCAATATGCACAAATTTTTTCAAATTTCACAAATTTGGCCAATATGCTAAAATGGCATATTTTTTTCAAAAATTCATTTAGAATCTTCCCACTTATTAATTTCCTCAATTTCTTTTTTAAAAATGAAGGGTTCAATCTGGAAAATAAAGCACCAGAAGCCCATAATTTTGGGAATTTTCTTTGGTGGGACAAGTGAAGGTGCAAAAAGGGTTTTTTTTCAAATGTTTTTTCCTGTCATTGGAATATGCCTATTTTTGAAAAGTTAATTTAATAACTTCCCACTAATTAAATTCCTTAATTTTTTTTTCAATTGAAGGGTTCAATCTGGACAATAAATAACCAGAAGCCCATGATTTTGGGGAATTGTTTTGGTGGTACAGCAAGTGCAGGGGCAATAATGGATTTTTTCAGATTTTTTTTTCCTTGTTTGTAATATGACTATTTCTAAGTACAAAAGTTCCACATGTTTGATAAAAAAGGAGACTGAGGTGGTACTTCAGCAATAAATATGACTGAGGAGGGGGATAATTGGCATAAATTGTATATACAAAAATCAATCAATGAGAATCAACCTCCACAAGAGTGGGTTTTTTCTGAGAGGGGGAGGAAGATTGGACAAATACAACATTCTGTATTTCTTAAATTTATCAGCCCACCCCAAATAAATGTCTTGATTTTGAATTCCTTCAGCAAAGTCACCTCTGACATCAGCCCATTGATCTTGATTCTTGTAAATGTAGTGGGACACTGTTCTGTAGCCACAGTTTCCATCACCCTGGACATTGATTGCCTTGAAGGTGTATTTCAATATAGACTTGGGCAAGTCTTCTGAGCCAGTTATCTGATAAAATAAGGTCAAAAAATGAATAAATATTAAAATAAACAAGAGAAATATACATTAAAAAGAATCAGAAACTGACAAAAGCTTGGAGCATTCATCACTTGTGTGATAATTGCTTTGACAATGCTCACAGGTCAAGGCAATTGCATCATATATCTTCAAACTGGTTTCAGGCTTGTGTGATTTTCTTTTTGAGGTTTTGCTTCCAATTTCCAATCTTCTGGACCTTCTAAGGGTGACTTCTTATTTATTTAATTCAGTTGCTGAGAGTAGTTAATCTGATGAACTAATTGATTTAGATAATGAGTCCTCAGAATCTTCAGAATCTTCAGATGGGTCCACTTCCACAATTGGAGAGGGGAAATTTGACTGTGATCTTGATATTGTTGTGCTGGTCACTTTTGATGGGGGTCTTCCTCTTCTCTTGGATTTACTTTAAATTATTTCAAATCTTGAAGGTTCTCTTTTTTTTGGATTTTTGATTTTATTCTTGGCTCCTTGAGGTCTTCCACGGATATTCTTGCATTCTAGAGGGTCTTCATAATATTGATAATCCTCTTTACCCTTGAGAATTTGATAAAATGGGACTTTTCCAGTCAAAACATCTTGAAAATGTTGAAGAATTGGGGTGATTTCTGCCATTGGTCTTTGAAAAAGGTCTTCCCCAATAGCTTCAAATATTTTCTGGGCTTCATTGTTTCTTTCTTTTTTTACACTTTGATCATTACCTTGAAAACCATCCTGAGAAGAATATGACAAATAAAATCAGTTAATAAGAAAAAAATAAGTATAAGAAATTAAAAAACCCTCACAGGTAAATTAAAATTCCATTGAGGATGGAAGTCTGATATTTCAAGCCTTTGGTGCTTGGCAAGTGCCTTTTGGGTCTTATGTTTGCAAGGAATGCCCTGATAATTGTTGTATTTGTTGGTGCATTTTAAATTGGCAGGAAATTTGTTTTTGAAATTGTCAAAGGCCATCTGAAGAGCATAATGAGACACCTTGCCATTGAGGGCACAGATGTGTGGAGGAAAATTCTTGACATGGAAAATCATTTCTTTGGAGATTCTGTTGATAATTTCAATAAATTGTTTTCTGAATGCCATGTGGAGAGCCCTAACTACCTCCAGGAGATCACCAGTGGACTTCTGGAGCCAATGTTTCACCATGGCATGGGCACCTTCAACTCTGGAGTTGGAGCCCACACCCAGGTGGCAATGGTGATTGGTCCAGGCTGGCACATAATACTCCTTTAGAGGAAGCCAGGTATTTTCCAAATACTGCAAGACTTCAGGATTTTTGACTTGCTTTTGAAGCTTCTTCCAGTTGTCTTTGAAAGACTTTTCAGTGGATGAATACATAACCTGAGAAATGAATCCCAAAGTCATTAATAAAAACAATAATAAGAAAAAATTGAAATAAGGGGAAAGATAAAAGTATATTACTTGATTCCAAAGGCCCATAAAATTTTCAAAATCAGTTCCATGACCAATTTTCTTCATGCAATGAGCAGATACATTTTTATTGATTTGCCAAATGCATAGCATGACTTTGGAGTCTGGAAAGACCTTCTTGAGAGAATTCTTCAAGGCCAGATCCCTGTCAATAACAATAACTGGGAGGGGGACAAGATTGATGTTTTTGAGGACCTTTTCTATTTATTTATTTAATGCCCAAGTATATGAGGGTTCAGTTTCATTCTTCATCAAACAAAAAGCCCTAGAAAAGGTCTTATTGGTTGAGCTGAATCCAACAATATGAAAAAGGGGCATCTTGTACTTATTAGTTTTCTAAGTACCATCCATAAGAATGACATGAGGAAAGCCATTAAGGATTTTTATGGCCAGGGGGTGAGTTAAAAACAAGGAGGTAATGTGTCCCTCAGAATCCCTTGCAGAGGACCAAACAAAACTTTCTTGTTTGAGAGTGTCAATAAGAGCATCAATGGTCCTTCTTCCTTGCAGTTTGTCTTTCTTGATTTTCTTTAATTGGTTGTAAATGTCTTGAAGGATTACAGGCCTGTCAGACTCCCTATGGCTGCATAATTGGGCCTGAATTTGCCTTGGAATGAGCAGTGATTCATACATTTGAGCAATTTGGGATGTTTCTTCTTCATTGAATTTCCTGAAAGCAGGATGTGCCATGATATTTTCAGTGGCATCATGGGTATGTTCAGGATTTTTGACTTTAAGAGTCCAAGTGATACTCTTGACATATTTTCTGGCATAAAGTCTAAAAGTACAGTCAAGCTTTCTTGTGGTGACTGTTTTTGAGGGGCTTTTGTTGGGATTTTGGGTGCCAGACCTGTCACAACCTATTCCAATTTGGTTGTGGGTCATATTGGACCTCAATGTGGACACAGAATACCCCTGAGCCCGGGCAACATTATGCACATGTTGCCAAAGAAGCTCAAGGGTCTGAAATTCACCTTCAGTGGGGGGTTGAAGCATTTTTGAATGAAAAATATGTATAAAAGTGAAAAAAAGGGGGAATTTGGGGATTTGGAATGGGGTAAGACCCTTTCGAAATGTGAAAAAGAAGTGAAAAAAGGTGTGAAAAATGGACAGAAGTGGTTAAGAGTGAAAAAAAGTGGTTTAAATGTGGGATTAATGGATGAGGGAAGGTAAAAGATTGAAAATTGAGAGGCTTGAAAGCAGGTTGTTGTGGTGGAAAATGCAGTCTTTTGGGGAAAAAAAGAAAAAAAAGTGTGAAAAGCTTTGCAAAATGGCTTTGGTAATGCTTTTCTCCAAAAAAAAAATTGGTTTGGGGTGGGGATAATGTGGATTATTTGGGTTCTTGGCCTTTTTTTAGGGGGGGGCTGGGCAAAAAAATCTGAAACAATTGGGAGTTAGAGAGGTTTTGTGGGGAAAAAACCTCTTTTGAGAATGTTTTGGCCCAATACAGGTGTGTTTGTGTTTCATTTTTAATTAAAAATGGGCCCAGGGCACCCCTTATGTGTTTTTACTAAAAACTTACATGTTTTTACCAATTTATGGCAAAAACACATAAGTTTTTAGTAAAAACACGTAAGCTCTTACGTGTTTTTACCAACACCCTTTTTTTATTTTAAATATAATTTAAATAAGTTGTATTTACATTATTAGGAATAGAAACAATTCAAATTATTATCTTAGGTGTTAAAAGTATGTTATTCACTCTTTATTATTATTTTTTAATAATTCTATTGTTAATATAAATAGTCTTTATATTAATATATATCTTTGATGTTGGTAATATAACTCTTATAAATTGTTATTTATTATTAAATCCCAATTCTTCATGGATTTATCATTTGTTTGAAACAATAATAAACTTCCATAAATATATTCATAAAATATTAATATATGAGTTTTATTTTATTCTTTTATTATTTTTGTAAGTAATAGAAATATTTACACCATAATATTATGATAATTATTTCAAATCTTATTATTCAGTAAAAATTGGGGAATTAAGAGCTCAATAAGTAAAATATTAGTAATTTTTACTCATTTTTTCATAGTCAAGCCTTACAAAAACCAGATAATTCCTTATGTTATTTTACCTAGTTATGGCCAAAACATCTAATTTTATTGTAAAAACCATCTAAATGGGCTGTTCTTTTATTAGAACTCCTCAAAAAATTTCTTTCCATAATATTTTGATGTTTTTTTTTTTATTTGTGTTAGGTTATCAAGAACACTGAATTTTATCAATATTTTTTTTCTCAATTACAAATTCAAAATAATGGAAAAATCAAATTTCCTGAACTTTTTTTTTAAAGAGAAAGATTTGTATTTTTTCTTCAAAGGGAAAATTACATCCTTAAAAGGTTGTTCTTGATAAAAAAAAACAAGAAATATTTGTGATAAAAGTATCTTTATCATTTACAAAAATTCAAAACTTTGCTTGTTTAGGCAAAAGATTTTTGAGTTAAGAAAAAAATAAATTTTTGAAGAACCTTAAATGAAGGGGTAAATCTTTCGGGACTAAATAATGGAAAAAATGTTATAAAAAAGGTTTATTGTATTGAGAAAAAAATAGTCATAGTGTTTTTAAAACAATTAAAGTAACCCAATTTAAGAAATAAAAATCACTTTATTATTTCCATAAAAAAAATGTAGGAAATTGGTAAAAACATTTAAGAACTTATGTGTTTTTACCAATTTCCTTACATGCTTTTACCAACCCCCTTCATTAAAATAAACAATAAAATAAAGAAAATAATCAATATATTTAGAAGAATCATAGTCATTTTATATAAAGAAACCTAAAGACAACATAATCAAACAAAAAATAACAGCCATACTTAAATAAATATTAGACATCAAAGATCACTTCATAATGATTAATGATAAAAATGTTAATTCTCTAAAGAAAATCTTAGAAGTTTTTACACATAATTTTCTGATCTAAAAAAAACCTTCTTTTAAACTTCTTTGATATTTTTATAACTAATTCTTTATTGAGACATTAATCACTTATTTTCCAAAAGAAAGTTTTCAAATTGATATATATCAGAAACCCAATCAAAAAGTATTTGAATATAATAAGAATTTACAATTAGATTTTTCATCTCTAAAATAAATAGAATATTTCTACTTAAAAAATCCAATTGAATTTTTAATTAATAATTATGAATTATTTAACTCTTAATTTGATATTTCATTTATATTATTTATTTCCAATTTTTCTATTACTTTATATTTTCAAAAACAGAATCAAGATTTTACATAAGCTTAATCATCCATTAAGTATGTATTTAGAAAGATATCTCTTTCAGGGAACTTTTATCAATCAATTTATTTTATATGACTTAAAAAGTAATTAATTTTAAAATCTGTAAATACATTTTTATATCAAAAAAAAAACAATTAAATTGTAATAGAATAAATTTAAAATCAAAATTAAAGGGAAATTGATGAAATTCATTGAAAAAAATAATTTTTATGTAAAAAAAAAAAAACCTTATTTTTATTATAATAAAACAATATTAATTAAAATCAATGATTTTAATTAAAAAGAACTTTATTTATAAATTGAGAATTAATCCAATTAAATATAAAATTTATTATTTTATTACTTTTATAATACTAAAATTAATTTAAATTAAATTGAAATTTTAATTTAAGAATTCTTATTAATTAAACTTAATTATATTAATATTTTAAAATATTTTATAATTTAAAATTGAAAAATTTCAAAACAAATAAAATAAAATAAAATCTCAATAATTCTTAATTATACATTAATTTAATTATTAATAATTCTTAAAATTAAAACTTAAAATTATATTTAAATATCAATTTTTTTTTATATATAAAATAATCGAATTATTTTTTTTAAAAAAAAAAACTTTCTAATTTTGAATATTTTTAAAAATTACTTTTAAATAATTTATATAGTTAAAATTTCTCAAAAACATACCCCTTAGTTGAAGGGTTTTTACATTGTTTTTGGTAGGTTATGTGTTTAAATAGGATTCCTTTCACAAAATATACTCAAACCCATAAATTTAAAATGAGGTAAATTTGTAGATTTCAATAAATTTCATTTTAACAGGATTAGAAAATAATTCTACAATACTCTCATCCTTAATTTCATATTACTAGAGTACCAAAAATTCAAGACAAATAAAGATATGTCAATAATGATTACTGATTAATTTTTTTATTTCAGTTAATTCAAGATACTTTGTATAATAATATAAATAATAGCTCAATTCATCAGAATATTTTGTTGACAGATGAAACAGGTAATTTAATATTGTATTAAAGGCCTTTTTAGCTTACAAAATTAGAGGAAGTTTAATTTGACGTTCAGGTTAATTTGAGTCAGATTCTTCAGGATCTTCTGAAAATGGCTTGTCATTAAATTTATCCTCTGATGTGCGCATTGAATTGAGGCTGTACTCATATTCATTTATGGGGTTGAGTAATTCAGGAGTGGAAATCTGATTATGTTGTGTTATGAGTCCAATATCTTCCAAACTTGCTGTTGCTTCTTCCAGAGAGGCTTGATCTTCTACTAAACCATAGTCATTTAGAATGGTAATGAGCGTAGAGACTTAGAATTATTTTAGTATGCTCCCGGAAGTTATTAATTGCGGATTTTGTAATTTAATTCCAAGCCATATGACAAATATGTATGATGTTGAGTTGATCAATGTTATAAATCTGGCTTACAGTAAAATCTTGACAGTAGTATTGGATTCCCAATTATATGAAAATATTAAAATAATCTTCCCATAATTTTAAAATAACACCTGAATCAATATTTTGGAAATATGATATAATTTTTATTTTTGACAATCCTCCTTCTGGCTCTTCATGACCCTTTAAGTTTTCCAAAAACAGAACAACCTGCCAATTTATCTCACAGAGATTACTATTAAAGCCAATTATCCATTTTTTGAATATGAATTGAAAAAATATTGGTAACCTAATTGAAAACCATACCTTCAATTAAAACATTGTGGTTTCTCATATTGTCCAATTAATAGGAGTGGTAAATGTGCACTACCTGTTGCATCGCAAGCTAATTCAACTTGAATTTTTTCCATTTTTGACTCAATTAGACTGAGACTGTGCCAGTCCTCTATCTAGCGTTGTTCTGAAGAGACTCTTTTAGCACAGGATCTCACTCAAAAAAAAGAACAGCTCACGCATAAAATAATCCTGTTTAATCAATATTAAAAATATCCTCAAGTGAAAACGGTGAAAGAAAAGGATCTAGTTATTTTGATTCATCAGTAACCTTGAATACTTCTGTTGATCCTGATTAACCATTTTTTTTCAGTTCTTCAGGTTATTGTGTTGTTTGAAGGCATCAATCCACCCATTTGATAACCTCAAACATTCATTGTTTTAGACCTTTCAAAGTCTTGCAAATTCCTTCTGTTGACAATGTATAATATCACCTGCTATAAGAAGGTTTTTTTGAATTTCTTGTTGAGCTCATGATTCCAGAATTTCTTTAATCTTTCCATGCTTCACAACTCCCAGACATTTGACATCAATTGAGCTTGATATTTGATTTTCATTTTTGAATTATTGTTTAATCCATGAGCCATGGAGATATTCTGGGTTGTTTTAGGAATAAATGTGGTTAAATTTGATCAAAATGGGTTGCCATAAATTTTTGATTGTATCCATTTTGATGATAAAAATCAATGATTTTAACTTGTTGTGCAAATTTTTTCCCAGATGTTATTGTTTTCTTTTTTATTTTGATTTTTGTTCAAAATTCTCATATTCAATCCTCTCTATACACTCTTTCCATTTTATTTCTTGTTCATTTGATTTATTTTCTTATGAAAAAATTTATCAATTTTCTTAATTCCTTGAATTTGACTTCTTTCAGGAAAATTGTTTCTTTACCATCATTATTTTCTTAAAGAAGATGGTCAACAGTAAAATTCTCATTGAAAAGGTTCCTTTTTAAATCCATCCATTTTTCTTACCCCTTGGTAATTGGAATGATTCTTTTTTTTCTCAATTAATCTCTCTTTTTTTCTTCAATCCTTTTGTAAATCTTTCCTAGGCTTTCTTCAAATTCACCCAGGTCATGCTTGTTAATAATCATGCACTTTTGTTGAGTAAGTGAAATTTTAAAGGAAGATTAAAAATAAAAAAACTATATTTCCATGCCTTTTGGAATAGAATTTAGCCATAAGAGGGGATAAAATACATTCAGAAGTACTGTTAAGTACAAATCTTTGGGGTAGGATAGTATTGGTTTCAATATTTTGGGGGATATTTTGGGCATGGGTTATAGGGTTGGGTGGGCTCATGGTCTTCAGGACCTGTTGAGCAGGGTAAAGAGCTGTTGGATTGGTTTCAAAATGGATTTGAGAAATTTTAACTGTATTTTTTTGTTTCTTTGAAAAAAAATAATTTTTTAAGATTGAATTAAAATATGTCCTTTTTTTATCACTTTCTTTATAAATATACTTTGAAAAAAAAAAAAATTTTAAGTATTAACAGTTATCAATTCTGATAAATATTAATCCTTTTTAAGAATATTTTCTCTCATAATATTATAATTCATTATTTAAAATGAACTTTATATTTTATATTTTTATTTATTTATTTATTTGATATTTGTTTATGTATAAGGAATATGAAATTTTCTAATTAATCTAAAAAAAGTTTTAAAAATGATAAAAAATCATTTCATATCTTTTAAAAATTCATTTATTTATGTTTTGAAAATATTAAATAATTTTTTTTTTTAAAAAAAAAAAAAAAAAAAGAAAAATCTTAATTTGATTAAAAAAAAAAAAAAAGTTTTTTTTTTTTTGTTATTATTTAAATCTTTATAATTTAAAATATAAGGTTCTCAATTAAAAAAAAAATCAGAATTTAAAAAATTTGATTTTTATTATATTTTTTATTTTCAACAATTTTTTATTTTTTTAAAGTCACTTATTAATTAATTAATTAAAAGAATGAAAAAAAAAATAAAAGAATTATTTTTATTTATAATTATTATTTTAATTCCAAAAAAAAAAAAAAAAAAGATAAAAATGAAAATAAATATTTTTATAAAATTACATTTCATTATTTTATATAGTTTACATAAAAAAAAAAGATTTTTTGTTCAATTTAATTAATTCTAATTTTGATTTACATTTTGCATTTTTTATTCTCTCTGAAATTAAAAAAAAAAAAAAAACAAATGTGTTTTTTTTTTTTTTGGATTTTCATTTTTATTTTTTTAGAAAAATAAACAACAGAAAAAGTTATTTTGAATTGTCAAGTTATTTTCTTATTTTTTGCTAAAAAAAAAAGTATGGATAATACGGTTTTTTTTTTTTTCAAGATATATATATGGGAAGGTATAGAAAATTAATATTTAAATATAATATTGATGAAATTTATTTTTATTTTATTAATGTCTTTTTTTTTCTTTTTTGATTTTTGTGGATTTTTCTAAAAAATAAAAATAAAAACAAAACCTTCATTTTTCTACTATTTTTTATATTTTATTTTTTTACCTTATAGTTTATTTTTTATTTTTTTATTTTTTTTTAAAAAAAGAGTTGAAGACTTAAAATTTGAATTAATAATATTGCTAATTTAACTTTTTTTTAAAATCATTCAAGCTTTTTTTCTTTCTCAAAAAAAAAACCCAGCAAAATCATAATTTTTGGACAATTGATTATAATTATTAAAATTATTTAAATAAAATGATTCATTTCGAATTATTTAAATGTTTTTTTGAAAAAACAAAAATTAAGTCCTAAATCTAAATGAATCAATATAATTTATTTATGTAAAAAAATTAATTTTGCTTAATTAATTGAGTGGTTGGTGTGTTTGTTTTGAAAAATGAAGAGAATTGAGATTTTAATCAAGTGATTTCCCAGCTCAAGCATGAAAAGTCCAGTCCATTGAATCTTTCAAGGTTCCTGTTTCTTTAATGTGAAAAAGCTCTACGAGCATGAGTTCCTCTGATTTAGCACTTCTTGAATTGTGCAGAGGGGACACATGGGCTCATTTGCTTGAAAGTCATAAAAAACCACCATGAAAAAGCCATGGTCATGAGGTGATATCGCAAAATACGCGATTATCATGTATTTTGTTCTTTGGATGCAGCTCAGGCAAGAAACATATTGTGCGCCATTGGGTCTTGAAAAGCGTTGAGCAGTCTGAAGTTTCATTTTATGCCTTGTCAGAAGCATTGGCTATGTTGACTTTGCAAAAACAAAAACAAATCAAAACATTAAAGATAATACCATATCGTCATTTTTACTAACAACCTGCGGTTTATGGAGTAAACCCAAGGATATCCTCTAGCATTAGTGCATGTACAGCTCGATGCCTTTCTTTTGATGCACAAAATAAATGTGCAATTCAAACTATTGATTTGATCTCGTAAGATGTAAAACGTATAAAAAATAATTTTCAAACAGTTAATGAATACAAAGAAGGGATGTAAGAAAGAATATTAAAAGCGGTATTTGAGTTTATTAAAGTTTGATTGAGTTTCCTCACAAAAAAAATCATCAGGTTCATCATTTCAATAGGGATGCTCTCTGCCTACGATAACGGTCATGAACTGTGCCATCAAGATCGATGGTGCGAGCTTTATAATCCCTACTAATCTTTGTTAGGCCATTTCGTTCTCTTTCAAATCGGATGACAACCTCTTGAAATTGTTTACTAAACGCCTCAGAAGATGCTGATTGCCTCCTCATTCGACTTGGGCACTCATCATTTCTACTATAAAGCGGGTTTCTGTGAGTTTGATGGACTTGGTTTAGGTTAAATCCTGGTGGGGTGTATTCATCTGGAGAGGTAGTTGGTGTGGTCGATAAGCTACTAAATTGATTTTGGCTTGATGATGGTAGCCGCGTTGGCGAATCTTGACAAAGGCGATCCTTGATAGGCTCATGATAGAGTCCATCAGAGCGGACCGGGCTGGTTTTCTTTGAGCTGAGAGGAATGTAAGCTTCAGGTAAGCAAAACTCCTTGTAAGCTTGATGGTCAGTCTGCAAGGATGATCTTCTCAAGGGTCGATTATCAGTTTCCGAATGAGGTCGTCGTTGGTGAATAAAGCTTGATGCTGGTGATCGTGATGGTTGATGGTGAAAGGATGCATTGGGAGTGGTAGCTGATCGTTGAACAGACACCGTAGGTGAATTGTTAAGTGATCTGACATTTGTTGAGGAGCTTCGATTGAGTTTTTTGTTTTGATTTCGATCGAAAGACGCATTTGAATGATTTAAAGGTGATGTATGATTTGATGTTGAAGCTTTATCGAGTTTTTTTGCTAAAGTTATATCAACAACCTCAGCAACAATTTCATCTAATGATTTACCCCATGCTTGTTCAAAGGTTGAATAAGGATCGATTGAAGCTAGTTTTGATGATGAATGAGTTGGGGGTAGATCGGAAGATGAAGTTCTTGACGAAGTAGATGAAGAAGAGTTTTTTGGGTGAGTGAAATGAGAGAAGAGATTGATTGAATTGAGATCTTTTAAGTTTAATTTTTGAAAAAAAGGTTTTTGATGTTGTTGATTTGAGGATTGACTAGTCGAATGAGAATTATAAAAGCTTGAATGATTTGAAGAAAGTGTTCTATTAAATGGTGGTATATGAACAGGCGGTTGACCTGGATAACCAAATAGGTTATTAGAGTTTGAGCTAGGATATTTTTCTGAATCAGATTTTGATCTAGATGGAGTAGGTTTAAGATTTGATGAGTTTGATGTTTTGAGATGATATTTTAACAATTTCCTATCATAACTTTTTCGTTTGATGGCTAAAAGAATTTGAATACATAGTTATTAATGATCGGTTTCGATTGAAATAATTTAAAGAGGAATTTAATTTACGATCTTTTAGAGTATCATAAGCTTCAGCTAATAATTGAAATTTTTTGGTTGAATCGTTTGATATGTTTCGATCTGGATGATGAATTAAAGCCTAATCAAACATTAATTTGTGTAAAAATAAAAAATCAAAGCAAAAAGAAAGAAATGTTTAGTTAGTGATTTATTAATTAAAAAGTTAGTTTAAAGATAAAAATAAGATTTTAATAAAATAAAAACATTCTAATTTTTTATAAGCTTTTTCGATTTCTTTTGAGTTTGCGTCTTGATTGATTGACAACAAATCATAATAAGATACTTCTTGATTGAATGGCATGGTAAAAGAGTTTTTGCTTGCTTGTTTTTCTTAGACAGATACAGATATACTGTAAAAAGGTTAATCAAATTTCGATTATTTGATTCGAAAGATTAAAGATGCGTATCAAAAGCTGGATCGAGGTCGAAAAGCCAAAAGATTGCTTTTTAACTTGATGAATTTAATCATGAGACTATCATTGGCTCTATCCGATCAATTTGAATTTACTGCACTGTACTGTAGTACAGTACTGAGTACAGTACACTACTACTTTAAATGATCGGTTTGAGATTTTTTGGTTTGAATCGATCGAAATTATTTGGCTTGATTTGGTTTAGTCTCCAGTTTCGACGACTATGATACTTAACTAACCTTTAATTGAATTAAATCAAGATTTTGTTTTGATCATTACTATTTATTATACAGTATTTCTTTTTAATAAAAAAAGGGGGAAAGATTGGAAAATAGATCATTAGAAATTAAAAATTTGAATTGCAATGCTTGTTGACCAAAGAAGAGGAGTCAAGATTTATTTAAAAATCATAAAAAATTGATCTGGGTCCTCTTGACCGTCTTGAAACTTTAACGTGAATCGTTTGACCGTATGACGACATGATCAAATTACGTCATCAATCTTAAAATAGAGGCATTTCACACTCAAGATTTCACTCAAGCTTTCACTAAAGCTTTCACTAAAGCTTTCACTAATTATGTCAATCCAACTACGCTAAGAAAAAGGCCTGATTCAAAAATTGAATTTTAAACTAAAAGAATTAAAGTACAGTACAATTTGGAATTTGGAATTAGGAATTGGGAATTGGGAATTGGGAAAATTAATGAGGATCATCTTCTCAAGATTCTTATTTAAATTGTGATGGGTTATCTTACGGAATTCCTATAAAAACTTTTAAATGATTGACTTAAAGTAAATCACTAATCATTTAGTCTAATTAAACAGATAAAGAGAAGCTTAGAAATTTAGTAAGATTATCAAAATTCATCTTAAAAAATCTTAAAACAAAAAAACTAAATCAAATTTCATTCTAATTCACAAAAAAAAAAATCTATTTGGTATCTTTAATTATTTATCTTAAAACATTAATTTTATCGAACCTTCTTTTTTTTCTATGATGATCTACTAAAACTGGGATAGGGGCATAGATTCAAGTAAAATCTTCAAATTGAAAAAATATTATATATGCGAATAAACAGAAATCTTTATTCAATTTTTCTAAATTAAATAATAATCTTGAAGAATAATCAATTCTTATTAAAACTATTTTTAATAAAAAAGGAAATGAAAAATGAAAAATGATATACATTTTCAAAATTATAGTTAATATCAATTCTTTTCTGATAAGCTAAAAATGATTGAAAATCTTGAACTGTTGAGTTTTAAACATTTATATCATGAATTAACCTAGAAATTGGGTTTTGTTGAACTGAATTTTTAATTTTTCAATTTGTTTAGATATAGCTTAATCATACTTTGAATGGTTATCTCATGACCTTATCCATAAAGTAATTTGTATATATCATTATTTAATGAGATTTGAAAATTATTTTGGAAATCAAAAAGGAATATTTTCCCTTCCTATTTTTTGTCTTGAAAAAAGCTTAAATTTTTTGAAATATAGTTTCACTTCTTTAAATCAAAAAATCATTTTAATTATGAAGAACTTTATAAATTTAATTTAATTTTTTAAAAAAATTCAAACTTGAAAACCTTGAATTTTTATTATACCTTATATTTATATTTACTAAGGTAGAAGAAATAAATACGTCTCAAAATTTAATTTATTAAATTTTAATTGAATAATTTCAAGTTATTTAATTAAATTCAATATAAAGATTTATAAAAATTCCTCAAAAAAATCCACACAAAATGGAATTAAATGGCTAACAGTGATTTTTTTTGAATAAGTGTTTCTAAAAGAACTCATTTAATAATAAAGCTTTTAAAAGGTTAAATATTATTTCATTTATTATATAGAGAAATTATTCTTTCAATATAAATCAAAAATTAAGAATTACTGCAAGATTATTTTCCAATCCAAGTTTTTTTGATAGTTATACACTTTACCAAAATAAAGCAAGTAAAATTTCAATTGGAAAGCTTTCCAAATATCAAAATATTATGATTTATTATTTAAAACTTGATTAAAATATTCATGATACATAAATTGAAATAAAAATGAATATTCTTTAAATGATATATATATATATATATTGGAAAAATCCCAGAGTTATTTTTTTGAACAAGAAAAAATGTTTTTACAACTTTCAAGATCTTTTAGTTTATTTCATCATTTTATTGGGTAAAAACTAATAAAAAAAGATAAAACCATTCTTTATTTTTATTTTCAAACAAGAAATTAATAAAATTATAATTAATAAAAAAAAATCTGAATCATTTTTTTTACTTTTATTTTTTTTTGATTACTTTTCTTTTTTTTTAAAAATAATTAAAATTCAGGAATAATCTTGAAAAAATAAAAATAAAAATAATTAAATTTTTATATACTAAAATATTTAAAAAGTTATTTTATCCTTACAGGATAAATTAAAATAATAACAATAATAATAATTCAGGTTTTTATTCTCTGTTTTTTTTTTTTTGAAAAAAGGAGAAACTATTTAATATTATTATTTTAATTTAGGCTTAAGATTTCATTTTCCTTTTTTAAATATGATAAATTGAATAAAATAATTATAAGAATAATGTTCTTTTTTCTTTTTATTCAATTTTATTTAATATATATATATATTTTTTTGATTAAAAAAAATGAAAACCCATACATTTTTAAATTCGTTTTAAAAAATAAATATTGAAATATTCTTTATATCAAAAGTTCAAAAGAAAATTTCTATTATGAAAAAATTGATTTATTTTTAATTATCGATTAAAAATAAATACAAGCACTGAAATTAATGTAAAATTTAATTATAATGATTAATAAAGAAGATAAATTTTGAAGGAATCAAAATATTATATTCTTTCATATAATCTAATTAATAGAAATAATTATTTTAGATATACTTTGTTCATTTTTTGAGAGATTTTAAGATAAATTATTCATAAAAGAAATGTTTAATAAATTTTAAATTTGATTTTTTTTTTTTTGAAAACTTTCATTTTATTTCAAATTGATAACTCAAAGATTTTTTTTTGAGAAGGTATAAATAAAACCAAGTAATTTCTTTCTTTTTTGGATATTTATAAGTTTTGACATTAGCTTATATTGGAGCCTTAAGAGAATTACTTAAAAATCAAATTATAAGTGTAGAATGTAAAAAATTGATCAATAGAAATAATAACGTCTCTCATATTAAAAGTAATTGGTGATGAAACTGTTGAAAGACTTGGTTTCAAAAATGATTTTTTATTTATTTTTTCTAATAATTAATAAAATCATTAAAATTTTAACCATATTAAATATTTCTATTTATTGATTAAATTTAATGAAAATGTCAAAAAATAGATATTTCTAATAAAGTTTGGGTTTTTATCTTAAAGGAAAGGATTCATTTTATTCTAAATAAAGGTGAAAGGAGGAATAGAAAATCCTTTCAAATTTTCATATTAAATATTATTACCCTGGTTAGTTAAATTTTGGTAAAAAAAAATTGATAAATTAAATATCAAAACCCAGATGAGGTTTTTAAAAAATATTTTGAAACTTTAATGCATAAATTTTGAAAATATTCTTCAATTTATGTTCTAGAAATCTTCTTCCATTCCAGATGTGTCAGAAGCTGTATTGAAATTCCTGAAGGTCTCATATTAATATATTTATACCTAATGAGAGTATGAAAAGCCTTAGAGAAGGATCGAAAACTCAAAACTCAATTATGTGGGAAAGTATCCCACATCATAAACCTTCACCAGCTCATGTGGGTTTTCAGCTTAAAAACCTTGATACCTTTGTCAGTGTTCAAAAAAAAACTCAAAAGTAGCTCAATTTTTACCCCTAAGGGATCTCTAAATAATGAATATACTATAGAATATGTAAATAATCAAATTTATGATCAAATATTGAAAGAATAGTTTTTTTTTTATTTTTAGGAAGAAAAAATTAAACACTTTTTGAGAAATATGAGATACAGGGTTGTGAGTGGTATAATTGAATATCCATATTCAGGTCCACTAGGAAATCTTTCATTTGATGGGTCTTTAATAAAATATTTATTAGATATATCAAAGGTGAAAGAAATTTTTTTCATTTTTACTATTTGAAGTGGGTTTAGTACTTTAGAGTTTGATTTTTGGATTATAAGCTATCATAAATAGGACCATTGTATATCTATCTTTTAATTTGTTAAGGAGATTATCCCACTTTATTGGTTACTTATAAAATCTAGATATTTTGTAGGAGAGGTTGAATTTAAGGTTTATACTCAAAAGGGATTTACCAGCTTAGAATTTTGTCATTTCTTTACCTCTAAAGATAATAATTATGTATTCTGGAAGATATATTTTCATCATATCAGAAGATAAAATTTAAAAAATTTATTGGCTAAGTAATGGATTTGGTATTTATGAGATTTTATTTCCCTTTAATTAGATTAATACAGGTAAAAGGGATGGATTTGTAATTGAATACAATATTTGATGGTATTTTGGGTTTCATTCTTATTTTATGGCCTTAAGTCACAGCATGAAATTAAATTTACTGAAATTTATTTTTTGATGAAATATCTTATAAAAAAATTTCCTCAAAAATATTTTTCTTTTTTTGAAAAAAAAGAAAAAATAGAATGAAAAAAAAAAGATAAATTGTAATTTTAATTAAATGTTAATATTTTTATTTTTTATTTTTGGAAAAAAAATTTCAGAGAATTCTGATTTAATTATTAAAACATTATTCATAATTATTTCGAATATTAAATTAAAACTGAATTTATGCCTTAATTGAGACTCCTAACTTTTGGAATTGATACAAATTTACTAAATAAAGTTTATTAATTGATTATTTAGAAAAATGATTAGTAAATATAAGTAAAATTAATTTATTCTAACTTTTTAAAAAATAACTAATAAAATTAACAAATATAAAGTTTAAATATGTAATAAAATCAATATAAATAATTCAGACTTCCTACCTTTTGGTAGGATGTAATATTTATAATTTCTGAAATTCGTTTAATACTAAAATCCTTATATTTAGACTCCTTAATATTAAAATAATATGAATAAAAAACTTAAGAGTAAGTTTTTTAATATATATATAAAGCTTAGTGAAAACTATAACATTAATTTCAAAAATTGATAAATAAAATATTAATACCAAAGTTACTAATTTGGGAATAATTATGAATAATTAAAATTTTTGAAAATATTCTGGGAGATTAGAATTATTATTATTTCTCATGAAAATTTTTAATTAGATATATTAATTCCAAGAGAAAGGATATCTAAATAATTTATTTATATAAAAAATTCGAAAAATTTAACCTTTTTAAGTCAAATGAATGAAATACTGATTGGGTTGATAGTTAAAATATATAATTGATCTGCTAATTCCTTAGCCTTAGAGGAAATTTCAGATACTAAAAATGTTAAAAATAAGAATATTCATTATTTCTTGAAAAAAATAGAGAATTAAAGAAATAATCAATAAAAATATTAAATATTAAATATTTTTTTTTTGTTTTTGTATAAAAAGTAAGTAAGAATAGCTATTTATTAAAATTTCTTATATTTTGATACTTTCTGAGAATAAATTTATATTATTTTATCAATTCTATCTTATTGATAATACTTTAATTCAGCTTGAAAATTTTATTACCCATTAAAAATAAATTGAAGTATCATATGGATGAAGTTCTTGTAGCTCAACTATAAATAAGCTTAAATGTTTTTTCGAAGGTATTAATTATTAATATCTGAGAACTATTTTCGCCTAATTCATTAAAACAACAGTTTGTGTTAACCCGAGGTTTTCGTGTTTAAAATTAGCTTTGATTGTCAGTTAAGAGTCATGAATTATTGAAGCTTATAAAATTAAATTATGTGTATGTGTTTCAAAAAAAAAACTTAATTCAATTACTTTCTAAATTTGTGAAAGTAAAAAAATCAATTGAATTGAATACATGGTATAATTCTTTACTACGAACTGAGTAATCATAATAATAGTAAACTTAATTTATTACATATGAGGGGGAAAAGGAATCTTGGATTTAAAGATTCCAGAATACCCCAAAATTTGTTATTATCAGAATAAAGTGTCAAAATATCAACAAAATCTTCTTAATTTTGTCTTGAATTTGATTCAAAGGTTCTGTAACTCAATTCAATTCGTATTTTAAATGAGTTAAAGGAAGCTTTAGCTTTTCCAAAGATATTTAAACTACAATTAAGCAAAAAAACACACACAAAATAAGCTTCAACTGCTTGAGAAGGTACTTAACAAATTTTGAAGTGATTTGAGCTCTTCAATCCAAATTGAGCTATAGAGAAAATTGCTTCAAAGGAAAAAATGGCTAAAAATCTCAAATATCAAACCCTTTTTGGACCAAAACACAGCCCAATGATGTAATTTATGGCTTTTAAATTCCAAAATTATCTCTAAGGAGCTTTGAAGTACTTTATAAATCATTCTTTAGTCTTAAATATATCCTCTGAGGTATTTCTTAATAAATTCTTAGATTGTTATTTTCTTGGAATAAAGAATTTAAGAATTGAATCATGGGTTTTATTTTCCTTCAAGACTCTTGAAATTACTATTTTAAATTCATTTTTACCTTGATAAAATACTGAGGACAGTAAAAGTAATTTCTTTCTTGAATCAAATTATAAAAAAACCATTACCTAAAAGCCCCAAAGTACCATTTCAAGATTTATATTTAATATTCATAAATAATAAAATATTTAATGAACTTCCTTCATATTCACCTTAAAAATAAAAATTAATTGAGAATATTTATATATTCAAATGATTTAGGGAAAAGAAGTTAAATGATGAATTTATGTCTACTTTGAGAAACATAATTTTATAAAAACCTTTATTTTCTGGATTTATATATAAATATAAATAAATAGAAATGCTGATATATTGATTATATTGTTCTAAAAGTGAAGAGAAGATGTAATGAATAATAATAATATTAAAAATACACAAGATATTTATTATTTCTCTTTCAAAACGTGTTTTTAATCTGTTTTCTAAAAATTTTGTATTTAAAATGAAATTATGTGAATTTATTTATTTCATATGTCGTATTTTGATGACATGGTAGCTGGAAGGTTACCACAGATCTTCTTTGGTGGGTTTTATTCAACAACTTATTCTATAAGAAATGAAGGTCTTCCATATAGTTTTACTGTTTATTTTAAATTTGAACATTCCTTCTTATTATTCTTTTAGATATTTATTAGTATCTTCTCATTTAATTTTGACTATCTTGTGAATAATTATAATTAATGATTTTAAAATCCAATATATAATATTTTTGTTGGAAATTCTTCTATTTAATAATATTTTTACCTTGTATCTCTGCGCTACTTATTAGAAAATTGTATCTAGCTCAGGTGGAATATCTATTCTTCTGAAATCGATTATAATTCAATGGATAATAAAGTATTTGAAACTATATTAGAAATAGCTCATTACTTTAACATATTCCAACAATTTGTAATGACTTTGTTTAGTCCCAATTTTTCAATTTGCTTATGATAACTCAAATGTAAATAATATGAAATTCAAAATTATGAATAAATTTACCTTAAATTTCATACAAGATTTTTTTCAGGATATAACATAAACTTCCTTTTACATGAAATAACAACACAGAAAAAGAAGAAGGATTGAGATTTAAAATAACCATGGGAATAAGAAAATCTTACCCATCAAATGTTGAAGGAACGTGATAAATATGAATCTTTAAATTAGAATGAAATCAATATAATGAATATGGAGAAGGAAATATAAAAAAAGAAGAAGCTCTATTTATATATAATATGGAGCAAGGGATTCAAAGTATAAGAATAAAACTTAACTAATAGACGGGTTTTAATAAGGAATCCTGCAGTGTGATTAGATTTCTACCTTAATCTGGATTTATTAATATAAGATAGATATTTACTTTATTAGTGAGTGTTGTTAAATATTATTTGAAGGAGGCAAATATTCTTCTACTTCTATATTTTTGCTGATAGGTCCATACCCATATTGGTACTTAATAGATATTTGACGTCGTTAAATTTATTACAAGAATTATTGATTTTTTTGTGGCTTGAATTACTTATTTTGAGTGAAGGTTTTGAATAAGTTCACTGTAGGAATGGTGCTGTTACATTGAATAGGTTTATTTCATTGTTTCATTTTTTAATATTTGGATGAAATTAGCTCTTAAGAAGAAAGCGATATTTTATTTAGATCCTATCTTTTATCAATTGAGATCATCTTCCCTATATAAGCATGGAAATTTGTTTGACATTATATATCATAGAATAACGATGATAATTCTGATTTTAATATTCATCCTGTTAAAAAAAAGAGAAATAATTATGATAATAAAAAGAAATTTTTTATTGCACTTTCATTGTTACCATATAAGACTCTTATATATGAGAATTATGTTCATTAAATACCAATTTGATATATATCTTGAAAGAAAAAAAAATATTCAAAATTAAAAAAGGAGAAAGTGGAAAGTACTACAGTTTCATTCTATCAAGATTATTCTTCCATATTATAGAAGCTGAAAGTGATTTTTTCATCAAGGTTGGCCTCCCATTTGGAATTTTAAAAACCAAATAACTGAAGAATGGTGTATTTAATGAAATTTTTAACCAAGAATAAATGTTCATAATGTGTTTAATTCAATTAAAAAAATCTCATTTTTTATTAAATAAAGGGGATTTCTCTTTGTGTTTTAAAAAAAAGTTGGAATTAATTGAAATCAATAGGTTTGGTATTTTAAATTGAACTAAAATTTGAATAAGGACAAAATATCTTTAGTTCCTAAAGGTTGGATTAAAATACTCAAAGATGTATGAAGTTTTTCTATTTGATGGTAGCTTGGAAATGGGATTTGGGAGAGTTAATGATATTTCCAAGAGTTTATGGATTGATTCTTATTTTATAAGAGATTCTCGATATTTTTACCATTCATTTTGATTACTAAACACTCTTAAAATTTTACCAAAATCTCTCCATTTATAAATGTGAGTTAATTTTCATTTTAGCTTATGCATTTTTTTATACAAGAAGTATGGCTTTCGACATTATTTTGTTTCTTTATGAAGATTAGAATAGTAAGGGCTTTTCGATTCAGGGAGACCAAATAATTTCAAAGAGAGCCTATTTCAGCTTTTGAGGACACCATTTGGGATTCTATTTGAGCATATAAATGGAATTTTTGAGGGAGAAGAAATTAATTTAAAATTTTATAATTAGAAATATTTAATCCCCATTTTTAGGGGAATGATGGGCTCTCATTTGAGAAATTCGTACTTCAAGACAATCCTTTTGGAAGTTTATTTTCTTATAAAGAGTCAATTTAGTAGTACATGAACCAATTAAAGTATCCCTAAAGGATAGAAATCATGAATCAAATCGAGTGAATCTTTTTGATTGCGCGTCTTTATTCAGATTCTGGATTGAAATTAAGTAAGCTCTCTAGTCTTTCAATTTTCATTTTTAATATTCCTATTTTCAGAGAATTTCTTTCTGAATCCATCAATGAGAACAGGGGACAAAAATGGGATTTATTGATTGTGTTAAATTCTAAACTAAGTGATTATATGAAGAGCTTTCTTTTTGAATAATGTGTTTCTAATTGATATGCCTTGAAGTAATTGAAATGGTATGGGGAATCATTAGCCTTTCATGTTACTCTTATATTACTTGATAATGTTTCTGGGTTACAGAATTCTAAATATTAAGGAGAAATCATAATAAAATAATGATCATACATAATAGCTAAAGAGCTATAGATCTCGAACTTACAGATAAATGAGTTTAATATGAATTCAATAATCAAGGTCCAATTTAATTTGAATTGATGAGCTAAAAAACATTCAACATCATATATGAGCTCTTGAAAGCTTAAAAGTATGGATTCTAAAAGAAAATTTCAGAAACAGTTTTAATAAAGGTTTTGATAAGGTGAGGAATATGAAAAAGATGAAAAGTATAGAGTGAATTCATAGAGGAATTGTTAAATTAATTTTGAGATGAGGGATTAATAATATCCATTTTCATACCTCTCTTTGAACAATAAGAGCTGATATAGAAATAACGGAAGGAATTAATATAATGTGAAAATTGAATTTTTACAAAAAAACACACTTACTGGAAATACATTATAGCAGTTTCATAGGTTTGCATATGTCTAATTCCAACTTCTCTACAATTTTCAGAAATAATTATAATGAAAATTTATTATCTTAAGGAAAATGAAAAAACATAGTTTTTTTTTCATAATTTAAAGATATGTAATTCATATTGCAATAAATTATTGTGAAACTTGGAAAAATGTTATAATCATTAAGAAAAACTTTTCAAAAGCTATCTCAAAATACATCAAGTAGCCAAATTATGATAATATTTATTTTTTACAAATAATGGGAAATACATATGAATAGTCGCTACACCCTCAAAAAAGTCTTCAAAACATCAACCATAGATAAGTTTAGAAAATATCTTTAATCCAGTCACAAATTGGGATTTTAATATGAAGGTAAACGAATAAAGTGATTTAAGTAAAAAGGAAAAGAAAGCTATCAAATAAAATTGAAGAAAGCTGGCGCCAACTCATATTATAGGAATACTTTAACTATTTTAAAGAGAGGGTTTTCATTATACACAGGTATTGAGTAGAAATAAAAGCCAAATCATAAGAGAAAGAAATATATAATCTTGAATAATATTGACTTATTGAATTTCTAATGTAGCTAGATATATTACTATTTTAGTCTAGTGATATATGGAAATTATAATTTTAGATATGGCTAAGATGGTACAAGATAAAAGATAATTAGAATTTGGTATCTAATTAATATATAAAAAATGATTATATGTGGAATTAAACTCATTTATAAATATATTGGAGGAGAGTATGCGAAATTTCTTAATTTCCTTTCTAAAAATAGTAATATATCTTGTATTAAGCAAGGTAATTAGAAGGACCCTTAGACTACAAAATAATATTTTGGTTTATGAAGATAATTACTCTTTCTTACTTATTAGAGCTTTATAAAAGGTAAAAATTAATAAAATAAAAAACACAGAACACTATTTTGTATTCATTTTTGAGGAGCTTAAGCATTACCAGATATACAAATTTGATACAACCAATATCAAATTTTATTCTAAATTTTGAGGGCTGTTTGATAGATATAAAAAAAGGATTAATAACTCAAAGACCCATTTCCTCAAATTTGATATAAAGAATGAAAATAACTTTGATTAAGGATTATTCAGAAAGTGTCTATAATGTAATTTTTCATTCTCATTTGATATTTCTGTAAGTGATGGAGCTGTATTAACTATAGGCTATTAAATAATATATTCAATATATTATATTTAGGGTCTATCTTCTGGGAGATTTTTATTTTTATATACTTCAAAATACCAAAAAAGTGGAAGGCTATTATATCACTTTATTAAGAAAGCTTCAAGTAGCTTACAATGAATATAGAAACTTTCTCTTATAAATAATTTTTGTATTATATTTTAGATTTATTCATTCTATGTGAATAATCTAAAGCTTTATATTAAAAGAGAAATTATTTTACATCATTAATATATTCAGCATGATTAAAGTTGATTTTTGAGGTATCCACTAGGTTTCCTTTCTTAAGCTATTGTGTTTTGTTAATACTACCAAGATCGTTGTAAAATATTAAAAGAAAGATTTACTTTTATTCATAAATATTTTTCATATTATTATATGATATGAGGTTGGAGGTTTATTGCCTAAGGTTGATTTGAAAAAGGATTTTTTGGTGTGTGAATGAAACTATTAGGGTTACATTAGAATTTAGAAAGCTCAGAGAATTTTGAATTGAAAGATTCAGGATTGATTCATGAATTACTAATTAAGATACGAGAACTTTGGTTTTGAAAGGAAATTAATGATCTATCAAGGTTTTCAACTATAATAATTTAGTATTAATTAATATATTGAGAAAACTTGGGGAAATAATCACCAATATTCTTAATTAAATAGAAATTAAATGGATTAAAAAATGTAATCTTATCCAAGTACTCCAAGAGTTTCTACTCTTGGAAGTGTAACTACTTACAATAGTGGTAATAAGATTATTTTTGGAAATCCTCTTTTCATCTCAATTGTAATTGGGAGGATGGGTTTATAATATTTCCATGTTCCCTCCTGATGGTTCTCTTATTATTATAATCATTTAATAACAAAGTTATTGAATAAAAGATGTTTTCCAGAACCAAAACCTCCCAGTTTTGTTCATGAAAGCTGAAGATTTATATATTTTTGTTTGTTAAAAATGTTCTCACAGGTAAGAAACATCAGAAACTGTAAAAGATACATTTTAAGGGCTCAAACTATTTAGTTTATTAGTAATGGAATTATGAAAGACTTTATATAGGGTTTAAACCACATAACGCAGCTATATTGGATAATATAACCCCATACAGAAATAGACAGGTTTTTGTCGGATGGTAACCTTGAAGGCTTTGGAAATTTGTTAGTTTTGAATATTAAGGCTTATTCGCTTCGCAATTTGTATCCATAAGCGAGATCTACAAAGTAAATATACTATTTAGCCACTACGGCTTCAACCCATGTAATTCCTGGACGGTTTGGCATATCCCGTACCTCGTGGTTTTTGATATTTTTTTTGTGACAGAGCCAGCCTACCTGGGATTTCTGGGACCGGGGGGAAAAATGCAATTAATATTTTTTCCATTTTTTTCTTTTTTCAGGAACCCTTTTGGATTCTCTGACTCATACCATGCCCTGTTCCCTTTGGAATTTTTTGAAAAATTCTGGACCATGGCCCAGATTGGTTGGGGTTTCCTGCAGGAAAATTCTTCTTTTTTGGAATCAAGTGGCAGCCTTACTTGCAGTCAAATATGAAAAAGGAATAAAGGCTCAAAAATATCTTTAATTTTTTGGAAAATAGTATTTTTTAAGGGAAGATCCTTGATATTTTTTTTTCCTGTGTGTGATCCAGGTTTGTGGATGGTATGATTTGGTAAATTTTTCTCATTCCTTTTATGGAATACTCCAGCTTGCGGATCTTTAATTAAAACTGTAACAGCTGTATGGGAGTTGAAAATAGAATATTCTATATTCTACCATTTCAAGTGTCAGTAAGAATTCAGAGTGAGATATTTTATTTACACAGAATTGAAGCTAGTTAAATTGAATAGATATAATTGAGAGGTTCAATGTAAAATCTTACATTATGAGTTTTATCAACATCAAAGACTTTACATGGGATGTGAATATTAAAGTTTATTATTTTAAGATATTATAAAGCCCTTTATATATGGTATTTCTTGTCAAATATGGGTATAAATAATATATTTTGGAAGTAAATGGTTTCATACTCAAGATATTAAGCCTTAGGAGGTTTATTGGATAGCTTTTGATTTTGAGTTTTATTAGCTTGTTATTCTCCAACTAGTTTATTACAGGGAACAAAAAATTAATTTCAATATTTTAATGTGATAAAATGAATTATCTTATTTGAAGTGTAATTATGGTTCTCTGGCTTTGATGAAATGACCATCAGTAGACACAAATAGCCTTTACATAAGCTTCTTAAGACAATACTGAAAAATCTACCAGTAATTATCAGAGACAACATAATATAAATATTCTGAGAGATAATTTTAAATAAACTTAAAGTAAACACAAAGAGATCGATTAATCTCTCTCTCGAAAAACAAGATTGAGGGTTTACAGAGTCAAAAAAGTTAGTTTTTGAAATGTAGTTATGAAAATAAGATAAAAGACTGTAAGTTAATATAAGACATATTTAGCTAAGAAAATTCTTTAGAAATATATTATATAGATGTCAATCTTATTCAGTAATATGTTCACGAATAAAGGAGAAAGAATACCTTTTATGTAGATGTCTAATATAATTATTTAACCCTTATGGAAATTCAACCTCCTTATAGGGAATATGTGATGAATTCAATCTAGAAATTACTTTGAGTTTTTTTGGTCCCTTAATTTTAATTATAAGAACAACTAATATCACTTTAGAATCCTCAAGGATTAGAGATATATAATAGGTGTGAACATGCTCAAGAGAATTTTTAAGGAAGGTAATTTCAAGAATTATTTTGATTTATTTCTAACTCTATCTCCAGAGAGTGTGAAAAAGTATTTCTATTGAGTTATTTTTAACTTACTTCATCTTCAAGCTGTATAGTGATAGCCTAACTTATTTCGCTAAAATATTTTGGTTTTTATCCTATCTGTAAAACCATCAAAGAGGAAAATTATGTTTTTAAGATCCACTTCACTTTTAAATGGTATCAATAAGCTTCTGGAAATCAGGAAGTAATTCCTGTATATATAAAAGGAAATTCAGCTAAAATAATCTCAAATTTTCTCCACTTAGTATCTGTCCCAACATCTAATTTTGTATAATAATTATATTTCTCCCCGCACATACAGATCCCCACAACGGTGACCGAGTAGATTTTGAAAAATTCCTGATTAAAATGAAATGCATCCTTGAATTTACTACAAAAAAACTTTTTCTTGGGCCATTTTTAGATGGAAATATTTTTTACTTGAAGAATTTCATTTATTTAACCCCTGTGCAGTGATTAGTTATTTAAAAATAAGTATGTGTTGAAAATTGAACATATTGTGATAAGAAATGACACAATTAGAAGTTACTAGTGATAATATGAACATGAATTATTAAACCTTGATGCGCTTTCTGGAATGATTCTAGCCTATATAAGCTTATCAGATTCTGGAGATCTTTTGAGGCACCACAACAGTTAATGTAGAAGAAATTTATCTTTTTTAAAAATAAAGAAAGTGGATTTATTAGCTATTAGATTAAAAAAGATGCTCAATTATATTGAAAAGGGCCTAGATTTATGATTTATTAATTTTTAAAACGGAGACATAGCTTATATATATATATGTAGCTATAAATATATATATCAGTAAATAAGAAGAGACTTTGTCGATATTATTGATCAAAAATTAAATAATTCAAAAAAGAAATCTACCAAAGAAAAACCATTTTTAATAAATTTACAAAAAGATAGTTTATTAATTATATCTATCCCATTGAAATTATTTTCAAAGAAAACTCCATTTATCATAAAAAATCATATTTCTTTAAACATGAAGAGATTTAAGAATACAAAACTTTCTTACAGTATATCTGGAAAAGCTTCAATTAATTTGTTTGTTTTCTACTTAGACTTAAAGAGATATAAATCAAATTAACATCAAATATTTTGAACTAATCAATAATTAAGTGATCAAATTGAATCAAAATATAGAAATGGGATAGGTACTTTTAAATGAAACATGTGATTTATTACTGAATATCTTTTCAAATTTTTCTATTCCAATTTCTCATAAAAATATCAAAAGAGATAATATTTATGGGCTTATGTATTGTTTTATATTATGAATGGTTATCAAAAACTCCCAAATAAGCCTTTTCCAAAAATATTATGAATGGGTGAAATATGCCTTTTATGAAAAGAATATTTCTGGTGTGGAGTAATCGGTTTATTGAAAAAAACAATAAACAAACTAAAAGAAACAATAAATATATATGATATTTCAGTTTTTTTGAAAAATTGAAACCCTCTCCTTGAAGTCTCGTTTTTCATGATGCTAAAATAATTTATAAATGTCTCATTTTATAATCCAGAAATTTTTCATAATTAATATTTCAAACCCTCATGTTTTCAAAGGAATTCCCTATATGAAAAAATATCAAAAAAGCCAGCTCACACCCTTAGGCTTAAATACACAGATTATGAAATCATCACGCCTGGGACTAAGAAAAATTTCATTCTTCATTATTTGGTACAGATAGTCACACACATATTTGATGGACCCAATTAAGTAAACTGAACTGATCTGAAATGATAAAAAGGCACGAAAAGATAAAATGAAAGTCAAAGAATCACCTAACTGATAAACAGATGAGAGAACATTTTAAGACATACAAGACCAAATATATGAAAGCAAATAAATAGTAAACTCAACTGAACTTGGAATCAATGAAAATGATGAGGAAAAAAAACGCTATAATATCAAAAAAGAAATAGAATTATTGTGTGTTTTTTTATCAATAAATGAATATAATATTTGGAGAGAATTCGAATCAAGGCCACTATAAGAAATCAATGCACACACAATGTGGGAGAAACTATTGGATCCAGAGGTTGTTGAATTATAATGAAATGTCTCAATTTGGTGGCCAATTTTCCGATTTTAGTGTCAATGGTACATATTTGTATTTAATTATAGCTTTTTAGAATATTTTTTTTGTATTTTTCAGATTAAAAGTTATTAGAATGAAAAAGAAGTCAAAACTACTTTCACTTGAAAATCTTTTTTTCAACAAAGTTTATAAATTATCAATCGATGAAAGGGTTATCATTAAATTAGAAAACCTCAAATATTAAATAACCTCAATAAAGAGATAAATGAATAGAGACAAAGACCACTGGTACTTAGAAAACATAAATTACTGGAAAATTATCAGCAAAAAGATGATATACTACCTTTTATTGATAACAAACCACAAAGCTCATCTTTCATTTTACTTACTTAAACCAAAAATTTTTCTGAGAGGGCATGGCTTTCATAGGACAGAAGGATATAGCATATTAAATTTATGTAATCAGAGAATTGAGAAAAATTCAAAATAAAACTCAGGGAACAGGAATCTGAGGCTGATTTAAAAGTAAAAAAGAGAAGATTGAATGCCAAAAGAAATGAATTCAAGAGAAGCCAAGATTTTAGAATGAAAAGCAAGAAAAATATTGAGAAATGATATCTCAAAAAGGAAAAAAAATGATACTATAATAGCATTTATCTTGTAATACAGGCCAGTATAAGCGTTGGAAAGAATAAAGACTATCCTTTTGTATTGAAAATAGGTAGAAATGATTTTAAATAAAAAAATTAATGAGATATTTTTGGAACTCTTTAATATGAAAGACCATGATTAAAATTATCTTCATTTTTTTATGTGTTAATTTTATTAGATTTGTAAATTAAATTATATTGTAATTAAATGGATCATTTGAGTTTTTTTAGAAAATTTTCGTAAATATGCTTTTACATATTTTGAAAACTGGGTAATTTATAAACATTTTGTCGTGTACCAAGATATTTGAATTTTTTTCATGAAATATTAGGAGGATAAATATCAGACCACACAAAAAGAATCAACTGAGAAGGAAATAATCCTCATTAATCTTGAAGATATTTACAAGAGAGATATCAAGCTCAATTATCTAGGAAAATCCATAAATATCATTTCAATTTCTGATTTCTCCATCCAGCCACCAGAAAGAAAGGAATCTATTCAGAAGGCGCTAGTAACACATACTACTTGAAATATCAGTTCCTTATTAATTAATATTTTTTTGGAACGATACCCTCTATCTTTAATTGAGACATGAAAATCTTCTGAAAAATTATCTATAATGTGCTTTCTCCACTAAAACAATGTTAAAATATTTTATACTGACCCATTTTATTTATCTTGAATTTTAGGACAGGCATTTATGAACACTAATTAAGGAATCTTGGCTGAACTTCCTTTAGGGCTAGTGAGCTTTTCTAAAGAGATAGAAGAAGTAGATTTGGGAAAGGTATTGATGGTTAGTTCTATTTTAGGGACATTTGTTGTATATATTCTATTGATTTTTAATTTTACATAATTTGGAAATGTATTATATTTCAATATTTTGAATGAAATTATGTATTTCAACTTTTAAAAATGAATTTTTTGTTTTGAAACATCTATAAAATGAATACATAAAACATAAACTTGATTAAAAATCTGAATTCCAATAATAAAAATGAATAACTGTGTTTGGTTATACTAAGAACCATTCACTTTAATCCTGAAAATGACATTCATCATTCTAAAAATCCAAATTATCAAATATTATTTTTAAATAAATATTTATTCCCCAATTTTTTTTTTTTTTTTTTTTTAGAAAAAATTTTCTTAAAATAAAATAGGAAATTAGAATTTATTCAATTTGAGGATAACTGAGCTTTTGCTAAGTTGATTAAGTATATCATGAAGTGATGAACACTATCTTTTCAAAGTTACAATTGCATGCTCTATTTTAATCCTTGAGAAAGAAAGTAATTGATTAAAATTAACATTATCATTATATGAAATTAAGGGTTTGTGGTAGAAAGGATCTGCATAACATGTGCTAACATATTCTGATCTGGCTGAAAGATATTCATTGCTCCTGAAATAAATATTTTCATCCTTTTGAAACACACAAGAGTAATATAAAGATCCTGGATCTTCTGAATAAACAGAGATAAACTTATTCTCTATATCAAAAATGAGAGTTACTGAAATAGAATATTTGATAAGAAAATAATTAATTTTTTTATCAAATCAGAAATAAAATAATTAATCCTGTTTCTTATCAGGAAACTAGTGATTTAAATAAAGCTCAGGATTCCTACTTAGCTCTATGGTTTTTAATCAGAAAAGTAAATAAATCCTTGAAGCTCTTCTATCTTCCTTATTGAGAGCTTTCAGGCTACTGTTGGTAGCTTCTGCATGATACAAAACTTCCTTGAGCTCAAAAAATGGTTTTAAAAAAGACTTCTAGTATGTGAAAATATATTGCCACAGCATAGTTAAAACATATGTTCCATTTGTGAACTTGAAGCCTAATTAGCACTTAATCAAAGGGAATAAATTCCAGCTGCAATATTTAATGAATCAAATCATATTCAATAGAAGAAGGAATGATTTCTTAATGGTTTTAGTTAGATCTTTGTAATAGTAAAAGATATAATCTTCCTTACAAACTTGGGAATGAGGTATATATTTATATGGTACCAAATATTTCTTTCATGTGAAGCCTTGAGAAATAAGATGTTTTGATCATGATTGAAGTAATGCTTCTGAGCTTATTATGATTTATGAAGTTCTCTGATATAATTAAATAGAGGATTTTGATGGGATAGAATAGATGAGTTGTTATTAAATTGATCTTGGATTTTTAATCAAAAACCATTAAAGAGGGGGTGTCAAAGTTACAAAATCTTGTGTTTTTCCCCAAATACCAAATTAAGTTTTTGGTATTTGGGGAATTCCACAACTCACAAGGTGTGGTTTTTGAGGTACAAAAAATCAGGGTTTTTGCCTCAAAATCCTACCTTTGGCTTTGCTAAAAGCATCATTTTTTTGACATACACCTCAGTAAGTGAATGTATAATTGCATGAAAATTGCCTTATATCAAATGAAATAACCCTGTTAATTTCTTAAAGATTTTTTTTTCCAAATTACATCTTATATAGAAATTTTCATAATTTTCAATGCCAAAGGCATCCAAAAGGTTACCTTTGCTTCAGACATCAAAATCACTGTAGTTCATGAATTCTTTTGACTTCAACAGTGACTCCGATATTCAGGGAGATATAACCATATTAATTATGATAAAATAACAAAGATACATCAATTCTTGTGAAATATATCCTTTAAATTACACTTATATATTAAATGATATACAAACCTTATCATATGAAAGGTTTTTCCAACTTTGTCACACAACACATGACTAATTTGAAATATTGGTAGAAAAAACCTTTCAAAATTCATCACAAAAAAACAGTGTAATCCTGCCATACAATTGGCTGTGGCATCATCAAGGTTAGGATCAAATGGAAATGGGTCAGCTTTAGGAAAAATTGGAATGTTGTTTGCAATTAGCCATGGGGCTATTTTGTTGTACACTAAAGAAATGATTAGAAAATTGATGAAGTTCAAGATAATAATGATTGTGTGTCGCCACACAATCATTATTATATTTAATATCATCAGGATTCCCTGGGTGTATTGAATTTATTGATGGCAGTCTCATACCCTTATCAAAATGACCCCCAAATGATGGTGAAGCCTATTTATATTGTAAAAAGAGATACACTTTTTGGATTTACATACTTATATCATTCTCACAGATTAATCAGAATTAAGGTATTCTATGTCAATACAACTAGTTTGAAATATAAACAAAAGGTTCACTGCTCTACATATGGGTTGTACTGGGTCACTTTATGATTCAAATGTATATCAACATATGAAAATAGAAAAAAAACCTCAAGGGTTTTATGAAAAGGATCAGTAATTACTTGCCAATTCAGCATATGCAATCTATCCTTGGGTTGTTCCAGATTATAAGGGAGCTGTGGCACAGAATTAAGACAACCTTTCTTTCAATTATTGCCTAGAAATATTAAGGGTAAGAATTGAGAATGCAATTGGAATTTTTAAGGGTAGGTGTTTTTTTCTCAGGGAAATGAAAAATAAAATGATGGATAATCAATAAATAAAATACTTTTTTTTGTTGTGTCATTTCTTTGAAAATTTTATGTGATATGTTAGCACAAATTGGAGATGAATGGTTTGATTTTTAAGAAGATGATGATCCACCACAAATCGGAAATCTGTACAAAATGGGAAATGGGGAAGATATTGTAAATATGCATGCTAAAGTTGAGACAATTACTTTGGCATGGAAAGATAATCAATTCTGAATTTTATCATGATTATTTACTTATTTAATAAATTTCAAGGCCTAAAATGGAGAGGGGATGTGATTGATAAAATGAAACTATTTACAATTTTTAATTTTTAGCTCTCTTTTGGTCCTGCATATTTCTTTCCAAGTAACCATACACTTTTGATTTGATTTCATTAGATGTCATTTTTCAAAGATTTCTCACCTACATCAAACAATTTGTTATTGATTTGAAAATAACATACAAAATGAGTAATTTATTCATTATTAATAATTCCTAGAGGAGGTTTTGATGTATGAGGGACTATTTATGATTTCTTCCATAGAATTTCCATTATTACAGGTTTTCTTTTGAAAAATCAATCTCCATTTTTAATTCAGGGAAGTGAAATCAATGTCCAGTTGGAGTGAATAAAGTTAGAAGTGGATAAAAATCCTTTTTGGAAAAGAAAGAAAAGATACAATAAGTCCAAGAACTGAGATAATTGATAACTTGATGTGGCTTATTGAAAACTACATCTTTAGTGACAATGATATTTGTAGATTATTTGCATTCTTATTTATTATTGGCCAAAAACCATTTAAGGTTACTGAAATTTGATAATTTAGAAGCTTCCATTAATGCTTTATTTTCATTTTCAGCTAATTCAGAAGAATGAGAAATTATAGGGTAAATGAAATCTTCATATTGTTGAAGTTGTTTCCATTGAAGATTATTTTTTTCAATTCCATGAGGTGTCAAACCAGGTTTTTGGGAGTAAAAACCTATGATTTATAAATGAATTAGTAATCATTAATATAAAAAGTAAAAAGTATTCCACACCTGCAAATCTTCCAGAATCAGAACCTGGAAAAAATCCAATGAATTCAATCATTACACATAGGATATTTTTATTGGTTTTCATTTATTTTTGATTTTTGGATAAGCTTGTTAAATTAAAAATAAACTTTTTTAAGATGTGAGAGTTGGTAGAAGAATTTTAAAATGGGGTGATTTCATAAATTACAACAGGAAAGAAAGGATTCTTGGTTTTATCAATGATTGAATAGGGATTAGGAAGAGTCTTTATTGATGGAATTATTAACCATGTGGAATCATCAGTTTTCTATCAATTGAGATGGATGGGATATTTCTATATTGTCTGTTGGAATTCCCAAGTTGTGAGGTTATTTTTTTGAAACATGAATAGGTTCTCTTTGAATTCAGGTGAGTTTTCTCTTATGATTTGAATCTATATTATTAACTTAATGATGTTTTATATTTGGTTTAGTCCTAACAATGACATCAAGAATAGTAATAAGTGCTTCATCATCTTTCAAATCATTCTGTTGATGTGCTAAATCTGTTTTAGTCTTAACCATGAAATAATCAGATTGGTTTTGGGAGAGAGGGAGAGAAGAAGATTTCTTTTCAACCTTTAAAAATGAAGGGAGGTGAATGGTTTGAAATGAAATTGAGAAAGTAAAATCCTTATGAATTCTCCACCACTATATTAAAATTCAAACCTAAAATTGAAATAAGTTAGTAAGAAGCATTAAAAAAAAGGGATTATTCATATTAAAAAGAACACAAAACAATTAGCCATCATCAAAAAATTAATAATAAAAATATAATTCAATATTGTTTTCATCATCATCATGGATGATGATGATGAAATATAAAAATAAAATGAAATAAATGAATGGCCAGGGGAGAGAAACCCCGGAAGGCTTCAGATGGCAATCCAAAGAAATTTTGGGGTAATTGACATTGATATTTATTAAAAAGAGTTCTGATTGATTTGGGATGCATTCTCAATGAATTGCAAATTGAATTGTTTCCATTTTAGAATATCCCAGAGTGATTATTGAGAGGTTCTGGGTGGGTGGTTGCATTGGAGATAATGATGAAGGGGTGATTGGTGATGCCTGAAAGGATTAAATGGATGGGTGGTGGGGTTAGAAGTAAGGATTAATGGGTGGTGAGTGATAGATGGTGATGGTGAAGATGGTTGAGGTGATTTCTGATTGAATAATAAGGAAGTTAGAAAGAAATAATACAAAAGACTCACTGGTTTATTTTTTATTCAATAATTATCAGAAATAACTAAAAAAGGCCTGACTGGAATTTCTCAAAAAAAGGAAAAATGAGAGGAGTTTTATTAAGAATAAGCTTAGTGATGAATTTGAAAGAGAAAAATACCAGTTTGTTTTCTTTGTTAAAATGAAGTTTGATTAATTGGGGTTATTTTTTATAGAAAAAAATAGAAATAAGGGGAAGATTCAAATTTGAATTTGAAAAATAAAATAAAATTAACTTTTGCAAATAAGATTTTAGTGGAAAATTATCCAAAATTCCAATTTCAAAATAAACTGAATTAGAATGTCCAAATGAATGTTTGAATTTATGATTTGTGCCAAAGCTGAAATTAAAATTAATTTTTATTTGTAAATACCACCAAATTAGAAGAAACTCACCTCAAAAACGGAAATCCCCCAACATGAAAAGTGGTTAAAACTTTATCATAATCAGCCAAAACGTTCAATTAAACTTTGAAATGGAACTTTTCACAAGAAAACTTTGGTGACCTGGTAACATAAAAACAATTGAAACTCATTACTATTTAGTATCCAAATGAAATATGGGATAAACCATGGGAAATTCTTTACCATCATGAAAAACTGAATGATATGATGACCTCAATATATTCTTGCATTTATCATTCATTGGAACCATTCAAAAATCAATATTCTATATCTATGAATTACCAAATCAAAATTAAATCATTTATAAATAATAAATAATGATCAAAAATCATTTTTTATTAATCAATGTCAGAATAAATTTAAGCTCAGATATTGGATTTCTTTATGACAATTATGCTATAGTGAGATTAATCTGGAATTGCTTTTCCTTCAGCTCCAATTCCCCATTCCACTTTTCTTTTTAAAATCCATGTTCAATTTTGTGTTGTTTCACATAAAACTCCATTTTCCTTGTAGCTTTACCTCTTCAAAGCATTGAATTTCAATATTCCCCACTTTCTCTTCATGCCACCTCTCCTTTTCCCACATCAAACAAGCATTATCATTTGCTTCACAGCCTAAGAACAAAATTGTTTTGGTAGGCTTGAACAGAGTAATGATAATTTCAAGACACAAAATTTTACAGTGTGGGATGAAATAAGGCAGTACCTTGAGGGGGAATTTATTGGTAAGTATGTTTTGCATTTCATAATTGTCCAATAAACATGGGTGCTAAGGTGTATTAGCTTCCCCTCTGAATGATAATGAATAGTAAGCCTATGGAGAATAATAAATTAAAAGAAAATGTGGGGTTTTAAAAGTTGGAGAAGACTTATAATTAGTCTCAAAATAAGACCCATCAGTCACCCCATATTCAAAAGTCTGATGAAACGCTATAATTTGTAATAAACTAAAGACTAATATTTTATTTTCATTTTAATAAGACCAATAAAAAGTTTTTTTTAATATCAATAATACTAATAATTCTTCAATTTATTTTAATACTATGTTTATATCACTACTTCTTTCTTCTCAATAATACTAAGCTTTTTAATATGATTATACTACTAAGCTACTGAGAAAGGATACTGAGATTTTTACTATGGTTATACTACTATTCTTAAATAATACTAAGCTACTGAGCTTTCCACAAATAAAAAACTAGTACTATAGATATCCTTCTAGTTTATGAACTGTTGTGATCCTCAATAGTGGGAGCTTTGTCCATTGTTTTTGGAAAAATGAGGGAGAGAAGACCTCTATTTATATCTTTTGAACCTGTAATAGTTGAGATTTTTCAGCTGGTGAGACATGTAGTTTTGGTTTAGCAATGTCTTTTCTGAGAGAGGTTTTCTGGTGGTGTTCTTTTTATCAAAATCATGTGATTTAATTGAGATAATTTGGCTGGTGAGAGTTTATTATCTTTCTAAAAGAAAGTAAAGAAAATACAGATTCTGGAAATTAAAATTCCTTCTAGTCATATAATGTATTTGAAAGAATTTAGCTGGTGACATTATTCTTGGAATTGGAGAAAGTGGAGAAAGTACAGAATTTGTTATTGAGTGCACTGCCATTATATTTGAAAAAAGGTGGGTAAAGTAAGGTTTTAAATGTTGATATGAAATCTTGAGATAATTTTTCTGGCAGTTTAATTTTATTATTCCTCCATTTCATGCAGATATTTCCTCATTTCTATCAGATCTAACATGATTTATTATTACTAAGCAAACATTTTCTCTTGGTAAATCACTTGTAATTTCTTGCATAGCCTTGAGGTGTTTCTTTCAATTAGATTGAGGTGGATAAAATAAATTTCTGATTCTGTGCTCAATATGAATGTAAATAGCTATATTTAGTTTATCTCCATTGAATTGTGTAATTTTTCTATGGATTATGCAATAAGGTGGAGAAATTGGAGCTTATTATTTTAATTGAAGTTCTTTTGGTTATAACTTGAGGCTTCTAGATTTAAAAATTCTTGATTATGAAGTAGGACTTCTTTACAGATTTATTTATCTAATTTCAGAGTTCTGCAATTTGATTTCCTTCTCCAAAGTTATTCCACACCTATTTTGCAATTCTAAAATCCCATTTCCATATATGATTTTCTTCTAAAATTTGATTCCCTTCTCCAGAGTTATTCTTAAATCTTCTATTGATCTCTGGAATTATTCCACACCTGATCTGTAATTCTAGTATACTATTTCCATATCTGAAATTATTCCACAATTTGATTTTCTTCTCAGGAGCTATTCCACAATTTGATTTCTATCTCAGAAGTTATTCTTCAATTTTTCTTCCCTAGAGTTATTCCCAAAATTTCTTTCCATTTACAAAGTTATTCCACAGTTTTCTTTCCAAATCCAGAGTTATTCCTCAAACTTCCATAATTCCTGAATATTCTTTCCATGTCTGAAGTCATTCCACAATTATATTTATTTCTCTGAAGTTATTCCTCAATTTAATTTCAATCTTGCAAGTTATTACATAATTACCAAATTTTCTTTCAATGTCTTAAGATATTCCACAATTTTATTCCCCAAATTTCTTTCCATGTCCAAGGTTATTCCCCAGTTTTATTTCCTTCTCCAGAATTATTCTGGGATTTTTCTATAACTCCACAAGTTTTTTTTTGACTAGGTAAGCTTGAGACTTTTATAATTAGTATGGAATACCACAATGGGATTCCAGAAAATTTGCATATGTAGGTTCAAACATATTGATTTACTTTTTCTAAGATCAACTCTTGTCATTAAAGTTGGGGGTCAATGCTTTATTAGCATTTTGTGTTGAATGAGCTATAAATCTACTTAACTGGCAGAAGAGGAAATAATCAAAATAATTGACATTTGAATTTTAAAATATGAAAACTAAGAATTCTTACGGATTCATTATTAAGGATTTCTTCCTGAACTTGCTAATAATGATTATCAAGCAAAAGATCAAGATTGAGAGGTGATTCCAAATGATTATTACCCTTTCAAATTGAAATGAGCTTTCATCATCTCAGCTAAACATAAAAAGAGATTAAAACTTAACTTATTAATTAAAAGCTAATATGAATAATCATTATTTAAGCTATCTTTTTCTTGAAAATCATGAATTTCAATGGGAGTGATATTGGGTTTGTGGCCAAATAGTGAATCCATTTTTGAATAGCAAGAACACTTAATTTCATTATTTTAACTCATTGATTTGATAATTTTACTATAATCTTCTTCAGTTAGTCCAGCTCCAGTTAAATGTTCCAATCCTTTAGAAGCCATATACTTCTTTTTATATTTTTACCATTGATCTCAAATGCTTCTTGAGCTAAGGTTTAGGAAATGAAATGATTTTTTTTACCTCAATTTCCATAAGCTGAAATCCATTCTGCTTTGATAAAGGGGGCCTTCCTATTGAATTTGAGCCACTAGTAGCAATACATGACTCACAATTGGATTTTATTGGAAGAAAATTGATTATTTTTAAATAATAAGTATGTATGAAATGGCTTGATGGATAAGGAAGGCCCAGGGTGGTCTTCATATCTGACCTGATGTGTTTTGCTTTGGTGGAAGGCGTTATGATATGGCTGAAGAAATATAAAGTGATTATAAGCTTTTCAATCCAATTGTGGAAGAATATGTTGCAAAGTTATGAATAATAAATTGTGAATACTCACATGGGTTAGGTTTCAAACTGAAGTCCCAGATGCATGGTAATTGGTGAAAATACCAAGGGACTTAGTTGACATCCCATGTAATTTACTCATGAAAAACCTGGTTTTTAATGTTGTAATTTGGAAACAAAATCCCATGTTATTTTAAGGTGGGATTTGGTGAATTTGACACACCCTAATATGTATTATTCTTGGTCTATATAAGCTTGCATTAATTTTATATTTATTTTCTGAAAGACATATGGCTCAAGTGATATGAAATACTACATTTTTTGGAACCAAATAAGCCTTAAAATAAACCTGTCTATGGTCAGATTCTTTTCTCATAAAGATTTTTTTCAATGGCTTATTTTCAAATTTTTTGATCCCCAAATTTTTTGATTTTTCAAAATAAGATTTCATTAGGTCCAATACCTGTTAATTTATGACCATTAAGATTCATTTTAAAGCAAAAATAGTTTTAATAATATTAAGATTGACATGATTTTATTCTAAAATAAATTAAAGAAAAGAAATTAGCTTATAAAAAGAATATTTTTCTAAGTAAAAGATGAATATTTAATAACCTAATAAAAATGTAAGGTAATCCATGAAAAAAACTCACATGAATATGTATTGGAAGAAATTATTCTAGGATATTATTATTTTTTAAGTAATAATTACATTTCTTTATTTGATTTATCTCTGATCTCAAATTTAAACTCATTATCATAATTTTTTTTCCAAAAATTGAATTAAGAAATTAGAAATGAAAAAATTTTTTTTATAAAACTTTATGTACATTATTTTTCTTTTTAAGAAAATTAAAGGAAAGAAAAATCTTTTAAAAAAACTTTACTTGAAATTTAAAAGTAAGTTATATAATAAATAAAAGTATATTATTGTTAAATAATTAACAATTCAATATTTCAAAATAAAACAACTAAACATATGTTTTTTCTTGATTAATATATTCAGGATTGATATTTGGACTAGTTGGAGTCAAAGCAAGGCAATTCTTGTCAAATTATTGAGATTCATGTGATATAAATTTTTTCAAATAAAAACAAATTCAATATTTTGATTCATTAAATAAAAGGTCAATAGAAACGGTCAGGCTCATATATTTATGAAACAAAGAGGTTTAAGGTTTAAAGTACTTCTCAAGGTGTTTCAGTGATCTCTATTGATTTCTATAAGATGAATAAAAAACCATCTTGACTATCAAGATGGATTTCAATTAGCATAATTACTTTCAGTTAGTTTCTTTATTATTTTATTTTTCACTATTGTTGATACCCTAGGTATTTAGGTATACCTTCTCAGTAAGATATTCAACCATTACTGAGATTAGATTTATTATTACTTAGTTACCAGAGAAAGAGTGTTCTTTACGTTTTTAGGAAAAAAATGTAGATGGAGTTTGGCTTTATGAAGTACTGCACGTAGCCCTCATCTGTCATTTACTTAACCATTTGCTAACTTCAATCCCTAGTTCTTTTCCCTTAGATCTATTGGTGTAATCAGCTTTCTAATTAGTCTTAGTTGTTGTTAAATTCGGTTCATGCTTCAATTCAAGTTGTCACTAAGATTACCTTTTAGCTCATTTTATGATATTGTAAATAGTTATTGTTACCAGTAGGATTTCATCGCAATACGTTAATTTGTCACTAAGTCTCTTTTACATTTTGGTGTTTTATTTTTTACCGAGATTATCAATTCTACATTAATAGCGATAGAAGCCACATCATATTTATTTTTTCTTCAGATTACATTCACCAGGAAGTATCATCAAATTAACAGAAAGCACCTAAATTTTCCATGCTCACTACAGCCACGTACAAAAACAAAAACTAAGGCTCCAAAAAATGTTCCATTAAATACGCAGAGCTTAGCCAGACTAGCTTTTCGAGCCAGAAAGGAACGCCTGACGAACACTGTTCAATAATAACGAATTGGCGGTATCACCTGTAGCATCGAACATATCAAGGCCTGCAAGACCGTGTTTGCGAGCAAATAAAGCCTTCTCTTGGAGTGAAACTGTGTCATCATAGCTGATCAGATGTCGAGTTGAGGGATTGAAAAGTAAAGGCTATTGTTATTTTGATTAAGTTAGAACAGCCACGTCAGTTTGTTAATTATGCGTCTCTCAACTGGTTCAGGACAACTAACAGTACTTGTACAGCTATCGTAGTATCTTTCGTAACCACCTGCACCTTTCTGCCCATTTTCGGAAAGCTTTCCAGTTTCTATCAGCTCCCTGAATAGCCATTGTCCACCAGCAACATTCGGGTTACCACAGAGATCTTTCCCTTCCGCGGTACCAGCTGTCTTTCCTGCTGGCGGAGCAACACCGACGGCCGGTTGGAAAAATAGGCTGCTTTGATTTGGATTTCCCGAAAAAGTCGTCGGTTTCAATTCGCTGTTATTGAGGGTATATCCATATGCATAAGCGGGAAATCCCAAGACAAGCTTCTTAGCAGGAAACCCAGTGTGAGTCCATAGCTCGATCGCTTGAGCTACCGAGAACTTTTCGGTAGGCTCTGAGCAAGTATCGAACAATGGAGCATTGGGCCCAGCAACTTTGAATGCGCTGGGCACGTAAGTATCATAAGCCTAGTTTTTTCGAGAAAATGAGTTTTCTTTTATTTTTTGGCAGCTTTCTTAAGTTTCGAATAGACTAACCATGATAGTAACGAAGTCTAATACTTTTCCAAATCCACTAACATCCTTGAGGGCGCTTTTTCCATCAGCGGACATGAAGCCGCGCATGGAAACGGCGGCCGAAAGTCTTGCTTTGGGGCCAACCTCAGAGCGAAGGACGTTTAAGAATGTCAAAAAATTGGCGGAATCGTCTTTTTGAATGGCATTACATCCTATTCCTTGAGCATTGGGATACTCCCAATCTTCAAGCGAAGAATTTTTCAAGTGAGACGTAATTTAGCAAATAGGATCAGTGCTTAAGTTTTGTGAGCTGTGATAGAAACTAACCAAGATCAAGGCCATCAAGGGAATAATTTTTTACTGCACGACCAAGCGTCTTGGCAAAGGCGGTTCGATTTTGGTCACTTCCGACCAAAAAACTAAAGTATTGGCTAGCAGTCCATCCTCCTACTGACTAAATCCGAAAGATGCACATGAGGAGATTGACGTTCATTTCTAGACCTCCAATATCATTTGGAGCTTTCAGGAGGCTAAAAGAGTTGTACTAACTAGAGAAACAGTAACGTTGTTTTCTTTTGCTGCCGCAATAACTTCTCGCATGTTCTGTTCGGTGTCAATTAACAAGTCCGCTTCAGGTGTTGGGGCAGGAACGGCTACAAAATAGTGTAGATGATTGTAATTTTTCCATGGAATTTTATTCACTGGTAAAAATTCACTATGATAGCCCTGTTCATGGAGGTAAACGTAAGATTTTAATGATTCAAATTTTCATGACGTAGGTAATTTCGACACATCAAGCAAAGCGTACTGGATAATAAACTGAAAACACCGCATTTGTAGGTGTTTTGCTGTTTGATTTGCGCACTTGACAAACTGTGCGGTTTCTGCCTTCTGCAGAACCTAGTAAACTTGCTATCAAAACCGGCAGAAACAGAAGCCATGCAAAACGAAAGACTAAAAGGGACTGAATCATTTTCAATAGCAATTTCTTAAAAGAGTCCTACGATGTTCTTGTGAATATAAAGATGAACTTCCGCTGGGAGTCGATCTTTTTGAGGGTGAAGAAAGATAGGGGCAAGGAAAATCTTGAAAGTCAAAAGAAAGCAGAAGAAACCGGCAATAAACTAGTTATAGCCATTTAAGACCAGCGGAGGCAAGACTTCGCTCCTGTCTCCTCCACATAAGTAGCCTACCAGAATGGGTGCAGCGGGATGAGCTGACGACTCTTGCCATGAGTAGAAAATGGCAATGCTCATTGTGTCACTGAGACGTCAAGCAAGCGTATCCTTGCCCTTTGTTGATGCGGCCTGCCCTACCACAAAGGTGGAGTACAGCAGGTGACGCAAAGCACGCATTGTCAGCACCCAAGTCCCCAGCAGTATGAAATCCTATGAACTTGAAGGCTGTATCCTGGAGACACATTGATCAAAGGGCGAGGCTGCTATCGGCGCAGACCTACTATCTCCGCTGGCAGTGGGTTTAGGTTGTTCTCGGACAGTGAAGGTATTCTTCCATGGCGATTGGAAGTATCTGCCAGGTCTTTGTCACTTGGATCATTAGGCTGAGCATCATCCACTCACTTCTGAGCCGGTTTCTTCGCTCTGCCTTTGACATTGAAATACTTGACGTGGGCAAGACAAACCAGATCGAGGAAATTACCAAGTTGGATGCCTTTGTTTCGCACAAGGACTAGATCGACAACTCGACTTGAGGCTAATCACACTCAAAATACTTTGTGCTTCAACAACGCGCCTTGAAGCATTTACCATAGCTTTACAATGGAACCCCAGGTAGCCAACATCAGTTGTGAAGGGGCGATAAGGTAGTAACTGCTAGCCAAAACTCATATATGCTTGCACAAAGCAAGGGTGGATATGCGCTCCAAAAGCAGTTTTGGGTCTGACTCATTTGGAGTCAGACCCGATAAGGCCGCAGTCCATTAATGCGCAATTACTAAGATTGAAACTGAATAATTATTTATTCAGTTTCAGTCCAAACTTTATTACGTAAAACAGTGGACTGAATTATATATTTCTGTACAGTGGCCTCCAACAAACCTTCAAACACTTTTTTTTTCTCACAAGGCTATATGGAACAGTTAAGATTTTTTTGTATGATTATGCATGTGTGGGTTTTAAATCAAACTAATAATAAAAAAACGTGTATAGATAGTAATACAATAAAATTGACTAATATTAAAATAAAGCTCCTACCATTGGGTAGGAGCTCCATTCTTATCCATGACCATTTGCATTCTTGCAGGCATGGATACAAGTAATGCCTCTAAGTGATCGAAAGGCATTGTATCCCAAACAATGTGAATGGCTTCACTCCACTTGTCCATCCTTTTTGGGTTGAAAAGGTTGGTAATGACAAATTTCATTTTATACCAAAGGTTTTCAATTGAGTTGAGGTCAGGTGAGTTGGGAGGCCAAGCAAATTTTCAGATTTGATGATTTTGACACCATTGTTGGCTGGGAGCTCCATCCTCCATTAATATGAGCTCTTCACAATTGGCTGCTATGCCAACTTTGACTCATTTGTCCATAAACAGCAATAATGTCCACTGCCCTACATTGCCCTGGTGGCATTATAATAAGTTTGGATTGAATTGGTCCACAGATGGCCCCCCAAATCATCATCAATTGACGACCTGATTGATTATTGACTGCCATTTAATCAAGTTTGTATTTTTGTTCAGGTGTTTTCCAAACTTGCTTTTGAGTTACAGGCTCGCCTAGTTCAAATGAAGATTTGTCCATCCAAACAACTAGGGACCAATCATTAACAGTCCAATGGAGGTGAGCATGGGCAAATTCTAGCCATCATTCTATGTGGCAAGGACTGAGATGAGGTTTCTTGATGGAAATACAAGACCTTTTACCAAGGTGATGTATTGCCGTGCAAATAGTATTGAGAGAAACATTGGTCATGATAAGGTTTTTGATTGAGACAAGTGTCTCTCAACAATGTTGCTGAAGGACTTGGCCAAGCTCTCACAAGTCATGATCATTCAATTTCAGAGGTTGGCCAGGTATTGGGAGGTTTTCTAAATGACCTCGCTCTTGAAATAGTTGGATGGTACCATGAACAGTCATTGGAGGAACGCCCAAAAAGTTGGCAATTGTTTGGATTGATGCCCCTGCATCACACATACCAATGATTTGCCCTTGGTCTATAGGTTTGCAATATGGTGGCATACTAATAAGTTATGTATTTAGTATGTCTTCCAAGATTTCAAACCAGAGTATTAAAAAAAACTTACCATTCATCTTGGTGACTGGTATAAATAGCCATAACACAAAGCAACAGCCAGACAGAGACAAGAAGAAATCAAAGCAATACACAAAGATGATTGGTCCAAAACTGACCAATGACTCTCATTGGTCCAAAAAAACATATCCAATTGTTGATGCTGATTGGTTAGAAGAAAAAAATAATCACAACAAAAAAGAAAAAATGAGAAGTAAGAGAAGAAAGGAGGGGAGATGAGTGCAAGATGATGGTGGAAGTTAGGAGAGAAAGTCTGCAAGTTGAGAAAAAAAAATTAAAAAATTAATTTTAAAGTTTTGTTCAAAGGCTTATTTGAGGGCACTGTACAATAAGTGAGCTACAAGATTTTCATATAAATATGGAAACCAAACAAAATGCAAGCAAAAAAACTTTTAGATCATCTTACACAGGAGGGAAATCATTGTTGAGCCACTCATTCAGATAGGTCAAGTGGGATGTTGTCCTAGAGCCCAATGAAGCCCTCATTGGGAATTCAAGATGGCCACTATGTGAAAAAAACTTTCTTAACTGATGTGGAAGAGGCAGGGATACTTAAATACCTTAGCACCACCTTCCCTAAATTGGGAAAATTTTCCAAGATGATCTGGTGCTAGAAGCAGGAATGAGTGAGCAAGAATTAACCAAATGACTAGAAAGGGGCACCACTTACCTTCCAATAGTCCAAAATGTGCTCCCCTTTGGTCATGGGGTGGGTATTTTGTAAATAATATGGGACTTCATCATATTTTGCCTCAATGGGGGGCTGTTTAAGGTGCTTGAGGAGATTGAATAACTCAGGCTTGCTGAGGTTGTCAGATGTTGATTGCAACTAACCTCTGATGCAGGCAGATTGGTTTTTTTGAGTCAATGTGGAACACTCGTGCACTAAGATGTTGATTACCTCTTTGGCTTGATGTGGCGGGACACCCATCTGCTTAAAGATACCCTCTTGGTATTTAGGGTTTTACAGGGTTGTAATGAGTGAGTCATTGTTGTCCATTTTGTAATCATAATACCTTTTCAACTTCAAATGTGCCACTTCACAGGCTTTCCTTCAAGAATGTGGACTCTTGCTTGCATAATGTGTGAGGTCATTGAGAATCACCTGGTAATATGGAAGCACAAGGTGTTTAGTAGGTGCTTTTGATTGAAATATGCTGCACAATTGATCAAACATTTGAAGGATCAGCTCCATGTATTAAATTGCACTCCAAAATCTTTTGCTTCAGTGGAATTTGTCAGTCTGGGGGGTATTTGTACAAATTTGTATGGAAAGTTTTAATTGATGAGACTGTTGAATTTGTTTTAGAAAGAAATTCAATAACATAATTGGAATACTGATAGGTAATAATTGAGGATTGCAAGCCTTGTTGTGTGCCTCAATAAATATTTTGTGTTGTTTGCTGGAGCCCCATATATGAGTACATAGGCCTCGCAAAAGGCAAATTCTCATTTTTTGCCTGCAGGGATCATTAGTCGGAAGAAAGACAAGTTTTACAGCTCAAATTATTAATGTACATATCTGGAGGCCTAATAAAAGGGCCAAGTTTGTCATTATCACGCTTGGATCCCTCTGGAGTTTTCCTGCCCATTATCAAAGCTATGTCACCTGAAATATCTTGCATTCCCAGAGTTTCTTGGTTTAATGCATGAGTCTTTTGGTTTTTGAGTAATTGGCCTGAGCTCCATTTGACGGCTTGAATGGATGCTGATAATGCAGGAGAGAAAGCTGTGATGAAAATTGGAAAAGATATGACAGGAAAATTGAGTGCTCATCTTTCTCCTCTTTGAGTCCTACCTCATTGGTGCTGTCTTCAATTGAGCTCTTGCTGATGGCCAGGTAGTCATCAGTCAGTTGGCCCGTGTATAACAGGAAATCCTTTATGACTAAATTGAAGACATGAAATGCGCATTGATGGAATAATTTATCTTGATCCCATGAGATTCTGATTCCAGAGAACTTGAATTGCATTAGTGTAATTATTGGAAGCTCACCTGCAGTGGTGACATTTTTAGGTGAAGTGAAAGTTACCTTTTGATTTGAGCCATTTGCCATTAGCATTGGATTTCTGAAGTGATTCTATATAGGAAACATCAAAGGTAAGTCATGAAGAAAGAAATATTAAAAGTTGGACACTTACTTCAAAATAATCATACACATTTGAGCAGATACCTCTTCTATTAACTGAAGATCAGGATTGTTTGGGTATGGGGTCACATCATCCATACCTAGGCCATTTTCCTCAACTATTACATAATCTTTATTTCCCATATCATATTCTTTGGACAACTCATGATCTGAAACCATGGTTTGATACAAACCATCATCCTGGTGGTGCTAAGATGGAATCATTAGAGGAGATAATTTGGGAGTTGGAATTTGGAATGGAGGTATTACTTTTGGTAAGAATATCCGTTATGAAGAGGAGGGGATTAATATGCTGAATTCGGGCCATTCATTACATATTTATAGACAGATTTTACCTGATTGCAACGTGTTTCAAGCTAATAAGGTTACATTGTAAAGCTATAGCTTGGTAAAATGTTTGCATAAATTAAAATCACTAGGGCTCTGAATACAAGATTGTGACACTTTAGGTGGCTAATACCAGAATAAAATGTTGCAGAAATAAGGGATGAGAGGAGTAGGGAGGGGGAAATCAAATTGCAATTTCTGGTTGAGTTTTCACTATTTGGCCACTTGCACATTGACCATGTTGCGGTTGGGGCCGAATAGGCTCCCAGAGCATTTTTGATTGGTCAGTTGCGCATCTGATGGCACACGCTGTTGAGAACTGGGACCAAATAGTTCTGTGTAAAATTTCCGGGTTTGTCAGTCTCTGCAAACTGGCTGGAATAACAAAGATGACAGCCTTGATAAAAAGTACACAAAATATGAGACTATTTGATAATGAAAAATTTTACCTACAAGGAGAAGCAAAGGAAAATACACTTAACAAAGTCTCAATGGGTAATAAAGTTACTAAAAGTAGCCATCATTGTTGAGTAAACTGCAAATACTTTGACTTTTATTCAGTTACTTTTCCAATGATATTATTAAGTAAATCATGTACAGAATCCTATAAAACATCTTTTTTGGTTAAATACACTTTGAGATTTTGAACACAAGAATACTGCAGGTGGCAAAAGCTTGAAAGTGAAAAGGATTGATACCAATCTTGAATATTACTAAAGCTTCTTTGAATTCTGTATAAAAAGATGAAGCAATTGAATGAGAACTCTAAAGATATTTTAGCAAGAATATCCTCATGAATATGTAAGTAAAAAAGCTTTCATTATTATTTCATTCCTCAAAATTCATATTCATTTTTGAAATAGAAATTAGATTTTGAGTTGAATTATCCTTATTAAAGTAATAATATATAAATGAAATGATTTGATTGAATAACTATGCAACTTTTCCTAACAATATCTTGGGTCATGTGTATATAATTTGCCTTGCAATTCTTAATGATTTTCATTTGGAAAGTCAATGACAGAATCCCATCTTGGAGAGAAAGTTCACTCAAAGGAAAAATTGAATTTTTCAAAACTTTTTCAACGTATGAAAGCTCTCCTCACCATTTAAAAAAAAGATGAAAGGAAAATTAAAAATCTGGCCAATTTTGAAAAATTAATCCCTCTGAAAAGCTGGCACAGTGAATTTTACGCGCATTGAAGGTACTTCCAGATACCCAAAAGACCACAAAAACATTTTTTTTTGAAATATTTAAGTTTCCTTGAAAAAAAATGAAAATTAAATAAAAACAGATGAATTATGATTTTGAGAAAAGAATCAATAAAAAGAAGAAAAAAATGAAATTAACATTTTTCTTATAAAAAATTAAACATAAAGTAAATACTTATTGAGGATTTGAAAATTTCAAATTTTTGGAAAAAAAGCACTACAAAAGATTTAATAAAACTTCTCTCATGGATAAACATATGAATTCAATTTCAAAATTTGTTTCTCTATGTAAGTTTATCTTAAGTCACCTCTGAGTGAAGTTTCTGTATGTTCACTCAAAATAAGCTGAAATAAATCTTGGGGATGTTCAAATCATCAATTATTTTTATTTGATTTACACAAAATTCAGAATTAAAAATCATATTTGTGCTTAGAAGTTTGGGTGGTGTGTATCTTAATAACTATGAGAAATTAAATTGATTGGTGCACATGCATAACACAAAATAATGTTAATTAAAATTTTAGGAGTCACATTTTATAGTTTTCAGATAAGAAAATCCAATTTAATGACTCATGTGATATTGGTATTTTAACTGGAAGAAGATAAATAGAGATAGAAATAAATTGGAAAAATTGATTTTGACAGTGAAAAAAATCTTATCTCAAAGTGTAAGGCCATGAAGCAGCATATGAGGAAATACTACCCTTATATAGTCTTAATATTACTTTTCTTCAATTAAAGGATAATGATAATAAAAACTCTTATCATAGCTTTAAAGCATGAAATTATATTTTTACTACAAAAAAGTAACAAGAAATATAGGGTACTGATAAAAGCTTACATGTTTTCTCAATTTATGGCCAAAGAGCTTAAGTTCGCCCATTTTTTCTTGAAAAAAATACTCAGGCTTAGTTTTCAGGAATTTCTCTTTTTTTGGATGTTTTTTTCCATTGTGGGATATTAAGATCCCCAAATTTCATCATTTTTTTTTGCCAAATTTCTCTGAATTGGTCAATTTTTTTTTTGAAAAATTAATTGAAAAATTTCACACTTATGGAGCTCCCTGATTCCATTTTTAAGATGAAGGAGAGAATCTTGAGAATAAAAAACCAGAAGTCTTTAATATTAGGGATTTCTTTGGGTAGGATAAGTGTAGGAACAAAAAGGGTTTATTTTTTATTTTTTTGTTCATTTTTGTAATTCAATTCTTGTAAGTAAAAAAGTGCCATATTTTTGATACAAAAACCTGACTGAGGTGGGATTTAAGCAATAAATAAGGCTGAGAAGGGGGATAGCTGGGATAAATTCTATATACACAAAAAACAAATAATAATTTCAATCTGAACCAATCTCTAAAATTGTGAGGCTCTTGTAAAAGGGGGAGGAAGATTGGAAAGATATAATATTCTGTGGTTTATCTTTTAACCCAAGGGATTGTGGTTGGGAATAAAATTTCCAGTTTCCAGTAATTGGGGGACAGGGTAAACTTTAGAAATGATGACATCCAAGGCAGCATATTGAGAACAGCTATCCACAAAACATATGAATATGGGTGGGTTTTGATTTAGAGGACAGAAATAAGGAAAAAGGAGAAATATTGGACCTTTGAATAAAAAAACTGGTATTAGATTCTTCTTTTCAATTGGATCCCCCATATCAGGCATGGTCATCCACTTCCTCTATGGTGCTTGGTCAACATATTCATACAATTTCAGTTGTACAAATAGTTTTCCACTTTTTTAAATAAGATATTTATGTCTTCATAAAGCTGTTGGTTATTTTTAATTTCTTCAATGAGGTCCCCTCTGACATCAGCCTATTGGTCTCGAGTCTTGTGTATGTAATGGGATACTTTCCTATAGCCAAAGTTTCCATCACCCTGGAAATTGATGGGCTTGGTGGTGTATTTGAAACTGACTTTTTGAAAGTCTTTTGAGCCAGTTCCTAATTAAAATGGTTTGAAAAAATCAATCAATATTGAAATAACCAAAAAACACTTCATTAAAATGAATCAAAAACTCACAAAAAACTTGGATAATTGATCATTTGGGTGATAATTTCTTTGGAAATACTGACATTTTAAGTCAATTACATCATAAATATTCAAAGTTGTAATACTGTAGTGGTACTTTCTTTGTGGGGTTTTGCCACTATTGGTAAATCTTACAGACCTCCTGAGGGTGACTCCTGATTGGCCATATTCATTCAAGTCAGTTTCTGAGGGTAGTGAAGCTGAAGAAGTGATTGATTTCAATAGTGAGGCCTCATAATATTCAAAATACTTAGATTAATTGGCTTCCATAGTTTGAGGGGGGAAATTGACTTTGATCTTGAATTTGATCTTCTGGTGACTTTTGATCGAGCTCTCCCTTTTTTCTTGGCCTGAATTTCAATTGCTTCAAACCTTGGGGGATCTCTATCATTTTTTTTATTTTTTCCTCTTTGAAGTCTTCCACAGGTATTTTTTCATTAAAGTGGGTTTTAATAATATTCTTGGTCCTCTTGAATCTTGGGAATTTGATCATAAGGTACCTTCCAAGTAAAAACATATTGAAAATGTTGAAGAATTGAGATTATTTCTTCCAATAGTCTTTGAAAAATTTCTTCCCCAATATCTTAATATATTTTTGGCTTAATTTTTTCTTTCTTAAAGCTTTGATCATCTCCTTGATAGCCATTCTGAGAATAATATTACAAAGAAAATAAGTGAATGTGAAAGAAATATAAGAAATTTAAGGAGAGAAATCCACACAGGTCAATTCAAGTGCCATGGAGGATGGAAGTCTAGTAGCTGGAGCCTTTGGCATTTGGAAACTGCCTGTTGTGTCATGTGCTTGAAAGGTATACCTTGAGAGTTACTGCATTTTTGGTAAATTTTTCATTTGAGGGATTTTTTTTTGAAATTTTCAAAGTTCATCTGAAGTGTATGAGACACCTTGACATTGAGAGCACAAATGTGAGGAGGGAAATACATGAAATTGACCATAATTTCTTTTGAGATTTGGTGGATAATTTCAATAAGTTGTTTCTTAAAAGCCATTTGAAGGGATCTGATAATTTCAAGGAGAGTACCAGTGGACTTTTGGAGCAAATTTTGAACATGTAATGGGAACCTTCAACTCTTGAGGTGGCACCCACACTCAGGTGAAAATGGTAGCTGTTCCAGAAGGGAATGTAATAATCCTTCAGAGAAAGGCAGGTTTTTTCCAAATATGGCAATAGACCAGAATTTTTTACTTGATTTTGAGGTTTTATCAAGCTTTATTGGAAATATTTTTCATTTACTTAATAAATAACCTGAGATATAAATCCCAAATTCATTAATAACCACATGAATCCAAATAAAAGTGAAAGCAAAAAGTGATTCACTTGATTTCACAGGCCCTTGGACAATTTTCTTCATTAAATAGGAATATAAATCTTTAATTATTTGCCAAATGGATAACATAAAATTTGAGTCTGGGAAAAGTTTCTGAATAGAATTCTTCAGAATAAAATCTCTATTAATAACAATAAATGAAGGTGAAAAATATTGGTATTATTGAGGACTTTCTGTATTTATTAATTCAATTCCCAAGTGCAGGAGGGTTCAGTTTCATCCTTTATCAAGAAAAAATCCACAGAAAAGGCTTCATTTGTTGAGCCAAATCCAGAAATATGAAAAGTAGAATTTTGAATTTATTGGCTTTATAGGTACAATTGATAAAAGTTACATGAGGAAATTCTTCAAGGAGTTTGTTGCAAAGGGCAGAAAGGAAAGCAATGAGGAAATGTTTTTCTCTGTATCACTTCCAGAATGCCACACAAAGGATTTCTGTTTGAGGGTTTCAATTACTGCATCAATATGCCTTCTGCCTTGCATTTGTATTTCTTGATTTTATTAACTTGTTCATAAATATCTTGAAGTATTACAGTCCTTTCAGGATCCCTCTTACTGAATAATTGAGCCTGAATTTTTTGGTATGAGTAGTTATCCAGAAATCTGAGAAATTTGGGATGTTTCTTTCTCATTAATTTTTTTAAATCAGGATGTGGCATGATATTTTTAGTAGCATCTTTACTGTATTCAGGATCTTTGACTTTAAGAGTCTAAGTGGTACTATTGGAATATATCCTTGAATAAAGTATGAAGGGAAAGTCTAATTATTTTGAAGAAAATGTTTTGGAGGAATTCTCATCAGAATTCAGGGTCCCAGACCTATCAAAACCTATTTCAATTTGATTGTGGGTCATATTAGACCTCAGAATGGACACATCATACCGTTTTTCCCCAGAAAAATCATGAAAATGAAGCTCAAGGGTCAGGAATTCATCTTCAGTGGGTGTTGGAGCATTTCTGATGAAAAACTTTGGGGAAATATTCTAGAAAAAAAATCAAAAAAGGGGAATTTGAGGTTTATGGAATGAGGAAAGAGCCTTTTAAAATATGCAAAACAGGAGCTGAAGATTTATTAAAAGTGAAACAAAATGAGTGAAATTTATGTTTGATTGAAGAGGGAAGGAAAAAAAATTATAATTATGGTTATTGGTGAAGAAAAAAGAGGCTAGAAATGGTTTTCTTTTTTTTGAGAAGAATGGGTTCTTTGGGACAAAAAGTAAATCAAAGTGGTTTAGAAAGATTTGATAAATTGGTTTTGGAATGGTGTTTTTAGAAAAGAAAACTTGTTTGGCGGTGGGATATCTCTGGTTTGATTTGTGTGTTTGTTTGTCTGGGTTTTTTTACGTTGGGATGTGAAAAAATGGGTCATGGTCTTTTTGGAGAAGTTTTGGAAGGTTTGGGTTGAATAAAGGTTTTTTTTTGTTTTTTGATTGAAAAGGGGCCCATGGAATTTTTTACAAGTTTTTACCATTTTACTCCAATTTTTTCACCCAAACCCTGAAGAAAATAGAATATCATAATTAGTAAATAAGAACAATGATAGTAGAGATATATATCTATTTGTGAATAACTAATATACTTAAACAATATTTGCTGTTACCAAAAGAAAACTATGATGAAGAATTTGTTTTTTTTTACAGAAATGTGAGTTGAATGATCATATTACTACCATTATCATTAAATAAAGATATATAATAAAGCTATATAATGAGTTATCCTGAAAAAAAGGGCTATTATGAGATTTAGAGTGTAATAATATGATCTTAGCACTAATGGGAATTTTAGATTATTTAATGATTTTCAAATGTGCTAAATACAAAAACAATACTCACTATATTAAGAAAAATTTGATACTCTCATGAATCAAAGCATTTATGTGGAAATGATATTTTGGAAGAAAAATTGATTGAAATTTATTTCAAAATATAAAAGTATTAAAATTTTATTTTTTCAAAATATTATAGCTCAGTGTTAATAGTGATTTGTTGCATTGATTGGGATAAAAGCTTTCACAAGTTGTTGATGTGAAGTTTCAATGAATAGGAAGCAATTTAATTAAAAAAACATTCCACCTAGTGACCATACTAGTCTTAAAAAGAATGAAAGTATTTTACTCACTAGGAGCAATAGAAATCTCAAGAATTTAGTCTGATTTCATAGCTATCATGTAAGGTGTGGATATGAAACTTTGATTAAAAATCAAGTACTTTTCCTGTCCTCAAAATTTGTATAAGGTAAAATTCAGTTAAAAATAGTATGAAATATTATTTTTAAGAGAAAACACGCCAATTTTATTGTTTATAACTCTATTAGTATAAAACAATAATATAAAAATTTATTGTTTTACCAACAATAAAGATTTATCCAAAAAATACTCTACAAGAGATATTTTAAGGCTACAAAAGAAATTTCTTCAAGAGCAATTTCAATTGGAATTAATTGAGCAAATAACTGCAAGCAATTAATTAAAGAACAAAGTCTTTAAAAGGAATATTAAAGAGAAAACACGCCCAAAAGTGACCAGAGTGAATTTGGAAACAAAGTGACAAAGTTAACAGTGATGAAAGATGCTTTAATTCACTTTTGGGGTGGTTCAGGGGTAAAAATGATTATAAGAGTTACAAACAATGATTATAATGATTTTTTCACGTGGTTAAAATGATTAAAATGATTAAAAAGTGGTGGTTGGAATCTTTGATTGATTGGTTTAACAGTTTTAAACTAATTAATAAAAGGAAAAGATTCTAACATGAAGAGAAAAGTGGGGCAAAGAAGACATTCTTTTATAGCCATCAATTCTCTTACTCCAAAAGTAAAACTTACTCTTGTCAGTCGTGAAAAACAGTCTGACAACAGAAAAGCCAATTATGGCATCATTGAACCCTGGTTTAGACCAAAAAGGGCTGGTTTAAGCCATTTTTAGCCAATTTTAGCCATTTTAGACCCTTAAATCAGCCATTACTATAGCAATACCAGGCCTAGAGCCTTCAAAACACGTCAGAATGTGTGTCAGAGGCGTAGAAACCAGTTAAAACTGTTTTTATTATGATTGTTTTATCTTAAGGGTAGTTTTACCTTCTTGGCAACAGCTAAAACTACCCCAGTTGGTATCAAAACCTCATCATCAATTGAGTCCACAGACCCTGTAACTCAATTCCAGGCCAAAAGTGATGAACTTTTGCGTGAATTTTGACATCCCACGCCTGTCAGCAAGGATTTTGGGGGTCTAGCTCCCCCTTAGAGCTGGAGTTCCTTTTCCCCCCCAAATTTAATCTTTCCAATTTATTTTTCCTTTAATTCCTCATCATGTATTATACTTATAATTTACACATGTAATTCAATTCAATTGTACAGTACAATACAGTAATAATTGACACCTCATATGTAAATCAAAGTTCACTTATGTAATACACGCGCACATTTTGACATTTCAATTGAATTCAATTGAAAATACTTTAATTCCTCATAACTTCTAAACTAAACACAACACCTCAATTTTAACACAAAAATTGATGGTTAACACCACATGTGGTGTGAATTAAATTAAGGTTTTGAGGATTCTCAACTTTTGTATTGAAAATACTAGAAACTTAATTTAAGCTTATTTAGAGTTGAGTTACAAAAATTTCACTCAGAGGTGACCCCACCTGATTTTTTATGAGGAATCCAATGGTGAAATAAAATTTATATGTTTATTTATTGGATAAAAAGTTATAATAAATTTTATTTAACTTTTTTCCAAATTTATTTATTTTTTCACAATTTTGTTAAAATTTCATTTTTACTTAAATTTTTCAAGTATAAATGTAATTTTATATTTACAAAATTTAAAGTAATTTTATTTTTAAATTATAATTAATTTTTTATTTTTAATATAATTTTATATTTATATTTTTTATTTTTATTTTAATAATATAAATAAATTTATTTTATTTATATTAATATGTTATTTTTTATATTTGTGGTCTTTTGGGTATATGAAATTACCTCTAAGGCTCACATATCAGCTCATTGTTTCATCTCATTTCACCATCTGTTCAAGGTCATACCTATCTCTTCAACTAAATTATATCATATTCAAATAATATTTCTGTTTCAAAACTTTAATTTAATCTTCAATCCTGATTAAATAAACATGATCACATTAAATGATATCATGATATCAGAAAATACTTATAATGTTCATGCATAGTAGGCAAATAGGTTTTTCATACCTTATCTTCAAGCCAATATAGATACTTTTGCTTCAGAGTTGAAAGTAATATAAGAGGGGTATTTAGAGATTAATATTTTCTTAGTACTGAGATATTACCATTTATCACATAAATAACTGTATTTTTGGTAGGTTTTCTTCTAACAGCTGATATATGTAACAAACTTCTATTTAGAACTTCAAAAGCTTGTGGAAGGTAGTTGATGCAATTATTCCTTGGACAAGAGTACATTATTACTCATTTAAGAGGTATTATAATACAATTTTGATGTTATTTTTTGGTCTTTGACCACTTTTAGAATAAAATGGTCAGCTGGATAATCAAAAAGAGGAGGTTTTGAGAAATTATGAGGCCATAGGCTTAAAAAATAGTTGATAGTATATTAATAAAATTTGTTAATATAATCAATTTACCTCAGAAAATTAAATTAAAAATGAATGAAGATTATATCATGAAAATCACGATAGATATCATGCAAAAACCATTTTTACATAGAAAATAGTAAAAAGTGCATACACCTAGGTATCTGAGAAATTATGAGTGTGGAAGATATGTCATAAAATTGGAATAAATCTGAAACCTGAGAATAAATAAAAGTCTTTCATCCAATTGAGACCTTCAATCCTTATAATTAGCATGGCTCAAGAGGGTGTATTCTTTCTAGTTTCTTTCATTATTAATCCTTAATAATGTTGTATGAATGATATATTAATGCTATTTTATCACATTTCTATCTATAAAATGTAATTATTGATGTAAATTATACTAAATATAATATTTAATTGATTAATATTTGTTGAGTTTCATAATTAACAATAAATTTGTAGTGATAATTCAGGCTATAATATCCATAATTATATTCAAGGGGATCGGTAAGTTCATATAATAACTTAGTAATTTAATTGAAGGAAAGCCCTTGGAAATGTTTTCTATAAACCAGGAAAAATCAGACTAAGTCAATATTCTCAAGTGACCTTTACCCCAAAATACCATTTTGCAAATTATTTAGCCTTTTTATTTGTTTCATTGTGAATTTTGTTATCTTCACATATCTGGTTTTGAGAATATAGCCAATACTTCTTGATTATATCAATATTTTTCAATTCAAATACTAAAAAAAGGAAAAAAATATTAATTGAAGTGGTCAATTATAATTTCCAGGAATAATATCCTGACTTAAGACCCACCTCAATGACACACCAACTAAATCTCTTTAAAATTTCAAGATACCATAACAAAATGGGTTATGATGTCCAACTTATGAGTATTTTCTTTCTTTTCTCATAATATTTGTCATTTTACCTTCTTAGGAGAACACATATCATCCCCAAAAACTAATTTGTATTCCAAAAATGGTAGTTGAATTAATTCTAGCCACATATCTGCTAATAAGTTGCTTTAAGGGCCATTAGAACAATAATTAATGAAATAAAAATAGAAAACAAATTTTTTAAATTAATTTAACAATATTTCTCCCAAATGTTTTTTGAAGAGGTGGTATTTGAGCCCAGTATCCAAAAATACCCTTTTTACAAGAGTGAAGAAAGTATAGAGAAAATTCTTATTATTCCAAAGATATTTTTCCAAAAAAACATATATATTTACTGAAAAAACTATTGAAAACCCATAAGTGTATTGATTTTTTATTATTTTTGTATCAAGAACATGAAACAGGATAAAATTTTCATTTTGGCAATTTTGGTACTAAATAAATAGTGAAATAATTGAGGAAATCCTTTGGGAGACCCAAAGAATAATTAAATGTGTTTTATTTTGAAACAATCCATGTAATTAATCTGTGGTAATTTTTCCAATAAAATGGAATTTCCTATGTGAATTTTTCCAGTTTTGGTAAGCTCAGGTAAGGGCTTATGGGAATTTAATAGTCCTGTACTAGTAAGTATTCTAACTGTCAAAGATATGTTTGGTGAGTATCTTTTGATATTTATGAATATCTAGACGGCTAAAATTTCCTACCAAAAAAAAAGACTTAACATAAAGCTGGTATAATGAGCTTCTCAATGACTTTTTCTTAATATAGAATATAATAAAAAACTATTGACATTTTCTTTCTAAGTTTTTGATTTAAGGTCTTTGTTAATTTCTGGATATTACTGGTAATTTATGATTTATGTATGTGTTGCTGAATTAACCATTCACCTTAATTATCTTAATTATTTGATGTCACTAGATAATCTCTTTCCTTCTTTACTTTATTATATTTAAAATATTTCTCTTCCAGTTTTTATAGTGATGGCTTGTATGTGAGGAAAAAGAGCTCTTATTATTTTACATTAGTATTGATAAGGATTGTTGGAGAATAGAGATGTTTGTTTTATGTTTCACCACTTATTTCTCATTATACTGTGTTTAGCATTTTGTTGTCTTAGATAATGTTAGGTTCAGATCCAATATTACCATTAAAAGAAATAATAATAAGAAGAAATGAAAAATTAATAACAATAATAGTAAATAAAAGAAAAAGTAGCAATGATAAAAATAATAATAAAAAATATAAATATGGAAAAAACATCCTCAATAATACTGAGTAAAGGAACTGGGATAAAAGTCTTAAAATGTGCAAAACTTTGGGAATGAAGTAACATAAATAAATATATTCATTAAAGTATCCAAAGACCAAATTGAAGAAGCTCGATTTCTCAATTCAAATCTCAAAATATGCTTGATGTTGAAAATGAACCCTAGTCATATGTTTAATCCAATCAGTAGGATAAATAGTTTTGAAGATAATTAGAAAGCTTCAAGATAAGGTAGCCCAATACATAATATAAGTACTCCATAATAAAAAAGAATAACTCAGATATCTCAGCTTCAAAGGAGGAACGTTTAACCTGGGAACCTTTCTTGTAAGTTGTTTATGCCACACCGGAGACAACCACAAGTAGATTACATAAAAAAGAATTTTTGCAGAATAATGTGAAACATCTAGGATTATTTTGCAAATTTAATGAAAAAGAAATAATATTTTGGAATTTAAAAGATCATTCGAGAAATTTTTGAATAATTCAACAGAATCAAGAATCCATTGGAATAAATGAAGAAAATTAATGAAAAAATAAGATTTTAACAGGTTTACAGAGAAATCACAAAAAAAACTTGATATTTGAAACAAAACTATAGGCAGAAAATTAAGATTAAAGGAAAAAACTGAGATATTTGGAAATACTAAAAATTGAATTAGAGGGCTCAAATTTAAAACAATCAATCAAAGCTTAAATTAAAGCTATACAGGTATTAAATCCATAAAATCACTTTTTATGGCCACAAGTACATTAAAAATATTGATAAATGAAATGCACCTCAAGAATATATTTTATGAAGAAGAATTTTCAATTGAAACAGTAAAGGCTCACCCAGTTTCTCCACCTTATTGTATCCTAAATAACAAATTTACCCAGTTTAAAGGAGATAAACTCAATACAGCTATATTCACATTGTTCACAGACACAGAACTGTATTCTACCAACCTCAATTCAATTTTAATAAATAACTAAAGGATATGAAAGAAAATCATAATTTAATTTCCAAGAAAAAAGGTTTTCTCAGAAATAATAAAACATTTCAAATTTAATCATTATTAATAAAGAGCTGCACTCCCCATACAAAATGTTTATTTGCTAAAATGAAAACACCAGGAAAATTATCTCAATGAGATCATATTATCTTGATCAGAAAATCACCACTAGGGAAATTCTCTCAGAAAACATGTAGAAAAGAAATACCCCAACACCACTCCATTGGTTAGAGTTAGAATTATTCTAAGTTTATAACCAAATAAAGGATGATGGAACATGATGGCTAAATATGATTAGTCAGAAAGTGGGGGGGCGTGTCACATTTCTATACCGAAACATAGTAATAGATAGCTAGAATATCTCACCACCAGATCTTCTAAGTAAACTGTATTTGGAGGCCAAAGATGTATGAATAGATGTATTGTCTCAATCATTTCTACAATGATAATAGATAAAGTCCCCACAATCCAAGATGAAAGGAATCCCTGGACTAACAGGATCTGTAGAATAGTGTTAGGGAAGAAGTAATCAAAATATCAGTAGCCTTGGTCATTAGCTTTATATTATTGAAAGATGGTAGTGAATCAATAGGTCAAAGCTCAGTATTATGTAGAGAAAATTAGCGGTGATATTAAGGTACTATAAAAAACAAATTGAAGAATCACTCTTATCATTTAATCCATTGGTATTACTATCAGTATTCTCTTTTAAAAGGTTCTTATACTTAACAGATATAAAAACCAGCTGATTATTCATACAAAATTTCTGTTATACTTTAATAAATTGCGTATTTCAAAGGAATATATATTACAGAAGTAAAAATATTACTTTTTCATGTATTTAAAGATATAGCATCACAACAGAGGCTTAAATATAGTTTCATTGATAGGTTTAAGTTAGAGACTACTGATACATTTTATCTATTGTTGAAGAAAATTAATTATTTTTGGAGTTGTCTTTATACTCACCTTTAAGTAGTATGAAAAAGGGAAGCCCATGGCTATTGGATAATTTGGAAATTTAAAATAGACTTAACAATAATATCTCCCCTCAAGATAATTCCTTATTTTATCCTAGAAAATGCAGCACTTTTATCATTAGAGTCTGAAAAAAGAAGATTATAAATTAACTGGTACTTTTTTACTTCTAAATATTGGCTCTTACACCATAAATAGGTCTCTAATAAGGAGCTTTGGTACTTTATCACTTTTATCCAATCTCTCATTTGTATATTTAAGAGCTTGTGGAATGCATGAACTAGCTTAGTTCCTTAAATTTTAAAGCATTAATCTCAAAATTACTTCTTAAGGATGAATTTATGAAATATATAATCTTGAAGCGCCATATATTAGCTGTAGATTCAAGAAGCTTCAGCTTTTTATGCATTTATTTGTTTTCAATATACCGGTTCCGGTTCTAAAAACAGTTTGAATCAATTATGTGCAAATCCATACCAGTATTTAAAGGATGAGTCATATGAAAAGAAATATACCCATAATATGTATCAGTGTATGTATCATTGTGCCAGATAATCCATATTTTCAGTGATAATAGGAGGGGAAAAGGATTGTTTTGTTCCAAATAGGTAATATAAGGAATTCCATAGTGCAGATGTAAATCTGGGATCTCTTTAAATAATAATATTTCTTAATATCCCTTTATGGGCTATTAATTATTATTGCAAACTATAGCTCTTGAATAATAAAAGTTTCATCCTTACGAACTGTTAAAAAGATAATATTTTTGATTAATATGTCTAATACCACAGAGAATTCATTATAGCTTATCGGACATATATGTGGAGATTTTGAGACAAAGAAAGATTAAGAATATGAAAAAGCTTGGAAAAAATAGATGAGGGTGACATTGATTAGGAAGAGAAAGAAAGAAATAAACTGTAATATTAAGAAATATTACAAATAAGAAACAGATTTTCACAATAAGGTGAGTGAAGAAAGAGATTTAGCAGTCCAAAGGAGCTCATATTTATACCTAAAGGTATTCAAGTGCCTCAGCTCATTCTTGAAGGTACAAAATATAGTCTCTAATATCACACTTTACAATATATGAAATGATTGAAGCAGTTGGAGACTAAATAAGAAGGCTGAAAGTGATAGAAAACAAAAAAAAGATTAATATCCCTTATTGATAAGAAAAAAGACCTGGATTGGGATAAAAGATCTTGATATTATGCAGAGTGAAATAATGGATCTTTCAAATATGAACAGTTTAACCGAATTCTGACAGAGCTGCTGTCATAAAATTAATATGAGATATCTTTCATGGCTTCTCTGTCTTTTGTATTTGAATAATCTTTAATTTTTTTTCACCTTTGAATCAGCTGGATTTTTGATCTGATAAAATAATTTCATCTTTCCATTTTGCAACCTATAACATGATCTAACTATTAGTAATGTTATTTATTCATACAGGGTTTCCTGATAAAACACTGTGATGAAATTAATTTTTCATCATACTTATGAAACCTCTGTCTGATAATACAATTACAAAATGGTGTTTTGCTACAGGGTATGAGTTCTAATAAATAATGTAGATTATTTCCTCTTCATAGGGTGATTTTCAATTTGAATCAGTTTTGACTACCAAATGACTGTATTTAAAATTTTTATTCAATAATTGGAATAAATTAAGCTAGGGATTTTTCATTCTATAGATTTCACAAGTTGATTAGACAACTATATGCCTACTTATGTTGCAAAAATTAATTCAATTGGTATTTTCTCTTCATATTAATTTAGTATTCATGAATAGCTTTCTGGTGTGCTGGGTACTTCTACTCTACTCAAAAATGCACATTATCATGGATATTTGAAGCTGTATGAGCTCTCGTGATATGAACTCTATTTGATTTTATTGAGAATTTAAATATTAGAAAGTTCCTGTTTGAAACTTACATATCCAAATGAAGGAATAAAATTACGTTTGGATTAGAAGAAAAATTTCCTCTGCTTGTTTTACTTGTCTTGAAATATAACAAATTGATATTTCAATTACTTTGTAATCAATTTTTTATTCTATTGTAGGCAAGAACCTTTTCCTTCCTCACATAAATCAATATATTGACTGAAAGGTAAATTGTAATATTCAATTAAAAGATATAGGTCATTTTTGAGATATTCAATAAGCTCATTATAGTAAATTCTTTTATTCTAAGGAAATTCTGATGGTTAAATAACTTATATAAGAATTTTGAGCTTTCTAAAAATTTCTTCATATGTTTTCTCTAATATTATGGAAGATTTGAGAGTATTTCATTTAATTTCTGATTTGTGGTATTATTTCTTATAAATTAATTCTTTTCCTTTTTTCATAAACAAATAAGATTAATCCTCAAACCAAATTTCCTGAATCTTCATTTTCATTTTCTACCAAGTGGTATTTATAAAGAGATATTTCTCTGTCAAAACTGAAAAGGCTCTTCAAAACTCTTCCAAATTTCTCAGATGTATTTACAATTTATCTTAAAATAGAATTATATAATCAATGTTCAAAATTATAAAGTCTTCATATAGTTCTGAAAAGATGGTATTTTTCACTCTTGGGTAATGTGTATGAAATGCTTTGAATATAATGAGCATTAAGAAACTCACATGCGCCACACTGTATTATCATTTTAAGTGATGTTGTAAGATATTATATGAGTAACCTTTGTTAAAAGATATTCAGGAAATCCATTGATTTTATAAATATATTTTTTGGGAGCTGTGTCAGGGTCTCATTAAGAATCACAATAAAATATCTTGGTAAGGGTTGGTAAATTTGATTAGTTCTCTCAAGAATCCTACCATCCATTATTGTAAGATTTGACTACGAAACAGATAATTAAATTGATATTTAATTTAATCATTTTTCTATGTCTATTCTTTTTTTGCAAAGAGCACCACTGTGACCATATTAAAATGAAATTACAATTGATATATATTAATATTCAAAAATAAAAATATTATCAATATATATAATTATTAGTTATAATTATGTCTTATTACAATGAGAACAATAAAGATAATGATATTATTCTACCAGAAGTAACTTTAAAATTAAGCTTCAATTAATAGTAAATAACAATTATATAATAGAGGTATCCAAGAAAAAACTTTAACATAATGCAATAAGAGCATTAATAAAATAAATTAATTTTTTTAATTTTTAATAGATATTGTTATTTAAAAAGTAAAAATTGTATAAGAAAGTTTTTCTTGATTTAAAATAAAATCAATCAGTGAAAATCGAGTATTATGAATTTTTACTGATTTGTTATATTATATTAGAGCTGGGTTAAATTGTGGGTATTTTGAACTTTTTTGAGGGTGAATTTAATACCCAATGAAGCCCTCCAAGGTTAAAATAAATGGACTCCGGATTCAAATGTCCAAAATACTCTCAATAAGTGTAATTAAGAGGTTTAAACTGTAATGAAGCTAAGCTTCATATTATAGCAAGGTTTGATTGATATTTACAAGGATAAATAAGGAAAGGAAAGACTTAATGATTAATCAATATCAATAAAAAAATTCCATCAGGAATTATTATAACTTATTTAAACTCATATTAGCTACATAAATCAAATTCTTTGGAGGTATAACACTATTTTTAAAGAGTTAATGCTATTTCAATTTTTTTCCCATTTCTCAAAATAAGGAAACCTTTTAATAATTAATCCAAAAGATCCCTAAACCCAACTCAAATATAGTTCTACCCAGAAAAAAGGAATTGTTAAGGCTTTAGGGAGCTTAATAGGTAAATAAAAGAATTTTAATTATGAAGTAATTCTAAGTTAAATTCTAATAGAGAAGGAAAAGAGTCTAATTTCACCATAAGTAAAAGATATTCAATTTACAATTTATATATCAAATTCATTTTTGGGTTAAGATAAAGTGGTCAAAGATTTTCAAACTTTATTTTTTTGAAACCTCATAAGTGAGAAATAGTTTCACATATAGGGAGAGCTGGAGTGTTTACTTTAAAGCATTACTTTGACAGGTTCTTTAAGCTTAAGTCTAAATTAAAAGATAGCTAAGCTTACATAAAATCCTAAGTTAGTGTTTTTTCTATGAGATTTTGACTTAAACTAAAATCTATCAACTCATTTTCAACTTAATTTGGCTGAAGAACTTTAATTAAGGTAGCCCAAATCTGAAATACACTCTATGCAGATCAAAGAAGTTGGGTACCCTGGAATCTTTAACAGGATCTCTTTTTACCACCATTTTTATGGGATTATTCCCCTTTTATTCATTTGAAGCAACAATATAGTATTTTGAGCTTAGTGTGGACCAAGGGCCCACAGGATTTATCACCCTTATGGTAAATCAAAGGCTAATTTCAAAAACTACACACTACACCTCAGCTTATACACCTTTTTGTAGGTTATGTTAAGTAAAGCTTTGATTTGTTTTTATTCCAATTTAATTAAGATCAATTAAGATGGAAATTTTGAAACATTCCTAAATCTACATCAAAATACTATTTTGGCCTTTGTAGGCCAAAATATTGAGTTTATGGCAAGATAACTCATGGTATTGCCCTAATAAAAATTGGATGGAGAGCTCAATGATACAAAAATATGAGTTTCTTCACTTAATGGCTAGAAATTCAATCATAAAAATCTTATATACAAGCAAATCTTCAATTTCTTTTGTTGATTTTTAGTAAAAAAACCTTATAGTGAGGAAATAAGTGATTTATTTGGGAATTTAAGATGTTCCCCAGGGCTAAAATTCATTTTCCATAATAACAGGTAGTAATTTTATGTGTAAAGCCTATTATTTCCCATTATTTCAAGCATTTCTTAAGAAACCAAAATCGAGCGATTGTTTTAAGTATTTTTTTGGTGCCTAGCTATTCCTGAGATGAAAGCATAAGATGGTGACCTCAATGAATCTAGAATAACAGTAATAATTCATATCTTGCATTCAATTACCTTAAGATAAATGAATCATGGTAATCAGGTAGGTGTATGTGACTTGCATTCAGGTTTTTAAACCTCTTCTCTAGTGATAGTGTGGTATTCCATACCATTTGTTTCACCAGGCTCAAGGTTATAGTACCCCATAGCAGAAATAAATTCCACTCAAAGGTAGACTTAACTTTAATTCTACATCAAAATGTCAGCTTTAAGTAGAAAAGCTTTTGTTTATTAATAAACAAATGGCACAGACACCAAAAGGCAGTGTATGTGTTGAGAAAAAAAATTCAATTTCATTATGCATATCAAGTTACATCTATAAACCTAGTCACAACAATTAAGGTACCACCATGTAGGTTAAACACCCAAGCCAAATTTACACCCCTATTATAGCTACTGGACTAATGTGGAACAAAAATTATGCCTGCATACATCAAACAGACACCTACAATGCAGAAGAAGGAGAATCATATTATACAAAGTGAAACCCACTGGATTTCCTAAAATTAAGCCCCAGCACAGCAACAGGAATACCCCATATTATAGCAATAGTAACTCCACTTGGAACATCAAAAAAGCCCCAAATTTGGTAGGAAACAGCGATAAAATCTTATGAAAGGAAATGAATCACCTTATTTGGCATGTATTCAATTAAAATTAAATTTTTTTAAATCACTTGCCACCTGATGCAAGTCAGAAAAAAAAACAAGCTGCAGGGGGTACACACCCTTTTTTATAGGGTGTTGGTAAACACACATAAGCCCTTACGTGTTTTTACCAATTTATGGCAAAAACACATAAGTGGCCTATTTTTTTAAAAAAAGTTCCTCAGGCTCAGTTTTGAGGTTTTATTTATTTTTTTCCATATTTTTTCCAACATGGGATGGCAATATCACCAAATTTATTCATTTTTTTTTGCCAAATTTCTCAAATTTGACTAATTTGACAAAATGGCATAATTTTTTTCAAAAGTTCATTGAAAATATTTTCACTTAAGAATTTCCTTCTTTTTTTTCAAAAATGAAGGGTTCAATTTTGAAAATAAAACACTAGAAGCTCATAATTTTGCGGCATTTTTTTGGTGGGACAAGTGAAGGCACAAGAAGGGGTTTTCTAATTTTTATAATATGACTATTTTCAAGTACAAATCTTCCAAATGTTTGATAAGAAATGAGACTGAGGTAGTATTTAAGTAATAAATAGGACTGAGGAGGGGAATAATTGGCATAAGGTGTATATATAAAAATCAATCAATCTGAATCAACCTCCAAAATAGTTGGTTTTTTTGAGGGGGGAGGCAGATTGGAAAAATATAACATCCTGTGCTTCTTAAATTTATCTGCCCACCCTGGGGCTTGTGGTTGGGCATGAAATTCCCAATTAACAGTAATTGGGGGACTGGATAAACTTTAGAAATGATGATCTCCAATGGAAAAAAATGAGAACAGCTATCCAAGAAACAGATGCAAATGGGTGGATTATTGTTTTGAGAACAGAAATAAGGGAAATAGAGAAAGATTGGGCTGTGGAATAAAAGAAAACAGGTCTTTTATACTTATTTGAAATTGGATCCCCCATATCAGACATGGACATCAACTTGCTCTTTGGAGCCTGGCCAACATATTCATACCACTCAATTGTGTACAAATAAGAGGATATTGAGGGAATCAAAGTGTTCATGGCTTCATAAAGGTTTTGATTTTGTTGAATTTCTTCAGCCAAGTCACCTCTGACATCAGCCCATGGATCTTGAGTCTTGTAAATGTAGTGGGATACTGTTCTGTAGCCACAGTTTCCATCACCCTGGACATTGATGGGCTTGAAGGCATATTTCAATATAAACTTGGGAAAGTCTTCTGGGCCAGTTACCTGATGAAATTAGGTCAAAAAACAAATAAATATTTAAATAAACAAAAGAAACATATATTAAAAAGAATCATAAACTCACAAAGAGCTTGGAGCATTCATCACTTGTGTGATAATTGCTTTAAAAATTCTCACATGTCAGGTCAATTGCTTCATATATCTTCAAACTTGTGTCAGGCTTGTGGAATTTTATTTGTGAGGCTTTGCTACCCATTGAAAATCTTCTGGACCTTCCAAGGGAGACTTCTGATTTGCCATATTCATTTAATTCAGCTTCTGAGGGTAGTGAATCTGATGAACTTATTGATTTTGATAATGAGGCCTCAGAATGTTCAGAATATTCAGATGAATCCACTTCCATGATTGGAGATGGTGAAAATGACTATGATCTTGATGTTATTGTTCTGGTCACTTTTGATGGGGGTCTTCCTCTTCTCTTGGATTGACTTTCAATGATTTCAAATCTTGAGGTTTCTCTTTTGTTTTTGTTTTTGTTTTTGTATTTATTTTTATTTTTATTTTTATTTTTATTTTTATTTTTATTTTTATTTTTATTTTTATTTTTATTTTTATTTTTATTTTCATTTTTATTTTTATTTTTATTCTTGGCTCCTGGTGGTCTTCCATGGATATTCTTGCATTCTTTTGGGTCTTCATAATATTTATAATCCTCTTGACTCTTGGGAATTTGATCAAAAGGGAATTTTCCAGTAAAAACATCTTGAAAATGTTAAGGAATTGGGGTGATTTCTTCCATTGGTATTTGAAAAAGGTCTTCCCCAATATCTTTAAATATTCTTTTGGATTAATTCATTCTTTCTTTCTAAAAACTTTGATCATCCCCTTGATAACCAGTCTGAGAAAAATATGACAAATAAAATAAGTTAATAAGAAAAAAACTAAGAGTTAGAAGTTCAAAAATCCTCACAGGAAAATTGAAATGCTACTGAGGATGAAATTCTGATATCTGAAGCCTTTGGCTCTTGGAAAATGCCTGTTGGGTCTTATGCTTGCAAGGAATTCCTTGATTATTGTTGTATTTGTTGGTACATTTTGCATTTGGTGGAAATTTGGTTTTGAAATTCTCAAATTCCATCTGAAGGGAATAATGAGACACTTTGCCATTGAGAGCACAGATGTGTGGAGGAAAATAATTGACATGGACAATTGTTTCTTTGGAGATTCTGTTGATTATTTCCATAAATTGTTTTCTAAAAGCCATGTGGAGAGCCCTACCTACCTCCAGGAGAGTACCAGTGGACCTTTGGAGCAAAGTTTTAACCATTGCATGGGTACCTTTAACTCTTGAGGTGGAGCCCACACCCTGGTGGAAATGGTGGTTGGTCTAGGATGGCACATAATACTCCTTTAGAGGAAGCCAGGTGTTTTTCAAATATCTCAATACTTCAGGAATTTTGACTTGCTTTTTCAGCTTCTTCCAGTTGTCTTTGAAAGACTTTTCAGTGGATTAACACATAACCTGAGAAATGAATCCCAAAGTAATTAATAAGAACAATAATAAGAGTAAAAGTGAAATATAAAAGTGTATTACTTGATTCCAAAGGCCCATAAAACTTCCAGGATCAGTGCCATGACCAATTTTCTTCATGCAATGGGCAGATACATCTTTATTGATGTGCCAAATGAATAACATGACTTTTGAGTGTGGGAAGAGCTTCTTAAGAGATTTCTTCAAGGCCAAGTTCCTGTCAATAACAATTACTGGAGGGGGAACAATATTGGTGTTTTTGTGGACTTTTTCTATGCATTGATTTAATTCCCAAGTATATGGTGGTGAAGCTTCATTCTTAATCAAACAAAAAGCCCCATAAAAGGTTTTATTCATTGAGCTGAATCCAAAAATATTAAAAAGGGGAATTTTTTACTTATTGGTTTTATAAGTACAATCCATAAGAATGACATGAGGAAAGCCATGAAGGAGTTTTATGGAAAGGGGTTGAGTGGAAAACAAGGAGGTAATGTGTCCCTCAGCATCCCTTTCAGAGGACCACACAAATGTTTTTTATTTGAGGGTTTCAATAAGAGCAGAAATGGGCCTTCCTCCTTGCAGTTTGTCTTTCTTGATTTTCTTTACGTGGTTGTAAATTCTTTGAAGGATTACAGGCCTGTTAGACTCCCTCTGGCTGCATAATTGGGTCTGAATTTGCCTTGGAATGAGCAGTGATTGAGACATTTGAGAAATTTGGGATGTTTCTTGCTCATCATTTTTTCTGTAAGAAGGATGTGCCATATTATTTTCAGTGGCATCATGGCTGTGTTCAGGGCTTTTGACTTTAAGAGTCCAAGTGGTACTCTTGGAATATTTTCTGGAATAAAGTCTAAATGGACAGTCAAGCTTTCTTGATGTGACTGTTTTGGAGGAGATTTTGTTGGGATTTGGGGTGCCAGACCTGTCACAACCTATTTCAATTTGGTTGTGAGTCATACCGGACCTCAAGGTGGACACAGTATACCCTTGAGCCCTGGAAAAATTATGCACATGCTTCCAAAGAAGCTCAATGGTCTGAAATTCACCTTCAGTGGGGGGGGGGGGTTGAAGCATTATTGAGTGGGAATATGTATATATTTAAAAAAAGGGGAATTTAGGGATTTGAAATGTGGAAAGAACCTTTAAAAATGTAAAACAGAAGTGATAAAAGGTGTGAAAAATAAAAGGAAGTGGGTAAACATCAAATGAGGTGGTTGAAGTGTGGGATTAATAGATGAGGGAAGGTAAAAAATTGCAATTTTAGAGGCTTGGAAGCAGGTTTTTGGGGAGGAAAATGCAGTCTTTGGGCAAAAAAAAGAAAAAAGTGTGTGAAAATCTCTTCAAAATTGCTTTGCTAATGCTGTTTTACAAAAAAATTGTTTGGGGGGATAATGTGGTTTATTTGGGTATTTAGGTTGTTTTTTGGGAGGGGGGATGTGCAAAAAAAATTATACAATTGGGTTAGAGGGGTTTTGTGGGTGAAAAACCTCTTTTTGGAAGGTTTTGGCCCAATAAAGATTTTTGGTGTTTCATTTTCAATTGAAAATGGCCCAGGGCACCCCTTAAATGTTTTTAATAGAATGATTACATTTTTTTACCAACACCCTATTTATATTTCCATCGCATGACTATACACAGCAAGTGTCAAACAGAAAAAACATATCATCTCATGCACAAAAGGAAATCCCTCAGTGAAAGGAATCATTACCTAGCCTCAATTTAAGGCTAAAAAAGAAGAAACACAGCCATGACACCTGAATAAATTACACAGGCACTTCTACAAAGCCTAAAATATGACAAATGCAAGGGAAATACATGGTAATCATGTGATACTTCCCCCCTACAGCATATAATGTGATTTCTAAAAAGATGTGCATAAGAAGAATACCCATAAAAGATTTAATTACCTCATACATGCAAGGAAACTAAAAGAAGATCATGTCATAACTGGCTAATCAAAAAAAGATTCATGTGACAAATGGAGGCTGCTCAGAAGAAATATTATCACTAAACATTATATCACCTTACACATGCAAGATAATTCCTCACCAAAAAAAAGGTCTCATTATGGAATCAAAAGGAGTTGAAGTGTAAAAAGACAGCTCCCCTGGAGGGCCCCTGGGCTCTCACCCTCCATTCAGATTATATAGGAATCACAGGAATATGTAATCCATTATGTGGGAGGTAGTCCAGTATATTATAGTTAGTTTACTTTCCCAATAGCTATGCTCAGTCAAAGTATAGTGTTAAGTATTTCCCAGTAGCTAAGCTTGGTGGAATATTAGCATTGAAAAAAAATACCCAATGGCCAATATTAGGGTTAATTTTCTATTAAGTATACTTTATTAAGTAAAAAATAACACCATTTATCAAGATTATCAAAAAAATGTACCCCTTCAAATATCCAATATCAAATAATCTTACCTTTAAATTTGAAAAGATATTATTTTATATTATTATTACAGACTCTTAAAAAAAAATTTATCCCTCAAAATAATTATATTAGTCTATTATTGATTTGCCTTAAAGAAATTAAACTTATCAAAATTCATCAAAGTTTCCAAAAAATACCAAATAAACCATCTCACCAAAATTGTATCACCAAGATGAAATCATCAACCCCAATTTCAAAAGATTTACAGACAAACATTTTATAAAACTCTCAAAATTAACCAAATTATTTTCAATACTTAGATTCAGCTAATATTAGCTACTGGGAAAGTAAGTTCATGATAATATACTGGACTATCTCCTAAGAAAGGGATGAATCATCCAAGTTCTTGATATATAATCTGCATGGGGGAGAGAGTTACTCTATTGATTCCTTATAAGAGCCCAGTGGCCCTCCATGGGAGCTGTCGTTTTCCACCCCCTCTTATTCCATAATGAGACTTTGTTTTTGTGGAGGAATTTTCTTTCATGTGTGAGGTGATTTAAGGTTTAGTGCTAATTTTTCTTCTTCATAGCCTCCATTTTTTCACATGACTCTTTTTTGGTGAGCCAGTTTTGACATGATCTTTGAGTTTCCTTGCATGATTGAGGTGATTGAATTTTTCTGGGTGCTTTTCTTATGCACATATTATTTTCTATCACATGATATGCTGTTGGTGGTGGAAGTATCACATGATGACGTTGTATTTCCCTTGAATATTTCATGTTATAGGCTTTGTAAGATTTACTGTGCTATTTATGCAGGTGGCATGGCTGTGTTTCTTCTCATTGCACTTTAAAGTGAGTTTAGGTAATGATTTCTTGCACTGATGGGGTTCCTTCTGTGCATGAGATGATGTAATGTTTTTGACACATCCTTTGTATAGCCATGTGGTTGAAATTTAAATAAGGATGTGTGCCCAATGCAGCTTGTTTGTACCAGTTTGCATGAGGTGATGACTGGTGTAAAGAATTTTGATTTTGATTGAAGATGCGACAAAGAAGGTGATGCATTGTCTTGGATAAGCTTTGATGGCTATGTCCTTCCAAATTGAGTTCTGTTTTGAGTTTACAAGCAGGTTTACTGTGGATATAAGATAGAGGAGTCCTTTATCTGTGTGGGGAATTACTTTCAGGAAATCCATTGGGTTTGACTTTTAATTAGTGACTCTCCTTTGTCTGAGTAAAAGGTGGATGTGAAATCTATGCAGGAGTTGTTTTTATTTGTATGAGTCCAGTGGCTATAAGAGGGATGTGAAGATGGTTGTAATGTGTAATCTACAGGGTGATACCCTGATCTTTATACTTAGTTTTCTATTTTGAAATTGATATAAATAATGAAATTGGATTTATTTTCATTAACACCTACACTTCCATTTGGTGCTTGTGACAAGGGTTTGTGAAAAAACTCCAACTTCTTGATGTAAAGTTGACATTTTGGTGTAAACCCTGAGTGTAGGTCTGCCGGTGGGTGTAATGTATTGCGTTTGTGAGGTACTATGAGCTTGAGTATGGGGAAACAACTGTATGGAATAACACAACAGGTATGAAATTTCAACATTGAGTAAAATTTATACTTCCGGGTGTTCAATTTAACCAAGGATTTTCTTAATTGTTGCAAAGGATGATTTCCATTTATCAAGAATTGAAACTAAGTCTATCCTAGGAATTTATTTTATTCCACAATAAATTCATGCTTACATTTAAGCTTTTATTCGATAAATGTTTTGTTTTTGATTGTAACAATAAGATTCAATTGATAAAATTTGTCTTGTATTTTTATAAAGGAGAATAATTTGTCTTTTATTATAAAAAATATTTAAGTGTATTTTTTTTATTTGATATTCATATAGCATATATTTTAAAAAATTTATCTATTAATATCAATTCCCGTCTCCCAAAATTATCCCTTCCTAAAGGTTATAGCTTGATTTTGATACACATTAATTGGAAAATTTTAGCTATATTTATGTCTATGACACCAAATGGTCCCATTTTTATAGCCTAAACAAGGGAAACCTACTTCATTAATTGGAATTATATCATCTTTCAGACCTCTTTTAATAGCTTACAATTACTTTCTACCAAAAATTGTAGTAATATCCTGGTTACAGGTTAATTTTTTGAGTTTTGGATATTTATTATTAACATCGTGATACTTGATTCTTGCTCAGTGTATCCCAAGACCTAATTTAATTGGTATTTATGTAGTTCTGAATCTTGGATATTTGTTGAATCAAAATATCAGCATAAGTTCTGTGTTAGCACAGAGCTTACATGCATTATTTCAAATATTGAATCTATATTATTGATTTTGCAATTGATAGTATTTTTACCATCATTTTCAGATGAAATATACTGGTGTTTCTTTTCTTCAGAGTTCATTTCTTCCTCTTAAACTTTTGAGTCTTGAGACTAATTTGGCTTATTTAGTTTAGCCTTATCAAAAGAAATTATTGGCTTAATATCCTGTGCCACCACATTTCTGGAAGTTCTTGATGAAATTTTTCACAGTTTATCTACCCTTAAATTAATCTTTAAATAATTTCTTACTAGTTTTTTTGGTTATGTTTTGTTATATTTCATGAAAATCTTGTAAATATGTCCTCAAATGTAGTTTTGGGTTTAAAATAGCTATATGAATCTGCTTCTAAAGAAATTTTCCATATATAATACATATTTCCTTCAATCTTATATGCGGGAAGCTGTTTATGACACTGAAGGGTATCAGGAATTGAGATGGTTTTTTTGAAGAGCCATTTCAAGGTATCATGGAATTCTGGGTCAAAAAACAAAGTTTAAAGTCAATTTTGAACTTTATTCATCATAAATCATTGGATCATTCAGTGATTACCTCTTGTGTCTATCATAGGAAATTGTTTCTGACATTGGTTTCTCTTGATTTAGAAGACAATTTCTGAAATACTTTCAAAATAAAGAGTTTAATATGGAAACAATTAGTTCATCAGGTATCAAATAATCTTGTAGCATATAGGCTTCTTTAATGAAGTAAATATGGTAATATTTTACTTATTCCCATAATGCTGACTATTCTTTGAGTTTATACATTGCTTTTGGTGAAGAATTTTCCTTTTTTAAGCTCTGAACTAAGTATGAAGTTTCAAAAAAATGGGTTTATCAACTACATTCCTAAACGTTTTTCTGCTTCAATGAGAAGCTGGTGCTGATAATTTTGGAATATTAAGAGTTGTCTAATTGAATTGGTAAATATAATTTTTATTTATTTCACTTCAGATTGAGTATAAAATGCAAGTTCAATTATTGCCTCATTGGTTTTTTCTAAATTTCGAAGTAGTAAATGTTGATCAGATGAAGTAATTTATTCAAATTTATCAAGCCTCAAAGCCAATCTATTTGGATCTTCTATTAATGAATATATGACTGTGTGATTGTTGGTATCATTATATTCAAGATTAAATCATAGCTCTTTCTTTCCTTTGATTACTTATTAATATGAGTGATTTAGTTTTGATCTATTGTCTTTGGCAATAAATTCAATACTGTGAGTTTCCTTTCTATCATTATTCACAAATTTATATACTATTAAAAAAGTAATTTGTGGTTTACTTGATATATTCAGAAAATACCAAATTTAAATTCATTTCTTCAATGAGGAAACGTTTATAATATTCAATTACTACTTGTACCTGAGATCCATTAAGATAATGGCCATATTGAGAAAATCTTCCATATCCTCTATTTATATTCTTGGAATTATTAAATTGGGACCTCATGGGTTTATTTATAATTTTTTTCTGAGAGTCTAAGTGATCCCTGGATGATTTATGATAGAGGTCACTGGGGATTCTTTCTTTTTTTGTTTTTCTGTTAGCTTCTCTTGCTCGAATAATTTTCCAATTTCTGCATTTGGGATTTTTATTGAAATTGACTCCATCCATTGATCAATTCCAGTAATACATTTTCTTCCATGAACATCTTTAGGATGAGAAAGGAGCTAAGAAGAACTTGACAGCTTTGAAAAAGAGTATATCATTGGTGTTTTCACTGATATGATCTGAATTATTCTTAGAATTAACTCATATAGATTTCCATGTGTGCGTTTTGAGCTTTGGTCTCAGTGGTTATTTTGATGATAAGATCCAATTAGTTGATAGTTGAAACATTCTTAGATCTAATTGATTAATTTTAACCTGTGGGGCTCCCTACTTGTAAGGTGTGGATATGAAACTTTCATCAAAAATCAAGTACTTTTCCTGTCCTCAAAATTTGTATAATGTAAAATTTAATTAAAATTAGTAAATTTTAAGAGTTTTAAGAAAAAACCACACCAAATTTATTTTTTTGACTTTTTTAGGATAAAAAAAGAATATATTAAAGATTTATTGCTTTACCAACAGTAAATATTTTTCCTAAAGATAATCTACAACAGAAATTAATGGCTACAAAAGAAATTTCTGCAAGAACAACTTCAATTTTAATTAATTGAGCAAAGAGCTGCAATAATTTAATATGGGAACAGAGTCTCTAAAGATAATATAAAAGAGAAAAAATCCAAAAATAACCAGAGTGCATTTGGAACCAAAGTGACAAAGCTAACAGTGATGAGAGATGCCTTAATTCACTTTTGGGGTAGTTCAAGGGTAAAAATGATTATAGTTATTTTTTAATGTGGCTATGAGGTTCAAAATTATTGAAAAAGGGTGGTTTGTATCTTTGATTGATTGGTTTGAGAGTGTTTAAACTAATTTCTAAAGGAAAAGTGGGGCAAAGACATTCTTCCATAGCAACCATTTTTCTTGCTACAAAAGTAAGATTTACTCTAATCAGTTTTGAAAAACACACTGACAAAAGCAAAAGTCAATTATGGCATTATTGAACCCTGGTTTAGACCAAAAATGGATGGTTTAAGCCCTTTTTTGCTATTTAAAGACATTTAAGTCCCTTAAATTAGCAATTGCTATAGTAATAATTGGTTTCAATCCTCCAAAACACATAATAATGTGTGTAAGAGACATCAAAGCCAGTTAGCACTGTTTTTACTAGGATTCTTTTAGCTCAAGGGTAGCTTTATCCTCTTAGAAACAGTTCAAAATGACCTGGTTGGTTTCAAAACCTGATCATCAATGGAGTCACAGACCCTGTGAATCAATTCCAGCCCTAAAGAGATGAGTGTTTTCATGAATCTTGACATCTCATGCCTGTCAGAAATAAATTTGGGGGAGTATGGAGCCCTTGGAGCCAAGATTCATTTCTCCCCCAAAATTAATCTTTACAATTTTCTTTGTCTTTGATTCCTCATCATGTATTCTGCTAGAAATCTCACAGATTTAATTTAATTTAAATTTACAGTACACAACTGTAACTTTTGCTTCCACATATGTAAATCCAGGCTCAATTATGTAATACATGCACACATTTTGCCTTTTAAATTGAAAAGACTCCAATTTCACATAGCTTCTAAATTGAACACCACACCTAAATTTAAAGTCAAAAATAAATGGTTGACACCACATGTGGTGTGATTTAAATTGAAGTTTTGAGGATTTTCAGATTTTCATACAGGAAATACTAAAACATAATTTAAGCTTATTTAGAGTTGAGTTATAGAATTTCCACTCAGAGGTGACCCAACTGAGCTTTCATGAGGAAAGTAACCATGAAATAAATTTCATAACTTTCTTTATTGGAAAAAAAGCTATAATAAAGGGAAGTGATATTTCCATGCTTCAACCTCAAATTTATGCCTACGCCTACACATAATATTGTGGGTTTAGATATGCTTTCATGCCTTTCATTGATTTATTTTGTAAAATCCACTCATCCAAATTATTACTAAATCCACCCAAAATAATATTTTTATCTCAGATATTTGACAACAAGCTCTATAATGAAAAAATTGCTATATACAAGTTATCTGTCTACATTTGGAGAATAATTTCATTGATGAGGAATATACTCTTCTCCAATTTGATGCTTATTGATGTGAAGTGAAGCATGGCAAAGAAATACCCTTTGGAGTCTAATTTGATAATTAACTTACCTAAAAAGGTTGGTATTTACAAAACCCTTCAAGAGGTGTAAAGGAGTGTTTGTGTCATATTATTTATTATTACCTGTTACCTGAAACTCATAACTATTGAGTGCAAAATATGTTTACTGTGTGGATTCCTGAATTCAAACTGCTTTGTGTCAAGATTCTTATAAGATTAAACAATGGGGTTTTGTCCCCTCAGTGCAACAAAAGTGGAAGGAAACACTTATCACCTGTTACCTGAAACTCATAACTATTGAGTGCAAAATATGTTTACTGTGCGGAGTCCTGACTGTGAACAGCTTTGTGCCGAGATTCTGATAAGATTGACCAGTGTGATTTTGTCATCTCAGTGAAACAAAAGCTGAAGGAAAAAACTTGATGCCAAAATTATCACATTAGAAAATAGTTTTGCGTATGGGTATTTGTGCAAAAATGAAAATATATGAGAGAAGTGATGCCAGGGAATTTCTATGGGGCATGAACCCACAGAGCCTACCTGTTCCACCAAGAAAGAATGAGTTGGATTTGGTTTGCCAAAGCTATTTTTACCAACCACCCAGCTTCCCCAGGGGAGTCTGGCCAGCACCCAGGAACAAACATGCCACCTCTCAACCAGCTCGAGAGGCAGAAGCTCTAATCATTACAACCCCAGAAATCAGGTGATGTATGCAGTTATAATTCACACAGACACTTGCAAGTGGTTATGAATTGACATATGCATTGTTATATTTATTTCTTTGCTGCAGCTCTACTTCAATTAAGTCAATTACTCCATGGATTTCTATTTTTTTTTGCACAGCCTTTTTCTTTAGTCTTCTATGGCTTTCTACAGATTGCATATGCAGTTCTCTCTTTTTGTTTCATCCTAAATAAGTCCCCCTGATTCTCTCTCCTATTACAATTTCAAAATTTCCTTTTCCCTTTTTCTCTTAGCCCTCTAACTTTAGTACTTCTTAATCATCAATATAACAATTCCAAAACTTCTTTTTTGGTTACCCCCTCTATCTTTTCCCCTCATTCTCTCTGCTATTATGATTCCACAACTTGTATGATCTTCTTATTCTCACAAATGTTTTGCTTGATTTTTTTGATTTTTTATTTTTCTTATTCACTTTGCATATCAATTGGAAAAATTTTCAAAATTCAATTTTTCAAAGATGCACATCATGGACTTTTGCACATGCACAAGCTTCAGGAAGAATTCTGTAACCTGCACCAATGGGCCAACTCACCATTAACTTTTTGTTGATACCAGCACTTGAAGAAGGAATTGGTGAAAGGACTCATTACTACATCCAAATGAGGACCTTACTACACAAACCTCAATTGACCATGAAGAATCAAAGGAAGAATCACATACAACTCCTCCAAGAAATGAAAAGGCTATTAAATCAACCATCATTAGTATGTTATAATTCTGTTTTAATATCTCATTCATGTTATAGTCTAAATAGGTGTTTCTTTTTTCTCTAGCTCTTATCACCCATTTTATCATGTGGTTATATCTCTCTTGTGGACTTAGAAGAGATAATTGCCAAAACTCCCGAGATATGCTTGTCAATATCCTTTGACATTGTCTTTTTAAAACCTTTTAAGACAAAATTCCACAAATTAATGTACCATGCAATGTTCAAACCATCTTACAAAAAATGGGGCTCAACTTTCCATTTGAACAGCATGTGTGCTTCCCGCAGTTTTACTCACTTTACAATATTGAAGTGGCCCCAGATGATTGTATTTACAAACCCACTGTTACTGGTCCTCTGTGTGGAATTGAGATTTTCTGCCCACATAAAATACAACCTTTGTGTGACATCCACTTTACATCATATAATTCTACCTCTCAAAATCAACATTGCAGAACAGGCCAAATCCTTTTATGAGGACAGCCATTTCTTCATATCCCACAAGCAGGTTTTTTTTCACAATCTTTACTTGCTTTGATAGAGTGGTTTCTCAATGTTCCAGGCATTGAAAAGGGTATTGTAGACTGGAAATGGGAAGTATCTATCCACCAAAGCAATATTATTTCCAACTTATCACAAGGGGAAGTTTGCAGAACCCTTTTTCCATTTAAATTATCATCAAAAAGAAGTCTTGAATTAGGTTTTAGTCTTTCTGTAGACTGGTCCAACCCAAGAGGAAACAAAATTTCAGGTAAGAAAGCTTCAATTGGAATACCAGCTCTCCATTGCCTCAACCTGCGACCAAGAGAGAAATTTCAACAGCAGCATACCTGTCTGGCTGGGGTGATACCTTTGCCAAACCAGCCAGATATGATTACAATCAACAATGTCTTGAAGCCACTTATTGACAAGATCATAGAATTAAACCATGGTGTCAGTATCAATACCCCAGATTATCCACATGGACAAAAGATTACTGTCAAGCTAGTTGGCCTATTTGGAGATATTGTAGCAACTCACAAAGCTGGAGGATTTATGTCACATTCAGCAAAATATTTTTGTTTTGGTGTGATCTGAAAGCCAATAAAAAATCTGATTTGAAGCTTGGGAAGCTGTGAAATGGAAGGGCTTTTTTGAGGGCATCTCATAGATGGCATGACACAAGAAATGTGAGCCTGTGAGGTATGTATAACATACCCATAAGGCCACAAATGACTTTATATACAGTTGATTTACTCTTCACCAGAATTTTCAATTGAATTCAAAATAAAAAATAAGTATAACTTTTTTTGGATAAACAAAGTTCTACATATTATGTCATTTTTGGATTCTACACCAAAAATGACCTAGGGTACACCCATAGGGTGTTATACCCAAAAAGGCTTATTTCTTATGCTATTGGAAGATTTGAGAATCTCACAGTACTAATGTAGCTTTTTTAACATTTTTTTAAAATTGTTAAATTTAAGCTTAAATAAGTCTAAATTTCAAGTTGCATAAGGTTTATGCAAACTTACCAAAACTTTAGTTAAAATTGAGGTGTTGTGTATATTTACTGAATTGGCTGAGGATTTGCCATACAGAATGTAAATCCTGCATGAGCTCAATTCAAAAGGGTTTAAGGCCATAGTATGGCTTTAAATAGATAAAAGGGCAAAATCCACGTAAAAAGGTGGGAGAAAGGAAAAAGACCAAACAGAGCTGAGGTACCCAGCTTTTTGGATCTGAAAGGATTCAATTAAGGTTTTCCACCTGTATTGGACGATTTTCAACCTTATTTAAACTTGAAGATTAGACTTTGATCCAACCTTAAGGTTTAAACTGGTTTTAACCCAATTTCGACAGGAATTTCAAGCTACCAAAGGGTAAATCCCTGTAAGGTGTGGATATGAAACTTTGATTAAAAAATCAAGTACTTTTCCTGTCCTCAAAATTTGTATAAGGTAAAAATAAATTAAAAATATTATTTATAGGGGAAAACACACCAATTTTATTGTTTATAACTTTATTAGTATAAAACAATAATATTATAAAAATTTATTGTTTTACCAACAATAAAAATTTATCCAAAAACATACTCTACAAGAGATATTTTAAGGCTACAAAAGAAATTTCTTCAAGAGCAATTTCAATTGGAAGAATTGAGCAAAGAACTGCAAGCAATTAATTAAAGAAAAAAGTCTTTAAAAAGAATATTAAAGAGAAAACACACCCAAAAGTGACCAGAGTGAATTTGGAAACATAGTGACAAAGTTTACAGTGATGAAAGATGCTTTAATTCACTTTTGGGGTGGTTCAGGGGTAAAAATGATTATAAGAGTTACAAAAAATTATTATAATTATTTTTGCAAGTGGTTAAAAAGGTTTGAAATGATTTAAGAAAGGTGGTTAGAATCTTTTATTGATTGGTTTAACAATGTTTAAACTAATTATAAAAGGAAAAGATTCTAACATGAAGAGAAAAGAGGGGCAAAGAAGACATTCTTTTATAGCCATCAATGTTCTTACTCCAAAAGTAAAATTTACTCTTTTCAGTTGTGAAAAACAGTCTGACAACAGAAAAGCCAATTATGGCATCATTGAACCCTGGTTTAGACCAAAAAAGGGCTGGTTTAAGCCATTTTAGACCCTTAAATCAGCCATTACTATAGCAATACCTGGTCTAGAGCCTTCAAAACACGTCAGAATGTGTGTAAGAGACGTAGAAACCAGTTGAAACTGGTTTTACTATTATTGTTCTATCTTAAAGGTAGTTTTACCCTCTTGGCAACAGCTAAAACTACCCCAGTTGGTATCAAAGCCTCATCATCAATTGAGTCCACAGACCCTGTAACTCAATTCCAGGCCAAAAGTGATTAACTTGTGAGTAAATTTTGACACCCCACGCCTGTCAGCAAAGATTTTGGGGGTCTAGCTCCCCCTTAGAGCTTGAGTTCCTTTTCCTCCCCGAATTTAATCTTTCCAATTTATTTTTCCTTTAATTCCTCATCATGTATTATACTTATAATTTACATATGTAATTTGATTGAGTTGTACAGTTCAATACAGTAATAATTGATACCTCATATGTAAATCAAAGTTCACTTATGTAATACATGCACACATTTTGACATTTCAATTGAATTCAATTGAAAATACTTTAATTCCTCATAACTTCTAAAATATACACAACACCTCAATTTTAGCACATTTTTTGGTGATTAAAACTACATGTGATGTGAATAAAATTAAGGCTATGAGGATTTTCAATTTTTATACAGAAAATACTAAAAACTTAATTTAAGCTTATTTAGAGTTGAGTTACAAAATTTTCACTCAGAGGTGACCCCACCTGATTTTTTATGAGGAATCCAATGGTGAAATAATTTTTATATGTTTATTTATTGGATGAAAAGTTAGAATAATTTTTATTTAACTTTTTTCCAAATTTGTTTATTTTTTTACAATTTTGTTAAAAATTCATTTTTACTTAATTATTTCAAGTATAAATGTAATTTTACAACTTCAAAATTCAATGTAATTTTATTTTTAAATTGTAATTAGAATTTTTGATTGTGAATATAATTTTATATTTATATTTTAATTTTCATTTTAATAATATAAATAAATTTATTTTATTTATATTTATATGTTAATTTTTTATTTGTGGCCTTTTGGATATATGAAATTACCTCTAAGGCTCACATTCCCTCCCCCTAAAAAAAGAATATTACTTTGTAATATTGTTATTTCTAGTGTGTCTGAACCTTCTGAGAAGCTTAGTAGCTTCAGGTATGTCTTTTTCTGGCAACCATTCATCTTCACAATTTGGGTCACTGTACCTAACAAGGTATTCCCTAACTTTGTTGGTTCTCAACTCTTTTGCTTTGAGAACTTTGGTAATTTTCTTACTGCCAGATGGCCCAACAGGAGGTATAGCTTGGGGAATTTTATTCCTCAAGGGAAATTTTTCAGCATCACTAGATTTATATGTCTTTATCAAGCTCACTGGAAATGTAGGATGCTTATTGCCAAGTTCTTCAGATAACTCTACTTCAACAGCATTTTCACCATAGAGGCCCTTAACAACAAAAGGTCCTGCAAAGGAGTTTTTCAACTTTTTACATCCTTTGATGTTATTGAAGTTAGTGGTGGATAAAAGAACTAGGTCCCCCACTTTGAAATCTGGAGTTGCATGTGATTTATCCCATTTGTCTTTAGCATATGCAAAGGAGTCTGCCATGCACCTTACTGCATGCTTCCTAGCTTTGTCTAGCATTCCTTTGAAGCTAGCAGCTGTGGGATGTATTTCAATCAAATCTTTCCTCAAGGAATCTTGGGGTAATTTGGGGTTCCATCCTTTTTCTAGGATAGCAGGAGTTTGATTGGTACTGGCATAGATTGATGTTTTATATGCTAATTCCAGTGCTGGCAGCAGATTACACCAATCATGGGTAAATCCATCACAATCTTTGAATTCAAGGCCATATGCACAAAATCTTCTTACCATGTCCTCTAAGGTTTTGATCATCCTTTCAGCCAGTCAATCAGTTTGTGGGTGGTAGGCTGTAGAGAAAGACAGCTTAGTGCTAAATAATTGGTGAAAATTTGTCCATAGTGCTGAAGCAAATTTGGGATCCCTATCACTAATGATATTTGTAAATATTCCAGTCCATGACACTACTCTATTACATATTGCGGGAACTCCTCTTGTGTGGGATTAAAATGAGGCAGTACCTGGAGGGGGAAATCACAGGTAACTAGTTTTGAATTGCTAATAACTCCTGTAACCAAGGGTGGCAAGGGTGTATTGCCTGCCCCTCCTAAAATACTGAACAAAATCTTCCTTGGAGCTCACAAACCAAAATAAAATTAGTAAGTGGCTTTACAACTGCAGAAGACAAAATTCAGCAGTCTCAGATCAGACCTATTCAATAAAAATAATGTCAGTTATTTTTGGTTAAATTTGAGATTTTAATGAAATACTTGTCTGTTCAATTTTAATATCTTTTTTTTTGGTTAAACTGAGGTGAGTGGCTTCTTCTTGGTGATAAATCCTTGGTAGGATGGGTTTTTTAAGGTTTTCAGAAAAATTTGGTGAGTGTTGGTAAAGGTAATTTTTTTTAAGGTATAGTTATAATAGAGTAAATAATTTTTTGAAAGGTTTGTTATTTTTTTAAGAGTGTTTAATGATAAGATAAAAAGTTTTATTTGTTGAATTTAAGAGGTAAAGTTCTTTGATATTGAATTTTTAAAGGGGTAAGTTATTTTTTTTTTAAGTCTTGATAATGGTGTTAATTTTACTGGATAAAGTATTTTAATAGAGTAGTAACCCTAATCTTGGGTACTGGGTAATTTTTATTAATAATTTTTTTTAATACTAAGATTCCACTGAGCTTAGCTACTGGGAAATCTTTAACACTATACTTCCACTGAGCTTAGCTACTGGGCAAGTAAAATTCACTATAGTTTTCTGGACTACCTCCCAGGTGAGGGATGAATTATTCCTATGCTCCTACTGTGCAGTGGATATAATTTGCATGGGATATAATTTGCATGGGGGGAATTTGAAATTTGGGGGGGAGAGCCCCTCTATTTATACCTTTTGGGAGCCCAGGGGGCCCTCCATGGGAGCTGTCTTTTTCCACTTTAATTCCTCTTGATTTCATCATGTGACTCTATTTTTGGTGAGGACCTTTCTTGCATGGGTAAGGTGATTTAAGGTTTGGTGATACTTTTCTCTCTGCACAGCCTCCATTCATCACATGATTGTCTTTTGGTGAACTAATTATGATGAGATATTCTTGAATTTTCCTTGCATACATGAGGTGATTCAATTTTTGCTGGGGATTTTTGTTGTGCACAGCCTCTTTCCTGTCACATGATATTCTGTTGGTGGATGCAGTATCACATGATGACCTTGTAATTCCTTTGCATATGTCCTATTTTAGGTTGGGTAGAAGTGGCTGTGTAAGTTATGCAGGTGTCATGTTTGTTTTTCTTCTTTTTGAGCTTTAAAATGAAGTCAGGTGATAACTTCTTGCACTGGTGAATTTACTGTTTTTATGAGATGATATGATTTTTGATTTTGACACATGCTGTGCATAGTCATGTGGTTGAGATTTAATTGGAATTGTGTACTGCATGCAGCCTGTTGTAACTAGCTTTGGTTTGCATGAGGTGATGAGTGGTGTAAATAAATATGTTTTAAGGTTTTAAGTGGGGTTACTGTGGATATAAGATAAGGTACTCCTGGGGCTGTGTTGTAAATGAATTGCAGGAATTCCATGGAGTTGAGCTTTGCATCATGTGACCTTTCTATGTTAAGTTCTAGGTTGCTGTGCAATTCATGCAGGTGTCCTTTTTTTGCTGCATGAGTCCTGTGGCTGTAAGGGGGTGTAAAGCTGGGTTGGGTGTGTAATTTAAAGGGTGGTACCTTATTTGTTGTAACTAGTGTACTATCTGTAACTTGATTTTTTACATATGAATAATGAAGTTGAATAATTTATTTAAACACATACACTGCCCTTTGGTGCCTGTGCCATGGTTTTATGAGTTAAATCCAGCTTCTTGCTGTAAAATTGACCTTTTGGTGTAAAATTTGAGTGTAAGTCTGCCTGTAGGCTGGATTTACTGCTGTTATGGGGTACTATGAGCTTGAGCCTGGTGAAAAAAATGGTATGGAATACCACAATATCAGAAGAGCTGTATCCATGGCTGTATCATCCTTGTGAAATGGTAAAAAGATTGGAGTTTTACTGAATCTGTCCACAATTACTAGGCAAGCATTATAACTTCTGTCACCTCCTGGTGGTAGTCCAGTTACCCAATCCATATGGACAATCTCCCAAGGTCTGCTTGGTTCTTGGATTTTGATAATATTTCCAAGTCTCTTGCCAGTGAATTTCTTTTCCTTTTGGCATCTGTCACAGGTTTTGCAATACTCTGCAACATCTTTCTGCCACATTGGCCACCATATGCAGGTCTTTACTTTCTCTCTTGTTCTGTCTTCAGATAGATGTCCTGAAAAGGGGCTATCATGGCATTCTTTTAGTACAAGATTGATTAATGACCTGTCCATAACTGTCATGACACATGTGTTCTTGGTCCTGTGGTAAATTATACCATCCAGTAGGTGAAATCTTCCTTAATTATAAGAATTGTTTCCACACTTCATCCAAGGAATATATTAGAGAGTTGTCTTTACAGTCTTTGTTAAGTAATTGGCATAAGATTCTACAATTCTTATCTTGGGTGTAACTATTCCTGACTTCTTCAAAGAAGGTGGTGTTCAAGTCCGTAACACTTATTCCTTCTATTGGGATCTGTGGTGAAGCTTCTTCTGGCACATAAGCAGGATTATCAATATTATTTGGTAATGGCCATCTGCTTAGTCCATCTGCATTCTTATGAATATTCCCATCCTTATGAACAATAGTCATATTGCCCCTGTATTCTTGTATGGCTATTTGCCATCTGAGCATATGCCTGTTGGGTGTTTTCATGTTTAAAAGTGATTTGACAGCTGTACAATATGTTATCACCTCAAAAACACATCCCTCTAGGAAGTAGTTCAGTTTCTCCAAGGCCCAGACAAGGCATAGACATTCCATTTGACTTACCCCATATCTGGCTTCAGTTGATTTGATTTGCCTGGATATGAAACATATGGGTCCTTCTACAGGTTTATCATTTATGATCTGAACTTGGTGAAGTGCAGCACCCAGTCCATCCCCTGATGCATCAATATACACTGTGAAAGGCAATTTAAAGTCTGGAATCAGTAAGAGTGGAGAAGTGGTCAAGGCTTCTCTTAGAGACTCAAAAGCTTTGACTCTGTCAGCAGTCATTTCAAATACTGTGTCTTTGTCACACAATTTATAAAGTGGTCTTGCTATGGATGCAAAATCTTCAATGTTTTGCCTGTAATATCCTGCAAAACCTAAGAATGACTGAATTTCCTTCTTGTTATGAGGAATGGGTTTTAGCAATACTGATGCAACTTTGTTTTTATCAATTCCAAGGGACAAACCAGATACAACATGTCCTAGTGCTTTAAGTTCTTTAAATCCAAAATGACATTTCTTCAAGGAGATTTTCATCTTTACTGATTTAATTTTTGTCAAAACTCTGGACAATCTGTACATGTGCTCCTACCAAGTTTTGGAACAGACAATAATTTCATCAATGTAAATTATTAACCATCCCTCTGAGAGTTCTTCAGGAAAGATTTCATTAATCATTCTTTGGAAGTGTGAAGGTGCATTTTTGATATCAAAGGGCATCCTCATGTATTCATACACTCCACAATGAACAATAATTCTCAAGTATTTTCTTGCTCTTGGTGTCACCACATTTTTATGGAATCCCTTAAGGGCATCCATAGTGGTTATATACACTGCTTGAGATATTTGAGTAAGCAAAATTTGGATTTTTGGTATTGGGTATCTGTCTGGAACAGTGTAAGTGTTCAGAGCTCTAAAGTCCCCAACCATTCTAGATTTTACATTATGCCATGCCACTATGACTGGTGTAGTTATTTCTACTTCTTCATTGTGGCCTACTTTTCTTATTACACCAAGGTCCAGAAGCTCTTTGATATGAATTTTTAAAGCTTCTCTTGATTTTGGACTTTCTGGATATGCAGGTCTTCTTAAGAGTGGTGGATAAGGTCTCTCAATGTTAAGAATGATGTCAACTTAATGACCAATAATTGCTCCTAGAGGTTCTTTGTCTGAAGCAAATGCTCTTCTGTGGTCATACAAAAGGGAAGAAAGTTCATTTTCTTGTTTATCAGTCAGATGAAGGCTTATTTCAGCCTCATTTAACTGTTCAGACTTGAATTTCTCTAACTCTAAGTTGACTAGTCATACTTTGGTAACTGTAATTTGTCTTTTAAATGGTAAAAGGCAAATGTTTGGTGCTTATTGTCTCCAATAGTAAAGTATCTGTCTTTGATTTTATGCAAATCTATCTCATACATGATTATATAGTCATTTCCCAATATAAAATGGCTACTAGAGCAATTTTCCATAACAACGAATTCAACTATGATTCTTAAATTTCCATTTATGTGTGGGAATATGAAATTGGTCTCAAAAATTCCTAATGCTTTCATTGGATTACTTGCACTATTGAATTTTATACCATCAATTGGTAACAATTGGTCTTCAAAATTTGGTACACAAGTCTCAAGAAAAGATTTTCCAACACAAGCGGAGAAGGCTCCTGGGTCAAGCAAAGGTTTGGTGGGCTTGTTGTCAATTGCCACTTCTGTTATACAGGAGTTACCAGCTGTATAACCTTTCCCTATGTTTTGTTTTGTTTTCATAAGTTGTGCATCTTGAACTTTTGATAAATCAAGTTGACCATTGCTCAATTGTGGCAAGTGGGAATAAGATTCCATGATGTCAAAAGTGGCATTGATATTTTCTATATCTTTTGAAGATTCAGAAAATATGGATGCCTTATCATCTGAATTGTCTTCAATTATGTCTTCTTTTTCAACATCAGGTTCCTTTTCAATGTCAATTTCATTGATTTTCCCCCTTTTTGGACATGTATTGGCTAAATGGGTGGTGCCTTGGCAAATATGGCACTTTATGACTGTATCTGCAGATTTATACTTAACATTATTAGAATTTTCTTTGGGGTTTTTGTCCACAGAATCTTTCCAAGGTGTATTAAACCTTGTTTTGAGATTCACCCTACTAGAACCAATTTTGGTTCTGGTGGTTACTTCTTCTAATATATTGATCATATCCTCTGCTGAGGATTGTTCAGTAGTCCTGCTTTTGATAGCATGCTCTAAGTCACCTCCACATTGTCTCAGAATTTTTCTATGGATCATAAATTCTGACATGTCTGGATATAATGCTGTTAATCTGTTTTTTTTGGCAAAACCATGGTAAAGCTTTGTCTTTATCAGAATTAAATTTGGCAGATTCAAAGGCTGTTTCAGCTTTAAACCTCCAAGCATCATTTGCCCATTTGTTAATGATTTGGGTTTTCCACCAAGTCCAACTCTGGTGTCCATGTGCTTGTCTTATTTTGATGTACCATCTGTGAGCTGATTTGGTAAACAAGGTGTTAAATATTTCTGTTAACAATCTGTCTGGTAATTCAAAATCCTCTTTGATCATGTCAATACCTCTAATGAATTCTATATGGTCATACTCTCCTTCACCACTGAAGTGAGGCCATTCTTTAAGTTTTGGAACTTATTTCAAGAGTGCTTGGCCCATTGATGGGTCCAAGTTATGAAAAGAGGTAGAAAATTCATTTTTTAACTGTGAATTTTCAATATCCAATACTTGTGGATTGGGAATTCTTGCATCTTAATTTTGATTCATAGGTGTAGATATTCTTGGTAAAGTGTTGAGCGGTTGTTCAATATCATTCATTTTACTGTTATTACACCTTTGTGAATTTCTCAACTCATGTTGTAAGCTTTGTATAGAGTCTATGAAATTCTTTTTATGATCATCCTCTTTATATGTAAGCTCATTCCATAATTTTGTTTGTTTAATATTATCAGGTATAACTTCATTTAACTTTATTGTTAATTTTAATATTTCCTCTCTTGAGGTATCAAAATACTTTTTCAAGGAAATTAAATCTGTCTTTACTTCTGCAAATGATTTTGAAATATCATCAAGAGCTTTTTTATTATCTTCTTTGATAGTGTTTATGGCTTGTTTCATTCTTGTTTCAATTATGTCATCAATATTGAATTTAGAATATTTGTCTGTTGATTATTTAATAATGGCAGATTGTTCATTTATCTTAATGCCAAAAGAATTATCATTATTGGAAGTTTTTATTGTTCTTAAAACTCTTTCAAAGCATTTCAGTGTATCATTTATTTGACTCAGGCTTAAGTAATTTGTTTTAAGATTGTCACAAATTGATGTATTTTTATCAGAAAGATGACTTTTTATGTCAGAAATAGCTTTATACAACTCTGGAATAAAATCAAAAGTATCAGAAATCATTTTTGATATTTTAATCTGGCTTCCTCCTTCTTCTGTAATTCCATCATGGTTCTGGCCATATGAAATACATTTTCCATGGCATCCTGTTGAACCTTTGGGATTCTGTAGCCCTGGCTGTAAGGTTTTGGAGCTGGTGCCTTCCCTTTGCCCTTGTGTGGAGTTTGTGGCTGCTTTTTCACGTTTAAATTGCTGCTGCTGGCCACTGGGGCTGTTTTTGGCATTGGTTTGGGTGGTGGAGGGTTGTTTTTCCTCCATTCTAGTGTCAAAAGCATCATGTTTTTCTTTTCCATCAATGGATGCCATCCATTGAGCAATTTGTAAGTATTGGGATGGCCCAGGAATTTCCTCACAGTCAGGTAAGAATTCATGAAATTCTTCCACAGGTCTGCAAGGATCTGGTACTCCTTGAACTGAAGTGCATTGTTGTATGCACTGTGGCTGGCTTTGTATATGTCCACAGAGGCTTGTTGTGGTGGTGTCAGCTCTTTTTGAAGGTAAAATGGTATTATCAGCTTCAGAATGACCCATTTTAGTTGCTTGGAAGTCATCAACTGACCGTTTTCCTTCTGTACCTGATTGGCCTCTGCCATAATCACGTCTATTACCTTTCTGGGAGCTGCTTGAGGGGTTATAGCTGGCTCCTGACCTGGTTGAAGGCATAATTATGGTTAAAAAGGCTTAAAATAGTAATTTTACGTCAAAATACTTACTATTGGCCAGATCTTTGGCTTTCTGAAGTGTATTACTTATTTCCAAGTTGACTAATTCAGAAGAAATTGGCTCTGGTTGGATATTCTCAGTCACAATAATAGTACTATTATGATCAGAATTAACAGTACTGGCAGGAATAATGCTGGTTACTGTTGAGGCTGTTTCAATGTTTTCTTGTCTTACCACATTGTCAGACACTATAATTAATGAAAAAGCCAATTAATTAAGTAAAAGAAAGAATATTTCCAAAAAGAAATAAAAATATAAGCCTCACTTATAATATGAAAAAAAATATTTTTTATGGATTTTTTTATTATAAGTATTTTTTATATGTTTTTAAATTTTTCAATATAAGAAAAAAGATTTAAAAAGAGTAAAAAAAATATGTCACAGGTCAAATATCACGGCGGGGCCCCCAAATGTAAGGTGTGGATATGAAACTTTGATTAAAAAATTAAGTACTTTTCCTGTCCTCAAAATTTGTATAAGGTAAAGATCAATTAAAAATATTATTTTTAAGAGAAAACACACCAATTTTATTGTTTATAACTTTATTAGTATAAAACAATAATATTATAAAAATTCATTGTTTTGCCAACAAAAATATTTATCCAAAAAAATACTCTACAAGATATATTTGAAGGCTACAAAAGAAATTTCTTCAAAAGAAATTTTAATTGGAATTAATTGAGAAAAGAACTGCAAGCAATTAATTAAAGAAAAAAGTCTTTAACAAGAATATTATAGAGAAAAAATGCCCAAAAGTGACCAGAGTGAATTTGGAAACAAAGTGACAAAGTTTACAGTGATGAAAGATGCTGTAATTCACTTTTGGGGTGGTCCAGGGCTAAAAATGATTATAAGAGTTACAAACAATGATTATAATGATTTTTTCAAGTGGTTAAAAAGGTTCAAAATGATTTAAGAAAGGTGGTTAGAGTCTTTTATTGATTGGTTTAACAATGTTTAAACTAATTATAAAAGGAAAAGATTCTAACATGAAGAGAAAAGAGGCGCAAAGAAGACATTCTTTTATAGCCATCAATGTTCTTACTCCAAAAGTAAAATTTACTCTTTTCAGTTGTGAAACACACTCTGACAACAGAAAAGCCAATTATGGCATCATTGAACCCTGGTTTAGACCAAAAAAGGGCTGGTTTAAGCCATTTTTAGCCATTTTAGACCCTTGAATCAGCCATTACTATAGCAATACCTGGTCTAGAGCCTTCAAAAAACGTCAGAATGTGTGTAAGAGGCGTAGAAGCCAGTCAAAGCTGTTATTACTATGATCGTCTTATCTTAAAGGTAGTTTTACCCTCTTGGCAACAGCTAAAACTACCCCAGTTGGTATCAAAACCTCATCATCAATCGAGTCCACAGACCCTGTAACTCAATTCCAGGCCAAAAGTGATTAAATTTTGCATGAACTTTGCCATCCCACGCCTGTCAGAAAGGATTTTGGGGGCCTAGCTTCCCCTTAGGGCTGCAGTTCCTTTTCCCCCCAAATTTAATCTTTCCAATTTATTTTTCCTTTAATTCCTCATCATGTATTATACTTATAATTTACATATGTAATTAAATTGAGTTGTACAGTTCAATAAAGTAATAATTGATACCTCATATGTAAATCAAAGTTCACTTATGTACTACACGCGCACATTTTGACATTTCAATTGAATTCAATTGAAAATACTTCAATTCCTCATAACTTCTAAAATATACACAACACCTCGATTTTAACACAATTTTTGGTGATTAAAACTACATGTGATGTGAATCAAATTAAAGCTATTAGGACTTTCAATTTTCATACAGGAAATACTAAAAAGTTAATTTAAGCTCATTTAGAGTTGAGTTACAAAATTTTCACTCAGAGGTGACCCCACCTGATTTTTTATGAGGAATCCAATGGTGAAATAATTTTTATATGTTTATTTATTGGATAAAAATTTATAATAATTTATATTTAAATTTTTTCCAAATTTGTTTATTTTTTTACAATTTTGTTAAAAATTCATTTTTACTTAATTATTTCAAGTATAAATGTAATTTTACAGTTTAAAAATTTAATGTAATTTTATTTTTTAATTGTGAATATAATATGATATTTATATTTTGATTTTCATTTTAATAATATAAATAAATTTATTTTATTTATATTTATATGTTAATTTTGTATTTGTGGTCTTTTGGGTATATGAAATTACTTCTAAGGCTCACAATCACAATATGCAGGCTTGATATTGAAGTTTTGAGGCCTTTCAACGCTTAAATAAGCTTAACTGGCTTGAATAAGCTTAAACCTTTAAGGCTACAAGCATTAAGACCTTATCAAAAGTTAAGGTTAGGTGTGTATTGGAATTTTATGTGAAAAAATAGTAATAACTTCAAAAATTCATTAAAAATCCAATTCTTGATGAATTTTCTTGAAATTTTCACGCAGCTGACAATTTGATATTATCTATATATCAATCAAATTTTAAACATCTTTCATAAATAAAATTACTGGTTAATTAGCCCGGAAAGTTACCTTTTTAATTATTCTGAAAGAAAATTAAGATTTCTTTAAAAACTAATTAAAAATTGAGTTTAAGAGATTTCTGCTTGAAACTCCATTTTCAAGTTTTTCATGTGATGAACTTTAATATAAATAAACTTATTTTATATTAAAACTTAAAATAATTAACTTAAATGAGGATTAAAGCTACTTGGAGTTAAGAGTAACACTGGTAACTTTAAATTGGAATTAAAAATAAGTTACCTTAAGTTAAGAACCTTATTTTTGAGCATTTCTTTTCAGTTTTGACCTTATAACACCCTCTACATCCATTATGAATCATGAGAGCTGCTCTTTAGACATAAAAAGAATCTTTTCATCACTGTTTTCATCCATCATCACTTATCAATCCAATTATATTATAAATTTAAACAAGGTAAAGTTTTATTATATATAAAATCTTATTATTAAAGTATTTCTTGAGTATTTTATTCTTTATAAATCTTAAATTAAATAATTGAAATCATAAGAGTTAGATTATTGTTGTAAGCACGAATAATATATTTTGTTTTATAAAATTATTGTCTTTAAAATATCTTTTAAAATCCACAAATTCCTCTTAAAAACTCATTCATCATATTTTTTATCATAAGAAGTTGTTTCATCATTTAAAATATTGACTTTTGGTGTGTTTTTAACTTATAATCATTGCTTAATATAATAACTGTTATTGTTAGACTTGTTGTATTAAATAAATATTATAAGTAAGTTTTATCTAGAATTCTATATCTTTCCTTATCTCCTCTTAGTTTTTTATATGGAATTTTTCTGTAAGAATTATTTCTGCAAAGTGTGTTTATTAATCCTTTTATAAATAATATTTAGATATTATTTATAAGTGGTTAAATATTTATATTTTCCACATTTAATTGTCTCATTAAGAGCCTCACACTTCTTATTGTTATAATTGTTGGTGACTATAACAATAATAGAATAATTAACATTTATTATAATTATTGTATTTTCTTATTATTATTTCATATAATAATGATTGAATTTATTTTTTTTATATAATTATTTTTAAAAATTATATTTGAATTTGTGGTTATAATATTTTATTATATTATATTTTTCTACTAAGTACAGTGATAGTACTCTTGATATTGTTACTATTATCAAGATTTTCATAGAAAAACATTACATTTGGGGCCCTGGCCGTGGTTTTGAGCAATTTTTGGGACATAAATCCTATTCTAGACCTTATTTTACTGTTTTTTGACCTAAAATTGCCATATTTACTTTAATATTGGCTATTTTGGGACTTATTTCTTATAAATAATCTTCATAATATTAATAAAGTTATTTTTTCTTAAGAATATTGTTTGAAACAATATACTATTGAGTGACTTGGAATAAATTTCTTTCGTCTAACCAGTGGCTTCTTCATATCACAGACTTGAAATTTATAGTTTGAGTTATTCTAGTATACAGTGAATAATAATACAATTTTGATTAATAACTTATTAATTGCATAATTATTATTTCTTTAAAGAAAAGATGAAATCAAATAAAAAATTCAAAAATTCAAAATCTTTACTAAAAAAATTTCTCTTCAATCTTAGACATTTTTCTTTATTTTTGACGTCATTTGCCATAAATTAAATTAAAACAACTTTATCCAATAAGTTGAGTTTATAAGTTATTTTTATTGTTTGATAAAATAACTTATATTTTCTGTTTCTCTCTAGTGTCATCACTAGAGAAAGTTCTTCAGACTCTAAAGCCTCAGAGTCTAGTATTGAAATTCAAACTAGCCCAGCACCAAGGAGTTTAATTACCAAAGAACCCTTTAAAGGTCCTGCAGATGAACTAAATTCATTTCTTAGTCCATTTTTTATTAAAACTGACATGAAATGACTCCTACTATAAGTGGAAGAAATTACTTCATCCAATCAAATGGACTTGGGTGAATTCAATCCATTTCTTAGTCTTAATTGCTCTATATTGACATGAAATGACTCCTAATAGAAGTGGAAGTAACTAATCCATCCAATCAAATGGATCTGGACCAGGACATTCCAGTCATAAATCAAAAAGTCAAGAATATCAGCCCAGAGGAGAGGCACAAATGGAGGATGCCAGAACTTACACCAGTGCCCAAAGGTTAGACAGCACCTTTGACACTCTTATTGAGAGTCCAGAAGCTGACATAACTGTTATTGCTGTTGTTAGACCTGAATCACTTTCAACAGGAAACAATAGAGATATACCAGTCTCAGTACAAGAACATGTTTATGGTGGCAAAGCAGCAAGAGTGGGAACTTCTCCCAAGTCTTTGGATAGGCACCATGAACTCATATCTTCAAGTGAAGAAGTTTGGGGGCCAGAAAAGACAGAGGAACTTCTGAAGGTTTGGACACTCATGTCTTGCGAAGGACAAGTCCAACAGATAAAAGCTTGGCTGAAAAACCAAAGCATGTTATCAGAGGACCAGAAGAAGAAGTTGACCAAAGGGAAGGAAAACAGCCCAGTGGAAGCTCCCCAACCATCCACCTCAAAAAGTGTCAGACAAGCCCAAACAAGCCCCAAAGACCAATCAGAAGGGCAAGCAAAAGGCAAAGGGAAAGGCAAAGCCCAAGTGGAAAAAGCCTTACCTGAAGAACTACAGGATTCCCAAGGTAGAGAAGACAGCCATGGACAATGTGTTCAATATGGCAAGAGCTCTGATGGAATTCAAAAGACAAGGAAGAGAAAAGATTGAGCCAATATTTTCCAAAGAAGTAGATCTTGTAAAGCTTGTAAATCAAATTGAAACTTGTAATAAAGAAATTATAACAAAGCTTAAGACATTTGAGTATATCCAACAAAAGTTTGGTAATGAGATACTGCAAGTAAAAGAGTCACAAAAGACCATTATTGGCCTTGAAAATGTTAATAAAGACAATATTTTGTCTTTGATGCAGATTTGTGCAAGAATTGAGTCTAAAGTTACCTTACTCAATCAGCCAGATGACAATTCTGTTTCTTTTATAACTAGACAGTTGAAAGAATTAAGAATACAAGTTCAAAACTTGAAAAACTCAACTGGGCACAAGGTAGCTCTTTTCCAAGAAAAATTGGAAAAAGGTGATAAAGCAAGACTTGAATTGAAAGAAGATATTAAATCAAGTATTAATAATATATCACTGAAGAATTATTTGCAAAGACATTCTACACCAATTCTTTAAAGAAATGTGCTAAACTTGAATAATGACTTACATCATAAAATTTCAAGTAATGCAGAAGTATAAACTGCTTGCAATCTCAAACACATTCCAAGACTAGAGAAATGGCCAACCTTCAGCTGTGAAGGGGAATATAATCATATGGAATTCATGAAAACAATTGATATGTCTAAAGAGGACTTTAGCTTACCAGATGAATACATAAGTGCCAGATTACACTCATTGTTTACCAAATAAGCAAAGAAATGGTAATATAAAATGAAACAAGACCATGGTAAACATTCTTGGCCTTGGTGGAAAGAACAAATTATTTCCAAATTGGAAAATGATTCCTGAAGATTTAAAATGGATGATTCTTTTGAAGAAGCCATTTTTAAAATTGAGAGGGACAGTTCCATGTCTTAGCTTCTTAACCAAAAGGGCAGATTAACTTCCCTTCATCCTGATATATCTGAAACAATGGTACATAAAAGGATATTAAGAAAGTGTGGTGGTGACCTTGAGCATGCTATAAGAAGCAGATGTATTGAGCCTTGCTCTACAGAAGATTATATTAATGCTATGGAGGACATCACTACTAGAGAAAAAATTGGTAGAAATTGGTATAAACCCCCAATGGACAACAAGACCAGTGGGAAAACAATTACAAAACCCAATAAACCACATGACAAAGCTCCTTTGAAGTTTCATAAGTGTGGATGTACATCTCATCTGGCTAATACTTGTCCCAAAAAGACAAGAATCAATGAGATAGAAATTGAAAAAGATGACACAAAAGAAACAAATGATGTCTCTGTACAGGGAAGTGATTCTGAGCCTATTGAAGAGGAGGAATTGCCAGATGAGCTCAGTATAGAAATTATTAATGTTTCCTTTGAAGTCACAGAAGTGCATACTCACTTACCACAGTACAGTTATTAATGTATGGATCTCATACATGTTAAAGATGCTAAAATGAAGAAACCCAAACCAGCCAGAGGTAAAGGTTATACAGCTGGATCATCCTGTATCACTAATATTGTGATAAACAACAGAGAAGCTAAGATACATCTTGACTTGGGTGCTTTTTTTACTTGTATTGGAAAAGATTATCTTGACAAGATTTATCCCAATTGGCAAGACAAGCTAATGCCAATTGAAGGTATAAAATTTAGCAGTGCCAGCCAAAATATGCACCCCTTGGGTATATTTGAAGCAGCAATAATATTCCCTCATCCCACAGGAAGTATTAGATTGAAAGTTGAATTTGCTGTTATGAATAATTGTACTTCACAATACTTTATACTTGGAAATGATTATCTCAATATTTATGGTATTGATATTAATAACCATAAAGACAGATATTTCACTATAGGGGAAAATAAAAGGCAAAAATTTGCTTTTCCTCCAGAAAACAGAGAAGTAACTGTCATTAGATAAGTAAAAAATGTTAATAAAAAAAACATTTGTGTCATATAAATTGATCGAAGCACAAATTAGTCCTTAATTAGCACCAGAAATAAAGGAAGAACCTATTGAAATTTTATTTCAATACAGGGAAGCCTTTGCTTCTGATAATGAACCACTTGGGCCTATCAAAGGCCATGAAGTGGACATTATGATTAATGTGGAAAAACCTTACCCTCCACGTATAAAAAGACCAGCTTACCCAGCTAGCCCTAGGGCCAGAGAAGCATTAGAAAGTCATATTAATGAACTAATGAAACTGGGAGTTCTTAGAAAATTTGGACACAATGAAGAAGTAGAAGTCACAACTCCCATAATAATTCCTTGGCATAATCATAAATGAAGGATGGTTGGTGATTTTAGAGCAGTGAATACCTACACTATTCCAGATAGGTATCCAATTCCTAGAATCCATGAGACTTTGACTGAATTATCCAAAGCAAGATTTATTACCTTTATGGAGGCTTATAAAGGCTTCCATCTGAATTTTTTAACACCTCATGCTGGGAAAGTATTGAGGATTATTGCTCATTGTGGTATTTATGAATACTTCAGGATGCCTTTTGGTATTGAAAATGCACCCTCTCACTATCAAACAATGATGAATACCATTTTCCCACATGAATTTTCAGAGGGATGGTTAATCATTTGTGTTGATTACATTATCATTTGTTCAGAAACCTGGAAATTGCATTTGAAGAGACTTTCATTAGTAATTAAGAAAATTCTTTAAGTGAACATGAATATATATCTCTTAAAAAATGTAATTTTGGGTTTCATGAGCTGAAAGCTCTAGGACATGTAGTCTCAGGACCAAGCCTTGGTGTGGATAAGAACAAAGTGGCTGCAGATTTACTGAAAAAATTCCCCAGAACAAAAAAGAAATGATGTCTTTCTTAGGGTTTGCCATTTATTACAGGCAACACCTTAAAGATTTTGCAATCCATGCCCAATCATTTTACAGAATTTGTGATCAACAAACTGTCTTTGAAATGACACAGGAGAGGATTCAAGCATATGAGAAGATCAGATATGCCTTAACCAATGCACCATTACTACTGATGTCAGAGTGGAAACTTCCTTTCAAGGTGTATATTGATTCATGTGGTGAGGGCCTAGGTGCAGCTCTTCATCAAGTTCAAATTTTCAATGACAAACATTATGAAGGTCCAATTTTTTTCATTTCAAGACAAATCAAACCTCCTGAGGCCAGATATGGAGCTAGCCAAATGGAGTGCCTTTGCCTTGTATGGGCTCTGGAAAAACTTCATTATTATCTTGATGGTAGTGTGTTTGAAGTAATTACTGATTGTAATGCAGTAAAATTACTTCTTAACATGAAAACTCCAAACAGACACATGTTAAGATGGCAGATTACTATACAGGAGTATAGAGGCAATATGACCATAGTACATAAATCTGGAAATATTAACAAGAATGCTGATGCCTTGAGTAGATTAGCATTACCCAATACACCTGACAATCCTGCCTATGTTCCCAAAGGTGCAGAGCCTCAAATTTCAATTAAAGGAATTAACATCACAGATGTTGGGCAGAATTCTTTGAAGAAGTTAGAGAAAGCTAAAAGCTAGATAAGAATTGTCATATTCTTACTTCTCTACTTGACAAAGATTGCAAAGATGCAGCTTTGGCTAATTCTCTGGATGATATTTGGAAAACATCTTATGACAATGGGAGATTCCATTTATTTGATGGTATTTTATATCATGAATCTAAACACACATGTGTCATGGTCCTGTGTAGTAGAATGTTAATTAACACAATACTGCTAGAATGCCATGAGAACATTTATTCTGGAAATCTGTCAGAAGACAGAACAATGGAAAGAATTAAGACATGTGCCTGGTGGCCATCTTGGAGAAAATATGTCATTGAGTACTGTCATATTTGTGATAGATGCCAGAAAGCCAATAAAGCTACTGGTAAAAGATTTGGTTTGATGATTCATCTCCAAGAGCCAAGTACCCCATGGGAAGTGGTTCATATGGATTGGGTAACTGCCTTATCACCTGGAGGTGATAAAAGTTACAATAGCTACAATTCATGTCTTGTCATTGTAGACAGATATAGCAAAACACCAATCTCTCCACCATGTCATGAAGATGACACTGCTATGGATACAGCTCTTTTGATTTTGAACAGAGTTATATCTCATACTGGTCTCCTTAAAAATATCATTAGTGATAGAGACCCAAAATTCACATCAGCCTTATGGACTAATTTGAATAAGCTTTTGGGTACAAAATTATCATTCTCAACTGCATACCATCCACAAACAGATGGGCTAGCAGGTAGAATGAAACAAACCCTTGAGGACATGATCAGAAGATTTTGCGCTTATGGCCTGGAGCTTAAAGATTCTGATGGATTTACCCATGATTGGTTTACTCTTATACCAGCATTGGAATTAGCCTACAAGACCTCCATCTATGCTTCAACAGGCAAAACTCCTGCAATGTTGGAAAAAAGATGGAACCCTAAGCTTCCAGTTGATACTTTGAAGAAAGATTTCGTTGATATTCATCCAAATGCTTCAAGCTTTAAGCTATTTCTTGATAAAGTAAGAAATCATGCAAATCAAAGCATGATTGATGCCTTTGAATATGATAAACAGAAATGGGACAAAAGTCATAAAACCCCAGAATTCAAAGTAGGTGACTTAATACTAGTTTCAACCTTGAACTTTAATAATATTAAAGTTCCAAAGAAATTGAAAGATTCTTTGAAGGACAGTTTATTATTAAAGCCCCTCATGGGAAAAATGCAGTACAGGTAGAACTCTCAGTAGAATTGGAAAACAAGCATCCAAATTTTACTGTTAGTATGGTAAAGCATTAAACTTCAAGTGATAAGGAATTATTTCCTTTGAGAAATGAAACACCCTTAGAATTACCTCCACTTGATCAGAGTGAAAAAAAAGAGTTACTAAAAGTCTTGAAAGGAAGAAGACTTAGGGGAAAAGATGAAAGAGAATACTTGGTCAGGTACAAAAATCCACATGATGAAGATGAATAGATTGTAGCAGAAAAGATACCTGATTCCAAAAATTTCTTAGAAGATTCAGACATGAGAGAAGACCAATTCCTCAATGAAAAATCTGAATTGTATGCTTTACATACTTGAAAGTATAAGTAGAGAGGCTGGAAAGTGGATGATACCCCCCCCCAATTAACTTGGGGGTATACTACCAAAAGAAAAATGTGGTACAATCTATTTTGGTGGTAGGGAATGTGAGCCTGTGAGGTATGTATAACATACCCATAAGGCCACAAATGACTTTATATACAGTTGATTTACTCTTCAACAGACTTTTCAATTGAATTTAAAATGAAAAATAAGTATAACTTTTTTTGGATAAACAATGTTATAAATATTATGTCATAAATGACCTAGGGTACACCCATAGGGTGTTATACCCAAAAAGACTTATTTCTGATTCTATTGGAAGATTTAAGAATCTCACAGTACTAATGTAGATTTTTTAACATTTTTTTAAAGTTGTTAAATTTAAGCTTAAATAAGCTTAAGCTTAAAGTTGCATAAGGTTTATGCAAACTTACCAAAAGTTTAGTTAAAATTGAGGTGTTGTGTATATTTACTGAATTGGCTGAGGATTTGCCATACAGAATGTAAATCCTGCATGAGCTCAATTCAAAAGGGTTCAAGGACATAGAATGGCTTTAAATAAATAAAAGGGCAAAATCCATGCAAAAAGGTGGGACAAAGGAGAAAGACCAAACAGAGCTGGGGTACCCAGCTTTTTGAATCTGCAAGGATTCAATTAAGGTTGTCAACCTGTATTGGTGTATTTTCAACCTTATTTAAACTTTAAGATTAGCCTTTGATCCAACCTTAAGGTTGAAGCTGGTTTTAACCCAATTTGGACAGGAATTTCAAGCTACCAAAGGGTAAATCCCAATATGCAGGCTTGATATTAAAGTCTTGAGACCTGTCAAAGCTTAAATAAGTTGAAAAATTTAAGGTTACAAGCATTAAAAACTTATCAAAAGTTAAGGTTTTGTGTGAATTGCTATTTTACATGGAAAATTAGTAATAACTTCAAAAAATCATTAAAAATCCAATTCTTAATGTATTTGCTTGAATATTTCACACAGCTTACAATTTAATATTATCTACATATAAATCAAAGTTTAACCATAGTTTCTGAATAGAATTCCTGAGTAATTAGCCTGAAAATTCACCTTTTTAATTATTCTTTAAGAAAATTAAGATTTCTTTGAAAATTAATTAAAAATTGAGTTTAAGAAATTTCTTCTTGAAACTCTATGTTCAAGTTCTTCATGTGATGAACCTTAATATAAATAAACTTATTTTATATTAAAACTTAAAATAATTAACTTAAATGAGGATTAAAGCTACTTGGAGTTAAGAATAACACTGGTAACTTTAAATTAGAATTAAAAATTAGTTACCTTAAGCTAAGAGCCTTATTTTTAAGCATGGGTTCTCAGTTTAGACCTGAGCACGCCCTCTATATCCATTATGAATCATGAGAGCTTCTCTGTAGACATAAAAAGAGTCTTTTCATCACTGTTTTTGTCCATCAATTATCAATTCAATGATATTAGACATTTAAACAGGTAAAGTTTTATTATATATAAAATCTTATTATCAAAGTATTTCTTTAGTATTTTATTCTTTATAGATCTCAAATTAAAGAATTGAAATCATAGAAACTGTATTATTGTTGTAATCACCTATAATATATATTTTATTTTATGAAATCATTGTCTTTAAAATATATTTTAAAATCCACAAATTCCTCTCAAAAACTCTTCAATCATAATTTTTATTATAAAAAGATGTTTTATCTTTAAAATTATTTATTTTTGGAATGTTTTCAGCTTGTAATTATTATTTAATATAATAGCTGTTGTTGTTTGACTTGTTGTATTTAATAACTATTATAAGTAAGTTTTCTCTAAAATTCTATATCTTTTTTATCTATTATTAGTTTTTTTATATAGAATTTTTCTATAAGGATTATTTCTGCACAGTGTGTGTCTCAATTCTTCTATAAATAATATTTATATATTATTTATAAGTGGTTAAATATTTATATTTTCCATGTGTAATTGTCTCATTAAGAGCTTTACACTTCTTACCGTTATAATTGTCAGTGAATATAACAATAATAGAATAATTATAATTTATTATGATTATTATATTTTTCTATTATTATTTCATATAATAATAATTAAATTTATTCTTTTATATAATTATTTTTGATAATTATATTGAAATTTATGGTTCTAATATCTAATTATATTATATTTTTCTACTCAGGACAGTCATAGTATTCTTGATATTTTTACTATTATCAAGAGTTTCATAGAAAAACCTTACAAGAACTACCAGGGTAGAACAAAAACTCTCTCAATACACTGGGATTTGATGGTCTGAGATGAATCAATTGCCATATTGGGATCCAGTCACCAAAGTTTGTTTAGGTGTCCTTCATAACTGGTATGAAGGTATTCTCAAGCACCATTTTTCCTATTGAGGGGGATTTGATTCAGAAGTAATAAGAAACAAAGAAAAAAATTCAAAAGTATCTGATTCAGGATCAGATACACTAATGGGGGACAACTTTCAATCTGAAAATGAGGATAGATTAGATATTAAAGATTATCTTCCTCAAGAAGTAATTAACAGACTCAAAAAGTGACTAAATGAAGTGGTTGTTCCAGAAGGCATCTGTTGTATTCCAGTTGGAATAGGTACAGCATCAAATCAAAAGCTGAAAGCAAATGAATGGTTGGTCTTATTTAACATTTACCTACCATTTTCTATTTCAGATATTTTCTGGGATGTAGGACCAAAACATCACTTGCTTCTTATCAACATTAGTGTGCTGATTCAATGCACTCAAATTGTTGGAGCATGATCTGTAACGCAAGAAGATGGCCAGATGTTTTCTAAGGCTTAAAAAACATATCAAATAACCTCCAACATACTCTTCCCCAAAGTTAGAACTACTCCTAATCATCATTATACTATGCACATACCTGAACAGATATCAAGTTGGGGCCCACTCAATGGAATATCAGAATATAGTGGATAAAGGCTGGTTTGAATACTTCAAAAGCGGAAAGCCAATTCATTAAACAGTGCATGTCAGGGTGAGTCTATATAGTAGCTATAAAATGTAGCTACAAGCTAGTCTTATGACTGTGACACATCAAAAAACAAATAAATTTAAATCTTCAGGTCCTACTGCTACGTGGTAACAGTGGTGATGAGTCTGTTGAGGACCTGGGTTGAAATACTCTAATATCTTTGACTGTAAAGAAGTACTACAATAATTATATTATAATTATATCTTTAATGATAATTCTAAGGGAACTACTGATTGATAACAGTTTCGTCACGTAAGAATATGGATAATAAGATAAAGATGATGGGTTTTCAAGGAAAAAACCCCTCTTTTTATATCTTTCAAGACTGTCAAGAGTTATTAACTCTTCACGCGTCAGAGGAGTGAAAAGTTTCACTCCAATGATCAGTCTGTGGTTCTGGATCGTCAATTCTGATGTCAATAGAGGCAGAATTGTGGTTTTGGAACCACAAATGATCATTCTGGATCAATACAGGGTGAAAAAACTTTTCACCTGCCACTTCAGCACTTGGATGGCGTTTTTCTGGTGTCTGTATTATCAATAATGATGATTTTAGAGAGGTTATATCTTCATAAGTATATTATTTTAAGTATGAGAGCAATACTGCTTGATACAAGTTTGATACAGTCATGTATTGCTAGAAAAACCTTCCAATCAAGATATCTCAGTCAGTTCTTAAGATATCAAGAAACCAAGAGCACATAATTGAAGGGCTTAATGAGCTCTTCAATTTGGTATGCTTCATGTTTACCCTTCTTTAAAATAGCAAAATTTATAAGGGTTTTAAGTTTTTGGATGTATTTTTGTACATCAGTATGAGGCTTCAAAAACTTCCATACCAGATATCTTCTTCAATTTGGAAGATATATGTATTCTGACGATACAGTCTTGTAGGGCTTGATTAGCTCTACAGTTTGGTATATTACACTGTACAGCTGTATGAGTGTATGCCAAAGATACAGGGGTTTGTTTACATTGTTGTTTTCAGAATATCTGTATTTTGGTTGTTAAACCTTTGAACCAAGATCCCTCAGTCAATTGAAGAGATACAGAGGTCTAAGGTTTCTCAAATTAAAGCTCTTGTTTAGATCTTTAATTTGGTTATACTTTTGTACAGTTTTGTACAAGCCCTCTTTGACTTTCAGGGGGGGTCTTGGTTTTTAAAATAAAGGTCATATGGTATCTCCAGTTGTAGTGGTGTTACAGCAACATGGATGATACCATTGTGTAGCTCTCTATGTGAGCTTGAAGAAAAATACCATTTTGGTATAGAATAACTTAAATATGCATAAGTTAGATAAGAGGTGAAAATAAGGGTTTTGACTTGTTTATTCTCCTCTAGGTTTCCTTATTCTGTTTGGATAAGGTTGGTGTTTAATTTAAGAGGAGTTTTTTCCTCTTATTTATTACCTGTATTGACTATGTTTGTTCAATACTTGTCATATCATTATTTATGGTATGTTGGATGTCATGCTAGTGCTCTGTTTTGAGTCACAGGCTGACAGTGCATCTACAAAAACTGATAAATATTTTCAGAGATCTGACTATGTTTCTTCTGTGAGAATTTAGGAAGCTCTAAAAAAACCATCTTGAAGAAATTTGGCCAGCTGCAAAGGCTTCAAAAGTTTGATCCACAATTACACTTGTCTCCTTCTAGCAAGTCTCATTCTTCATGCAGAAAGTGAAACATTTTAGACAATGCGTCATATATCCAGCTTTTGAATCATTTACAAAAATCTCAACCAATGATTGGTGATTATTGAAAATTACCACGTCCATGTGGCTTGATGGTTTTGAGATGTTTTGCAGCTGAAAATCTTTATCTCTCATGGCATTTTGGACTTTAAATTTCTAGAAAATCACCCAAAAACATTATTTATTTTAGGAAAGGGGAGTCAGGTATTCAATTCTCCAACATCATGCATATTTTGATGGTACATTGGTTGGACTACATGAAATTTGAAGGCGTAGCTTCTTTTTTAGATCAGTGGCAACTCAAACATTTGAAAAAGAAGTATACAGTTGGTTTCCTATCAATATCAGAAATTTTAGGGCTAGGAGCATACATAAATGTCCCTGCATGGTCTTTGGGCTTCAAAGATCCAAGCATCCTAGCTTTCCCCATTAACAAAATGGTAGGACTGGAGCCTTTTGAATAGAACATTTTAACTTTTTCCTCTCCATGTTGAGAACTTGAGTTATTTTTAAAAGGAAGTTTTCTCTCCTTTAGATCTTCTCACATTATGTTTTAGGACCAACAAAGTCATAAATTAAATGGGCTTTTTTCTCAAAAGTTAACTCATGTTTGAAATCACCCATGTTTTGGTTGAATATTCAAAAAATGTTGATTTTAACAATTCAAGCTTACAAAGTTTCTATTCACACTCAGGTAGATCCCTATAAACTTTTAAAATTACTTAATAATATCAAACCAACAAAACCAAAAATCTATATCTTTTATCAATTTTCATCAAACCAAACCAAATTTTTATGTACAACAAAAAAACAATTGTTTGATTCCAAAGACCTCTAAAGACTATATAGCCTCAAATAACAATTCATGTAATGCAAAATTTCTAATGTGATAAATAACACAGAGATGAGAGTGAATTTTCTATGTTTTTATATTTAGCTACAACAAGAAGTAAGCAAACAGCTATCTACATATTCCCGCCATTTGTCAGGAGCTCCATTCATTTGGAAGGCTAAAAAATTCATTTTGCAATTGTTGGAGTGTATCATCACTTTCAGCATCTTGCATTTCAATATCAACATCTAAAAGGTTATTGTATTGTTTTTCTTGATGGTTGTGTTCATTGTTTATTTCTTCCTCATCTTCAATTTCTTCAGAAGCTATAACTTAAAGCTCATTGCTATCTTCAGTATCTGACTCATCATCATTTTGTTCTTCATGTGATATATCATAGGCTTCAATTACTTCCTCCCAAGGTAAGGAAGTAAATCATTTGTCACTTAGCCTTTCATCAGGGTGTGGTTCTCCTAGAAGTGATTTTGACGTGTCTGGAAGGAATGCAATTGTATGGGTGTCAAAAATTGATCTTTTTTTGCCAGAAGTGCGATTGTTAAGCCAATCTGGATAATAGAAGTCAATTGGAAGGCCTTTAGGAGCCACTTTGCTTATTGATTCCCTTCCATCTTCTGAAATATGACGTTCACGCCTTTGGCTCTTCTTTCTGCTAGTAATTTCAGCCTTAACAATCTCTTTGTCAACCCTGCGCTTGAAAATGGTGGCCTTCTCAGAATGGCATTTCAGCTTTTTGATCATATATTTATTGCTTATTGGATCAAATTTGTCCTTTCTGTGTACCTCAGGATCTGCTAAGATTATTTGATATCTGTTTGGAAACCCATTGGCAACAGAAAATGTATACCAAAGAGTTTTAATCTGAAGAATAAAATATCAACTTGGTCAGTCAACGTTTACATATTTAGAATCAGCTATTACTAACCCTAAGTCTGTATTGCAAAACTGCTCTTCTTTCTTGATCTTTTGCATTCTTGCAAGCTTTTTTGGCCTCTTTCTTGCATTGTTGGGCCATATACCAGTGCACAAAGTGGTTGTAAACATTGGTGAGTAGCTGAATATTCTCAAGATATACTAAATATATATTCATGTACTCATATGCTCCACTGATAGCAATTTTGCAAAATGTTTGTAGAGCACTGACTCTGCATGCTTCATTATGGAGTGTATTGCTTGCCTCATTGAGATCTGGAGGCCAAGGACAAATACCAAGTCTTGCTAGACATGCAACAACGTATTTGATTGAAAAATCAGTCATGTGAATGATGGCGTTTCCAATTTTTTTCTTCCCTGGTGGAATATTTCTTAAAGTCAGTATCTTTCCAAAGGAACCAATGGAAGCATATTAGGATTTTCTGATTGTGTCATGATTTCACTCAAGAAGGAGAAGCAAGTATTGAATTCTTTCAACATGGTGTAGTCAGGGGACATGGGTACAGAGGTTTGGTAGATTAGGCCCCACAAAAGCTTTATGTGCTTGCAGAATGCTTTCTGGAATTTCAATTAATGGCATAAGTCAGTTTGAATATATAATCAATCTGAAAAATAATATTACTTTACCTTTGTTGGCTGAAATGCCTCAGGAATTTCACTTTGTAGAAGTTGGTTGGGGCTTTGCATTTGAGATGAGGTGGAGATTTGTTGGTAAAGAATTATATTTTGCATATGTGGAGTCTTAAGCTTGGTATTTTGATTATTTGCTAATACATTGGGTGGGCTATCTTTCTGTGGTTTAGGTTTATGGAGACTTTTTGAACAGAATCTTTGCATTTGTGTTTCCTTCCCCTTGGATTTGGCAGAGGCATTTCTTGTGTCTTCTGGAAGGTTGTATTTGTTGAGTAGGGCTTCTAAGTTTTGATCATTGCTATCTATTTTCTGTTCAAGTTGTCTAATGCGCTCATATTGTTGATTCACTACTTGTAATAGAAAAGGCTCACTTGATTCTGAAAATCCACCTGAAGAAGAAATGTTATAGTTTTTGGAGTTCATAGGTGATGCTAATAAAAAACCAGATTGATTTGGGAGGCCATTGAAAGCTTATTATATTGGTTCTTAGCTCTACTGATGCAGAAAATAGGTGATTTATGAATGAAAACAATAGTAAATATAGCAAAAAAAACTATGAATGTATGTGAGAGGAGTATAAAAGACTTTGGAAAATGAGAAAGCTAATATAATTATGAAGCTCAAAGCAATTAGTCTGATCAGATAAAACATCTGTAGTTGATGATAAGCTTGAGGGAAGAAACCATGATTAGTGGAAAAGCATCAGATGGGAGGTAGTGAATAAATTTTATTTAAAAAAGGAGAGAGTGAAATGAAGAATAATAAATAAGACCAAATCTCACATAAAAACAACAAAGACACAAAAAATTGATACATTTCTTAAGTGAGAAACCCACCAACAAAGGTACTTTTTGTCAAAAAATCTCAAAATTAGCTCATCAATGTGTAAAGTATCCTATGTTCTTTTGTGGTTTTGAGTGCAAATGTTTGAACCACACAGTAAAGAATCCTTTTATGGCTCTACATTCCATTAGAAGTCTTCATGAAGTTTTTGAAGCCAAACAAACCTTTTACACATTTCTATTAGTAAAAGAAATACTCAAATGGAAGGAAAGTGTACCCTTTGTGCAATACCCATGTGCATGCACTGTATGTAGCATATTTTACACACTGATGTATTTCAAAAAAGTGTGCACACCCCCATGGCTATGTCCAGGTGACGTATGCAGCTGTACGTCACCTGATTTCCAGGGGTGTTAGGTCATTCACATCACATTGACTTCTGTTGACCCTTTGGCAGCAAAACTGCCCTGTTTTCAGAATTTTTGATTAAAAAAACCTATTTTTTTCAAGTTGACAATATATTATTCTTCAATGGAAAATACTCCTCTCAACCCAAAACTTGTGGTCAAAAAATCCTGCAGTAAGTTTTTTTTAATTTTAATTTAATCATTTTATTACTTCTTATTCAATTCAATTTGATTAATTTTATTTATTAAATTGAAAAAAATAATAATTTTAATCATTTATTTTTAATTTTAAATAATTTTATTTTTTATCTATTTTTTTTATTTAAATTAGGTTTCTGGGGCTCTTACAGCCTCACTGTTTTTTTTTCATTTATATTTTATTGTTTTCTTTTCATTTTTATTTATTTATTTTTTATTTAATTTCATTTTTTTTTATTTACATTTATTTTTATTTTTTTTATTTTTTTTTATTTGATCGCTGGGGCTGTAACAGCCACAATGACTGATTTTTTTTAAAAGTTCTGTTTTTTATTTTATTTTTTCCTTTTTTATTTCTTTTAATTTTTATGAATTTTTTATTTATGTATTGGATTGCTGGGGCTGTAACAGCCTCAGAAACTAATTCATTTATTTATTTTATTTATTTTAATTAATTTGATTTCTGGGGATGTAAGAGCCCCACATTTCTTTTTTATTTATTTGATTTCTGGGGCTGTAAGAGCCCCAGCAACTAATTTTTTTCTTTTTTATTTCTTTTGAATTTTGTTAATTTTTTTTATTTATTGAATCTAGTTTTTTTTTGAAACATTATTTTTTCCTTTTTTTATTTAATTTTTATTTATTTTATTTTTTAATTAATTTGATTGTTGGGGCTGAGAGCCCCAGCAACTATTTTTTTTTGCAAAAAAAATTATTTGTTCTTTTTTATTTCTTTTGATTTTTTTTTAATTTTTTTTATTGATAGCAACTAATTTTTTTTTGAAAAATTTATTTTTTGATTTTTTTCTTTTGATTTTTAGTTATTTTATTTTTTTTAATTAATTTGATCGCTGGGGCTGCAAGAGCCCCAGCAACTGATTTGTTTTAAAAATTTACTTTTTTATTTTTTTTCTCATTTTTATTTATTTTGTGAGCTTTCTTTTTTAAAAAATTTATTTTTTAATTTTTAATTTTTAATTTTTAATTTTTAATTTTTAATTTTTTTAATTTATTTGTTACTTTGCTTATTTAATTTGTTTTCTGGGGCTGTAAGAGCCCCCATGACTTAACCTTTTTTTAAAAATTTATTTATTTATTTTATTTAATTTGATCTCTGGGGCTGTAAGAGCCCCTGTGACTTTAATTTTTTTTTAAAAATTTAATTTGTTATTTTTTTTCCATTTTTTTTCAATTTATTATTATTATTTTTATTTAATATGCTTCATGGGGCCTCTTACAGCCCCAGTGACCTTTTCTTATGAAGACATTTTTTTTTCTTGCATTTTTATTTGTTTTATTTTTTATTTTAATTTTGTTTATTTAATTTGATTGGTGGGGCTGTAAGAGCCCCAGAAACATATTCCTTTTTTAAAAATTTAATTTTTTTTGTCATTTTTATTTATTTATTTTAGAATTGAATTGGCTTGCTTGGGCTCCAACTTATTTTCTTTAAAAAATTAATTTTTTATGTTTTTTTTTTTTCATCTTAACTTATTTTTTTTAATTGAATTTGCTTGCATTATTTTATGCTTTATTAACTTTTTTTATTTAAGTTGCTTGCTGGGGCAATGTTTTTTTTGAAAAAATTAATTTTTCATTTTTTTTGGACATTTTGAATATTTTTTTTTTTCATTTTCAAATTTCTTTTTATTTATTTATTTATTTCTGTTTTATTTGAATTACTTTAAAAATGTATTTTCTTTCATTTTAAATGGCTTATTTATTTTAAATAATTTTTTTATTTCAATTTTATTTTTAAAAATTTACTTATTTATTTTATTTTTTTCTGAATGAAAATTATTTTAGGGGAAAGCCTCAAACTTTGCTTCTTGATGTTTCACCAATCATGAGTCAAAAGTCACCATACTGACTCATCAAACTCCCAAAATGTATGGAGTCACTTAATGATGAAGAAAAATATTTCACCAGTTGTAAATGATTTGTCTTCATCAATTAGTGACTCAATGAACCCAATAACTCTTCAAAACACAAACGGAAAGGCTGAGTCATTTTTGAATTCTGAGGATCATTAAATGGGAAGGAGTATTTCACCAGTTACAAATGAGTCCCCCTTATCCAAAAATGACTCATCTTTGAATAAAAAAACTAATCATTCACATAGAATATTTTAAATTGCACAAAAATTACTCACCCAGATTTTGGACGATGCGTCAAGAAGCAGAGGGGAATTCAGTACAGTTCCAGTTAAGCCCAAGCCAAATTGAATAAATAAACTCCTATTACCTTCTATAAATGAAACCTCAAATCCTTCAATAGTTTTCAATTCAAAAAATCACAAGCCCAGCCTCATTTATCACTTGCAGCCATTTCAGAATCCTTCTATAACTTTTACCTCATTAAATTGATTAATAATATCACTTTACAGATTAGCCCAAAATCATTCTCATATCAAATCCAATAGTTATCTTATTGAGTGTCATATTAAAGGAGTTATAATTTGCTGCAGAAGTGATAGTGGTAAATCCTTAGGTGAGTCTTTAGCAAATTCTATTCAAGTATTTTTGTTAATTTTATTCTCCTTTTACTAGGTGTTTATGCCAGGAATACCACATTGAATCCAAAAATATTAGAGGCAGATAATGAAGAATGGAGGAACTTTTTTAGGTTTGAAAATTTTGTTTCCTCCCAAATCAATATTCTTTCTATGTCCTCTGCCTATGAGAATAATGAAATAATGCAAGAAGCCCAGCTACCTGAATGGCATGAAGGTGAATGGGATCCAATGTTTGACCAAAAATTACAGTCTTTCTCCAATGTAATGATAACAAGCAATGATTTCATACTTTTGTTCATAGAATTGAGAAGGAAATGAATACCTGGATCTATGGTTTTCTCACATTCTTTGAAAAATCAGCCATACAACCAATTCCATCTCCCATCTGCTACTGTGGCTATGGACTCTTATTTCCTGAATACTCCACACTTTTGGAACTTTCTTGCAAATGAGGTATTATTGAGCTTCTCTGGAAAACCTAAATGAATTTGCACCAGACCACTGAGACACCTCCTATTTTTCATGAAATTCCCACCATAAGTCACTTTGGCTCTTCTTTTAAAATCAACTCCAAGCTATATTCAAGAGCAAAAACTCTTATATGTATGGATCCAATAACCCAAGAAGAGAAGACTTATTGGCATCAAGAAAGGATTCAAAATGAAAACAAAAGAAATCAACAGAAAAAATGCAGCTTTCCAAAATATAAATTTCTTTTTACTTTCCATTTATTTTGATTTAGCTTTTCAACCTTAGACTACAAAACTTATGCATGAAATGGGATGTCTGATGCCAAGATGAGTAAAGATTTTCATTTGGTGAAGTTTTTGAAATATATTTTTCTAAGTATCCTTTGGAATTTCATTCATGAATTCTGCTCAAAGTCAGGACTTCAAATAGCAGGATTCTTTTCATTCAGAGATTGATACAATTATATTGAAATATCCAAGAGTAAAGTCCCCTTCCTCTGTAAATTGACCGGCTTTTTTTTCTACTCCAGCTTAATATAAAATGATTATTACATTAAGAACAACCCACTTGATCAAAAATATCAGAAGATAAGCATCCATCACCATAAGTGATAAAATGTGTGGCAAATAAATGCAGAAGTGATCTCATGATATTATCATTAAGATTCTCCTTGTCAAATAATATCATCATCTGGCATGCACTCAAGTTATGAATCAGAAATAACAATTGAGGCCTCATGTGACACTCAAACAATATTTTATTGAATCTCATGTGAGATTATTTATAATACAAGTAGAAACTTCAAACCAAAAGCCATGTCAGCCTGTGACTCAAAACCAGAGCACAAGCATGACAGCCAAAATACCATAAATCAATGGTATAGCCAAGATACCACCAAAACATGGAGCTGAGCCAAATTGGCTCAAAAGGTATCAAAAGAAAGAGAAAACTCACCCCTTTCTGAATATATAAGTCCCATCACCATAGGACAAAGAATAACAAAGTTATCCCTGCTCAAAGTTATTGCTGAGCATAAACCTTAATTTTCACCTCTCATCTAAAATACAGAGTAAGAGGCTTAACCCCATCAAATGAATATAAAGAACAAAGCTCTAAGCCAGGGCTATTCAATGGTACAAGCCAAACTCAGCTAGCACCAGTATTACTGAGGTTATGGTCAAATTCAGGCCAAATAAGGGTGAACAAAACATTCACCTCTCATCTAACTTTTACAGTTTTAGTGTGAGATACTTAAAGTGGGGTCTTTTTGAAAAGAGAACAATTAAGGCTATCTAATGGTGTCATTCATTTCCTCATATCTCAACTATAGCAGAAGGTATGGGTCAAACAAGCCCAATACAGTTTTTTGCCTAAACGATGCATATGTACAAAGATCTTGTACATGGCATAGCTTTGCCATATTTAATAATAACCATATCAAAATAAGGTATCATTGTGTAGAACACATACAGGGCTACACACGGATCCAGTTTTGAGGCTGATATCTCAAGAACAGACAAAGATACAGCTGTTTTAAGGTCAAAATCCCACATTCTGACCAATACAGCCTTACCATGGGATAATATCCCATAACCAAAATTATGGGGTTTCAAACTGACAAAGAAGCATGTTTATACTTGAATACCTCATAAGACCTTTAATACTGGGGTCCCATACAGTTTCTGTACAGCATTCTATGCGGCATACACGTCAGAAGAGGGCTATGTGGTCCCCAGAGGAAATATTTCACCCTGTATTGGTGAAAACTGCCCAGATGTGGTTTCAAAACCACATCTGAGCCCAATACAGGCTATACAGGTCCTTTCAAACCACAAGCATGTCTCAGAGAGTGAAAAAATCTTCACTTCCTCTACGTGGAAAGGTCTAGCAGCCTTTCCACCCCGTTTCAGGATAAAAGGAGGGCTTTTCACAGACAGAGACGTCTTTCCTCATCCTGCTCTTGAATACCCTACGTAGTAAACTGTCAAAAACATTTTTCCTCTTGGGTAATAAACAAGTATAATTATCCTATTAATTATTGTAACCCAACAGGTAAAGCTGCACCCAGGGCTTTCAACAGTGCTCACCACCACTATATTTTATATAGTAAAGCCCTTTGATTCTTTAATTAAACCATCTTTCAAACTCTTATAACATTTTTTAATCCTTTTTATCATGTCACAGTCATAGCTAAAAGCTGTAAATACATTTATAATACTTTTATCATAGACTCAGCCTGACATTTTGGGGGCCTGGACGTGTTTTGAAACCTTTTTTGGACCTTAAAAGTAAGTTTTTTCACTTATTTTCTTTAATTCTGACATTTTGTTTTACATTTTTAGATGTATTTTCTCCTAAACAATTTATATTTTATATATTTTATTTATCAAATTGATCTATGTTCCATTTTTTACTCATATTTTAAGAGTATCTGTCACGTGGTTAATACCCACAAGACCTTTATTTTTGGCATGTTTTGCATATAAAAACACATAAGCCATCAAGAAGTCCTGTATTTTTGACTAAATGAGGACACCTCTGACTGTAAAACCAACAGTTGAGGCATGGTTAAGTGTATTGTTGACTCAATTACACTTATACAGATCACACTTGAAAACCACAAGTGAATCTGTGGGATACTGGTGCACAAACAGTGTAACAGGGTACCAAAAGCTGTAATTCTGACGTGGAATTTTTCATTTAATTACACTGTCATTATACAGGGCATATTCTAGTGATATACAAGCCCAGAGGCCATTCTTAGACGTGCAAACAGCATTTTAAGAAGTCTTAACTGACATAAGCCCCCTTTTTCCTACTTTGATTCAGTGGAAGAGAATTATATCCCACTTGAAACCCAGTCACAGGCCAACACACCAGTGACACCCTCAGAACCAGAGGGCAGCAAGGGCAAGGGGAAGAGGCACAGTGAAGGCCTGATTACAGCCAAGAAGTGGACACCAATAGCCACCCAGAGAAGTAGAAAACCACAAAACTCTGCATCAATACAAGGTAAACCAACATTAACAACTTGTACAGGGAAGATTACTATAATTAACCCAGTTGTAACCTCTAAAGGTAAATTGCCCAAATCAGCAGACAACAAATTTGTACAAGGCACAGTCAAAGGTAATGTAAGGTTTGACTATGAAACAAAAAGTAAAAATTACTAATATTTTACTTATTGTACTATGAATGTCCTTATAAATGAGATAAATAAGATAAATAAAAATAATAATAAAGAATTATTATAATTATGGCGTAAAAAGAATTATATTATTAATAAAATATGATAATATAATAAAATAAAATAAATATATTAATATAGGATAATTAATATATTCAAAGACACTTTATTATTGTTACAAACAAATAATAAAGGCGTAAAAAATTGTTTTTTATTAATAAAAAACAATTAATAACAATAATATTACCAATATTAAAGTTATAAATTAATATAAATACTATTTATATTAATTAAAGAATTATTAAAAGAATAATAGAGAGAAAATAACCTACTTTTAATACTTAATATAATAATTTTGAGATATTTTACGCCAAATAATATAAATACAACTTATCCAAATCGTATTCACAATATAAAATAGAGAAATTACAAATATTCTTGATTTTTATGTGGAAATGAGATTTTAGAGAGATTTTTAACAAAAACAATTAAATAAAGGATTTAATCACGTCAAAATTGATGATTATGATAAGATGATCTTTGGTCTTTGATAATATCAAAGTTTTATATATAAAGAATAAAGAAATTACCTTTTTATTATATTGATTTAATGTTTTTGATGCGTCTGAGGGGAAAACAGAGTAAAAAGAGCTCTATTTATAGTAAATACCTCCCTCCTAGAGTCCAACAGGCTTCTAGTAGACGTGTACTGATCATATCCACTGGGATTGATCAATAGTTTAAGGTTTGGTGATGATTACATCATGATCAAACCATATTACATCATTATTACACCATTATTTAGAGTTATCACTATCAATCTAAGTTTGATGACGTCAAAGGCTTGGCAGAACCCCAAAATTCGTGCATCTTATTAGTTTTAATCATAAACTAATAGTATTCACCAGTTGTATCACTAATACAACTGTTAAACTTAATTTAAGGTTACAGTGAGTGATCATAAATGATCAAATTAAGCTCAAACTTTGATCCTTAATACATTTTAAGATTTACACGCTACAGCCATTCGGATAGTGAATTCTAATAGCTTGGAATAACCTTATAATGCTTCCAAGAGAATTTCATTACATCATCAAAACTCTATTTTTGATGATTTTTCTTGTAACTCATCTTTTCTGTCAAAATTTAATATTTTGAACTTCAAACTATGATTTCAAGGGGTTATATCTTGAATATTATAATATAAAATACATCATTCTTCACGAATGAGCTAGTAGAATCCAACTGTCTACTTTTTTTTAAGTTTGGACCACTTTCACAACAAAGTGTCAACAGCTCTGTTGTGATTTTAATCAATAATTCCTTACAGGTTTTAACCTTGTTTATAGCTTGTAAAATAAACTTCATTTCTGTATTACTACAGTAATTAAGTGATAACTTTCTTTTTGGTTCATCACTCTATCATGCATAATTCAAGAGATATTAGCTAAAATCCTTGAATATATGCGTTGACCAAAAAAGTGCATATATTCAGGTTAATTCCTTAAGTATTGATTTTGAAGCTTAGCTTCTTAATTGTTTTATATGTGGATTTTTATGGAGAAGCCACTGGTCAAATTTATTTCACATGTTGTTTTATTGGTCTTTGAAATGAATAAGGATTTGTGTATTTTATAAGGTATTATTACTTATAACTTATTAAATATTGACTTTACAGATATGCCATAAAAATGGTACATGTGTATTTTACCATGGAGAATCCAATTGTATAATTTATTTCACATGTTTGTTCATTGGGTTTCAAGTTAAACCAAGTTTTATGCCAATTTATGGTATTTTTGAATTTTTAAAAGTACTTATAATTATATTAAATATTACTTGTGACCTTTTTGGGTATGTGGTCATATCTCAAAGGTTCAAATTCCCTACCACCAAAAAAAGATTGTACTACAATCTGATATGTGTAATTAGTGTATCATCCACTGTCCTACCTCTTCAATAGACTTTGTTAGGCTTGGAGCTCAATTATGCTTAATATTTTGTTCTTTGGGTTTTCTTTCATGTCTGAATCTTCTTAGTAGTTTATCAGCATTTGTTATATCTTTCTCAAGTAGCCATTCATCTTCTTGAGTTGAATTTCTATACCTTACAAGGTCTTCTCTTTCTTTTTTGTTTCTTGTCCTTCTTTCTTTAAGGACTTTTACTATTTTCTTTTCCGCTCCTTCTTCCAAGGGGGGAATTTCAAGTGGGGGTTTATTTCTTAGTGGAAATAACTCCTTGTCACTTGAGCTGTAAGGTTTTATTAGACTTACAGGGAAAGTTGGGTGTTTGTTCATTAGTTCACCTGTGAGAATTTGGTCAATGAAGTGCTTTTATCATAAAAGTCCTGCAAAGGAGTCGTTTAATTTCTTTGGGCCTTTCATGTTATTGAAATTAAGGGTTGATACTAGGACCAAGTCTCCTATTTTGAAATCAGGTGGTTTATGACTTTTATCCCAATTTTTTTTACATATTTGAAAGAATCTTGCATACATCTGTTTGCATGGTGTCTTGCCTTATCAAGCATTATCTTAAAACTTCTTGCTGTTGGGTGTATATCCACTAAGTCCTTTTTGAGGGTATCATAAGGAAGTCTTGGATTCCAACCTTTTTCTAGCATTGCTGGTGTTTTTCCAGTAGAAGAATGGATTGATGTCTTATATGCCAGTCCAAGAGCTGGTATTAGTGTACACCAATCATGGGTAAAACCATCAGAGTCTTTGAATTCTAGCCCATAAGCACAGAATCTTCTGATCATGTCCTCTAAGGTCTGTATCATTCTTTCTGCTAAACCATCAGTTTGGGAATGGTAAGCTGTTGAGAATGATAGCTTTGTCCCAAACAAGTTACGGAGATTTGTACATAATGCTGAAGTAAACTTTGGGTCTCTGTAACTTATAATATTTTGGAATAGGCCTGTATGGCTAATAACTTTATTCCATATCATTATGGCTGTGTCCATAGCTGTGTCATCCTTATGACATGGTAGGAACATGGGAGTTTTGCTATACCTGTCAGCCAATACTAGGCATGCATTATAGCTTCTGTCTCCTCCTGGAGGTAATGCTGTTACCCAATCCATATGAACTATTTCCCAAGTGGATTTTGGTTCTTGGATTTGGCTCATCATTCCAAATTTCTTTCCTGTAGCTCTGTTGGCTTTTTGAAATCTGTCACAGGTTTGGCAGTATTCTATAACATCTTTCTTCCAATTTGGCCACCAAGAGCAGGTTTTTACCCTCTCTAGTGTCCTGTCTTCTGAAAGGTGTCCAGCTGCAACACTATCATGACACTCATGTAAAATAGTGTTTATCAGGTTTCCATCTGTTAAGGCCATAACAAATGTGTGTTTTGTTCTATGGTAAAGGATTCCATCAAGGAGGTGGAATATTCCTTCATCATATGCCTTTTACCATGTTTCATCTAGTTTTGATGAAAGTGATGGGTCTTTGCAGCCTTTCATTAGAAGTTGGCTTAGGATATGGCAATTTTTGTCTATCTTATAGCTTTCTTTAACTTGGTTAAAGAATTCTGTGCCAATGTCTGTAACACATATTCCTTCTATATGGTGTTCTTCTTGTGGTACCCATGCTGGATTGTCAGGGGTATTTGCTAGAGCCCATCTGCTAAGACCATCTGCATTTTTATTAATATTTCCAGATTTATGAACAATAGTCATATTTCCTCTATATTCTTGGATAGCAATTTGCCATCTCAGAATATGTCTATTTGGAGTTTTCATATTTAATAGAGATTTTACAGCATTAAAGTCTGTAATCACATAAAATACTGTTCCATCCAAGTAGTAATGTAATTTTTCTAAAGCCCACACTAAGCAGAGGCATTCCATTTGGCTTGCTCCATATCTTGCTTCTGTTGGCTTTATCTGTCTTGAAATAAAACAGATTGGTCCTTCCACTGGTTTATCATTGATGATTTGTGTCTGGTGTAGTGCAGCACCCAGTCCTTCTCCACAAGCATTAATGTAAAGTTTGAAGGGTAGTTTCCAATCTGGCATTAGAAGAAATGGGGCATTTGTTAAGGAATTTTTCAATTCTTCATATTCCTTGACTCTTTCTTCTGTCATTTCATAGACTGTTTGTTGGTCACATAGTTTATACAAGGATTTAGCAATTTTTGCAAAGTCCTTTATATGCTGTCTATAGTAACCAGCAAATCCTAGAAATGTTTGCATTTCTTTTTTGGTTTGAGGCATTGGCTTAAGTAGTACTGCTACTACTTTATTCTTGTCTATGCCTAGACTAAGTCCAGATACCACATGTCCTAGTGCTTTTAATTCACTGTATGCAAAATGACACTTTTTCAAGGAAATTTTCATATTCACATGGACTATTTTTTGTAGTACCCTTTCTAGTCTTGTAAGGTGATTTTCCCAAGTTTCTGAGCAAACTATGATATCATCAATATAGATAATTAACCATCCTTCTGATAATTCTGCAGGAAATATGGTATTCATCATTCTTTGATAATGGGAAGGTGCATTTTTTATGCCAAATGGCATTCTTAAGTATTCAAAAAATTCCACAGTGGACTATTATCCTCAGTAGGTTTTTGGCATTTTCTGTTAAGACATTTTGATGAAAACCTTTTAAGGCATCCATGGCTGTGATGAACTTAGCTTGTGACAATTGGGTCAATGTCTCATGGATCCTGGGTATTGGATACCTGTCTGGAATGGTATAGGTGTTCAGGGCTCTGAAGTCTCCTACCATCCTTGATTTTGCATTATTCCAAGTTATAATGACAGGTGTAGTGACTTCTACCTGCTCATTATGTCCTACCTTTCTTAATACTCCAAGGTCCATTAATTCTTTAATGTTTACCTCTAGGGCTTCTCTAGCCCTTGGACTAGCTGGGTAAGCAGGTCTTCTTAGTAAAGGTGGGTAAGGATTTTCCACATTAAGAATTATATCCACTTCATGTCCAATTATGGCACCTAGTGGCTCTTTGTCAGTTGCAAAGGCAATTTTGTACTTAAATAAGAGGTCAATCAATTTTTCTTTCATTTTTTCTGTTTATTCTTGATTGAATCCTGCCTCTTTAAGCTGTTCAGATATAAAAAGTTTCTTTTCTGGAATTTTTTCTTCATTCTCAATAACTGTGATTTGTTTTTTGTTATTTAAGAAGCCAAACTTTTGTCTTTTGTTGTCTTGTCAGCCTGTGAATCAAAACAGAGCACAAGCATGACAGCCAAAATACCATAAACGAAACATGGAGCTGAGCCAAATTAGCTCAAAAGGTATCAAACAAAAGGGGAAACTCACCTCTTTCTGAAAATATAAGTCCCATCACCATAGGACAAGAAATAACAAAGTTATTCCTGCTCAAAGTTATTGCTGAGCATAAACCTTAATTTTCACCTCTCATCTAAAATCTAGAAGGAGAGGCTTAACCCCATCAAATGGGTATTCAAAATGAAGCTCTAAGCCAGGGCTATCTAATGGTGCTAGCCAAACTGAGCTAGAACCAGTATTACTTGAGATATGGTCAAATTCAGACCAAATAAGGGTGAACAAAACATTCACCTCTCATCTAACTTTTACAGTTTTAGTGTGAGATACTTGAAGTGGGATCTTTTTGGAAAGAGCACAATCAGGGCTATCTGATGGTGCCATCCATTTCCTCATAGCTCAACTACAACAGAAGTTACTGGCCAAACAAGCTTAATACAGCTTTTGCCCAAACCACGCCAATGTACAAAAATACTTGTACATGGGATAAATTTGTCATATTTAATGATAACCATGTCAAGTTGGGTACCATTGTGTAGAGCTCATATGGAGCTATTCAATGAACCAATTTTGAGCTTGATATCTCGAACACTGACAGAGTTATGACCATTTTAAGGTCAAAATCCCACCTGCTGTCATATACAGCCTTACCATGAGATAATATCCCATAACCATGAATATGAGGTGTCAAATAGACAAAAAAGCATGTTTTTACTTCAATACCTCATATGTCAGTCAATACCGGGGTCCCATACAGTTTCTGTACAGCATTCTACGCATCATACACGTCAGAATCAGGCTGTGAGGTCCCCAGATGAAAATTTTCACCCTGTATTGGTGAAAACCACCAAGATGTGGTTTCAAAACCACATCTGAGCCCAATAAAGAGTATAAAGGCTGTTTGCAAACCACAAGCCTGTTGTAGAGAGTTAAAAATCTTCATTTCCTCTACGTGGAAAGGTCTAGCAGCCTTTCCACCTCAACTTCAGGATAAAAGGAGGGTTTTTCACAGCCAAAAGCCTTTCCTCATCCTGCTCTTGAATAACCTACGTAGTAAACTGTCAAAAAAAGCTTTACTCTTGGTTAATAATCAGGTATAATTATAAGCTTAATTATTGTAGTCTTTTATTATTGTAACCCAACAGATAAAGCTGCACCCAGGGCTTTCAACAGCGCTCAGCACCACTATAAACACTATAGTAAAGCCCTTGAATTTATTCTTAATCATCTCAAAACCTTCTTAAAGCATTTTTTACTGTGTTACAAACATAGTTTGAGTTGTAAATAGCCTACATTACTACTCTTTCATAGTTTCATCCTGACATTTTGGGGGCCTGGCCGTGTTTTTAACCTTTTTTGGACCTTATAAAGTAAGTCGTTTCTCTTTTTATGACTTATTGATAAGTGTTTTATCTTTTTAGGCGTAAATCCTCTATTTAAATATATATTTTATGTATATTTATCCTTTTTTATACATATACTCATATTATAAGAGTATTATTCGCGTGGTTAATACCCACTGAATATAACTATTTTTGGCGTGTTTTGTATATAAAAACACATAAGCCATCAATAAGTCCTGTATTCTTGACTGAATAAGGACACCTCTGACTGAAAAACCATCAGTTGAGGCATGGTTAAGTGTATTGTTAACTCAATAACACTTATACAAAACCACTTGTACAGAATACACTTGAAAACCACAAGTGTTTCTGAGGGATACTGACACACAAACAGTGTGACAGGGTACCAGAAAGCTGTAATTCTGACGTGGAATTGTTGATTCAATTACACTGTCATTATACAGGGCATATTGTAGTAACATACAAGCCCAGAGGCCAATCTCAGACGTGCAAAACCAGCATTTTTTGAGAAGTCTTAACTGACATAAGCCCTCCTTTTCCTGCTTTGATTTCAGTGGAAGAAAATTACATCCCACTTGAGACCCAGTCACAGGCCAACACACCAGTGACACCCTCAGAACCAGAGGGCAGCAAGGGCAAAGGAAAGAGGCACAGTGAAGGCCTCATCACAGCCAAGAAGTGGACACCAATAGCCACTCAGAGAAGTAGAAAACCATGAAACTCTGCATCAATACAAGGTAAACCAACCTTAACCACTTGTACAGGGAAGATTACAATTATTAACCCAGTTGTAACTTCCAAAGGCAAACTGCCCAAATCAGCAGACAATAAATTTGTACAAGGCACAGTCAAAGGTAAATACCCTAAGAACATAAAGTTGTTGACTGATTGCAGACACTGATATGTCCCCTGTATACCTCAGAGACCTTGGCTTCCAAAGGAACCAGCCAGAGGATAGAGGAGGATTGTCCAGAGCCAGAAGACCTGAAAGAGGACACCCTGGACACAGTGGTGGATGGAAAAACAATGAGGGAGATAATATCAACCTTGCCATTCACACTCCAACTCAACATAAACCTCAAACCAGAGGACTGGAAGGATATGGATCAAGTTCTTCAGATCCACCAACTCCTCAAAGATTTGTTTCAATGGAGCATGGACAACAAGAGGTTCAACCTAGCAACTCACTGGGCAGAACTGGGATCAAGTTGCCAGAAGATCTGTCTCAAAGAGATAGACTTCAAAGACCTTATGGTAATCACCAAGGGTTGGAATCCTACCAGGCAGAACAGACTCCTGGAGGCAAGGGCACAGAGGATAAGGGAGAATCAAGCCACTATCCTAGCTATAGAAGAACAGTTGACCCAGACAGGGCCTACTCAGATTCCTTCAGGTTCACAAGGAGCAGGCCAAATCAGCTCTCCAGTGGCTTCACACCATTCAGAAACCAGCAGATCAGTGGCCATGAGTCACCATTCTTCACAATTCCAGGAGGTTTCCAGGAGAAGACAAGGAAACAAGGGCAAGAACAAAACCTCCTTCAACAAGAGGAGGAAAGAGTCAGACCCCATGATCCAGAAGCTGTTAGATTTGGTAAAGGAAGTACACAAGGACCAGAAGTAGTTGAAAACCACTCTAGAATCAGTAGTCCTAGTAATAGAAACATTACCCCACTCAGACTGAAAATAACATTGTCACATCTGAGAGTAACATCAACAGTGATACACTGTGGTTACAAGTGTCCCAATATGCTGAACAATCTGCAAAGAAATTTGCAGAAATTAAAGCTAGCCAAGAGAGGATGAGACAAACTCAAGCCTCCTTGGAACAAATAGTTAAGAATCTTCAAGAAGGATATGCTCAACTGAGCAAAGCCTCTGAAGAATCCAACAAAAGACTGAACCAAGTCTTTGAAGAACAACACCACAGCACAAGGGACAGGGAGTGTCTGGATCAAGACATTAACAAATTGTTTAATGCCTACCATATCTTGAAGCCTCAACCACAAGGCCAAGCTATGAATAATCCATATCAACCAGATGACATCAAACCAGATGCCATGTTGTTGAATTAGACAAGATCTCCATCACAATACCAAGATGGAGATAGCATGTCTTATTCAGGAAAGGAAGCCCTGAAACAGCTTCCTGAGGCCTCAAACTGGCCCAAATTCTCTGGATCAGGGGAATATGTTCATATGGAACTCATAGATTATATTGATGGACTCTTCATTGATGTACCAAGCATACCAGACTACTGGATTACTGCTAGACTGAATACTGCATTTAAAGGTCATGCAAGCATATGGTACACAGAAATGAAATAAATCCATGGCAGAAGAAACTGGCCATGGTGGAAGAGTCAAATCATCCAAAAATACAGTAATGGAACTTGGATATGGCAAAAGACCATGTCATTTGAGAATGACAAATACTCTGTGGACAAAGATCCATATGAGTGGTGTCTTAAACAGTCTAAAAGACTTAAGGCCATTGATCCTCAGATGAACATCCAAATGAAGAATCACAAGCTTCTGACACAACTGCCAGGAGAACTGGAGCATGCAGTGAAATGCAGATGAAACCAAAATTGCACTCTAGATGACATAGCCAATACCTTACAAGACATAAGGAAAAGGACTAATAAAGGGAAATTCACCCCATATAGAAGCAGTAGTTTCAAGGAGAAACAACCTTTCAGGGTGGAGTTTAAAGACAAACCCAGAGAAAGAGTAACAGAAGTGGCAAGGAAGAAGAATTCTTGTCACAATTGTGGTACAACAGACCACGATGCCAACAACTGTCCAAAGGCAAAGAAAAAGGTCTATGCTATAGAAAAAGTCCCTGAAGAAGAACCTCCAACAGAGGATTCTGAATCAGACTCTATGGGAGATGCCATCAGAGAACCATCTGATGATGATCAAGACCCAAGAGAGGAATTTCTAGTGGAATACCAAGAGGAAACCCCATTGGAAATCCAGGATATAGAGTTGGAAGCAGGCATGCCACAGGACACTGCCAACAAGAACTTGTGCAAACACACACAAGATGCACAAACATTCCTAGTTGCACCAACCAAAGGAATGGCATATATACATGGAACAGCCACAAAAATGATTGTATGTATTGACAATGCTCAGCACCCACTGATCATTGACAGTGGAGCACATTGCTCCATAAGGGCCAGAAATTATCTGGATAACCACTTCCCAAACTGGGAAAAACAGCTCTTGCCCACTAAGGCAAAGAACTTCAAAAGTGCATCAGGGAAGATGAATTCCATTGGGACAATTATCAAAGAGATAATTATACCCCACAGGAAGGGTAATATCAGACTCAACCCAGAGTTTGTAGTGCTTGAAGATGCCCACATCCAAGGGTTTTGACTGGGAACAGATTACCAGAGGATGTATGGCATAGATATTTACAACAGTAAAAACAGACACATTACCATTGGTACCAACAAGGAAAAGAAATTTTCACTTGATATATACCACATATCTTCACAGGATCCACTAGAAGAACTCTTGAAGGAATTCAAGGAGGGAAAGTTTAGCACTACCCTCACCAGTAAACAGAAACTAAGTTTACTGAAGATGCTGAGGAAGAACAGACCAGCATTTGCCATTGGTGAAGAACCACTAGGAAAGATTAAAGGCCATGATATAGAACTATATCTGGATGTGGAAAGACCTTATCCAACCATGCTGAGGAGACCTCCTTATCCAGCAAGTCTGGAAACCAGGAAAGAAATTGAAAAACACATCAATGAACTCCTGGACATGGATTTCATCAGGAAGATTGGACATAATGAAATAGTGGAAATCACCACTCCTGTCCTGATCACCTGGAATGATGGCAAGTCTAGATTGTGTGGAGACTTCAGAGCCCTGAATAACTACACAAAAGCAGACAGGTACCCTATACCAAGGATACCTCATGCCTTGGATAAGCTGGCCAAAGCCAAATACATAACCAAGATGGATTGTATGAAAGGCTTCCACCGAAATGGAGTTAAACCAAACTCCATGAAATTGCTCAGAATAATATGCCATATGGGAATATATGAGTACACCAGGATGCCATTTGGCATCAAGAATGCACCAGCCCACTTCCAAAGGATGATGGACACCATATTTCAAGAAGAAATAATGGAAGGCTGGATGGTAGTATATATTGATGATATCATTATATACTCAGAGACATGGGAAGACCATGTACAATTGTCAGCCTGTGACTCAAAACCAGAGCACAAGCATGACAGCCAAAATACCATAAACCAATGGTATAGCCAAAATATCACCAAAACATGGAGCTGAGCCAAATTAGCTCAAAAGGTATCAAAAGAAAGAGGAAACTCACCTCTTCCTGAAAATATAAGTCCCATCACCATAGGACAAGAAATAACAAAGTTATTCCTGCTCAAAGTTATTGCTGAGCATAAACCTTAATTTTCACCTCTCATCTAAAATCTAGAAGGAGAGGCTTAAACCCATCAAATTGGTATTCAAAATGAAGCTCTAAGCCAGGGATATCCAATGGTACTAGCCAAACTGAGCTAGCACCAGTATTACTTGAGTTATGGTCAAATTCAGACCAAATAAGGGTGAACAAAACATTCACCTCTCATCTAACTTTTACAGTTTTAGTGTGAGATACTTGAAGTGGGGTCTTTTTGGAAAGAGCACAATCAGGGCTATCTGATGGTGTCATCCATTTCCTCATATCTCAACTAGAACAGAAGTTATTGGCCAAACAAGCTTAATACAGCTTTTGCCCAAAACACGCCAATGTATAAAAACACTTGTACATGGGATAACTTTGCCATATTTAATGATAACCATGTCAAGTTGGGTACCATTGTATAGAGCACATACAGGGCTATTAAATGAACCAACGTTGAGCTTGATATCTCAAAAACTGACAGAGTTATGGCAATTTTAAGGTAAAAATCCCACCTGCTGTCATATACAGCCTTACCATGGGATAATACCCTATAACCATGAATATGAGGTGTCAAATAGACGAAGAAGCATGTTTTTACTTAAATACCTCATATGTCAGTCAATACTGGGGTCCCATACAGTTTCTGTACAGCATTCTACGCATCATACACGTCAGAATCAGGCTGTGAGGTCCCAAGATGAAAGTTTTCACCCTGTATTGGTGAAAACTGCCCAGATGTGGTTTCAAAATCACATCTGAGCCCAATACAGGGTATAAAGGCTGTTTGCAAACCACAAGCTTGTCATGAGGAGTGAAAAATCTTCACTTCCTCTACGTGAAAAGGTCTAACAGCCTTTTCACCCCAATTTCAGGATAAAAGGAGGGTTTTTCACTGCCAAAAACCTTTCCTCATCCTGCTCTTGAATAACCTACATAGTAAACTGTCAAAAACAGTTTTACTCTTGGTTAAATAATCAGGTATAATTATAATCTTTAATTATTGTAGACTTTATTATTGTAATCCAACAGATAAAGCCTGCACCCAGGGTTCTCAATAGCGCTCAGCACCACTATTTCTCAATAGTAGAACCCTTTTATCTCATTATTAACTCTTATAAATCTTTTTTAAATCATTTTTACCGTGTCACATACACAGTTAAAGCTGTAATTAGCCTAGTTATACCTTTATCATAGTATCATCCTGACATTTTGGGGGCCTGGCCGTGTTTTTTTGACTTTTTTGGACCTTACAAGTAAGTCTTTTCTCCTTTTATGACTTATTAACACATTGTTTTATCCATTTTTAGGCGTAATTTCTGTTTAAAAAAGATATATTTTATATATTTTTACCTTTTTTTACACATACTCATATTATAAGAGTATTTTTACATGGTTAACACCCACAGTAATTTATTATTTTTGGCGTGTTTTGCATATAAAAACACATAAGCCACTAAGAAAGTCCTGTATTCTTGACTGAATAAGGACACCTCTGACTGAAAAACCATCAGTTGAGGCGTGGTCAAGTGTATTGTTAATTCAATAACACTTGTATATAAACCACTTTCACAGAATACACTTGCAAACCACAAGTGTATCTGAGGGATACTGTCACACAAACAGTGTGACAGGACACCATAAGCTGTATTTTTGACGTGAAATTGTTAATTCAATTACACTGTCATTATACAAGGGCATACTGTAATAATATACAAGCCCAGATGCCATTCTTAGACGTGCAAAACCAGCCTTTTAAGAAGTCTTAACTGACATAAGCCCTCTTTTTCCTGTTTTGATTCAGTGGAAGAAAACTACATCCCACTTGAAACCCAGTCACAGGCCAACACACCAGTGACACCCTCAGAACCAGAGGGCAGCAAGGGTAAAGGAAAAAGGCTTAGTGAAGGCCTCATTACAGCCAAGAAGTGGACACCAATAGCCACTCAGAGGAGTAGAAAACCACGAAACTCTGCTTCAATACAAGGTAAACCAACCTTAACCACTTGTACAGGGAAGATTACAATTATTAACCCAGTTGTAACCTCCAAAGGCAAACTGCCCAAATCAGCAGATAACAAATTTGTACAAGGCACAGTCAAAGGTAAATACCCTGAGAGCATAAAGTTGTTGACTGCTTGCAAACACTTATATGTCCCCTGCATACCTCAGAGACCTTGGCTTCCAAAGGAACCAGCCAGAGGATAGAGCAGGAATTTCTAGAACCAGAAGACCTGAAAGAAGACACATTGGACACAGTGGTGGATGGCAAAACAATGAGGGAGATAATATCAACCGTGCCATTCACACTCCAATTCAACAGAAACCTCAAACCAGAGGACTGGAAGGATATGGATCAAGTTCTTCAAATCCACCAACTCCTCAAAGATTTGTTTCAATGGAGCATGGACAACAAGAGGTTCAACCTAGCAACTCACTGGGCAGAACTGGGATCAAGTTGCCAGAAGATCTGTCTCAAAGAGATAGACTTCAAGGACCTTATGGTAATCACCAAGGGTTGGAACCCTACCAGGCAGCACAGGGTCCTGGAGGCAAGGGCACAGAGGATAAGGGAGAATCAAGCCACTATCCAAGCTATAGAAGAACAGTTAACCCAGACAGGGCCTACTCAGATTCCTTCAGGCTCACAAGGGGCAGGCCAAATCAGCTCTCCAGTGACTTCACACCATTCAGACACCAACAAATCAATGAATAGGATTCACCACTCTTCACAATTCCAGGAGGCTTCCAGGAGAAGAAAAGGATACAAGGGGAAAAACAAGACCTATTTCAGCCAAAGGCAGAAAGAGTCAAACACCACAATCCAGAAGTTGTTGGATTCGGTGAAAGAAGTGCACAAGAACCAGAAGTAGTTGTAAACCACTCTAGAATCAGTAGTCCTAGTAATAGAAACATTGCCCCCACTCAGACTGAAAATAACATTATCACATCTGAGAGTAACATCAACAGTGACACACTGTGGTTACAAATGTCCCAATATGCTGAGCAATCTGCAAAGCAGGCTACAGAATTTGCAGCTGCCCAAGAGAGGATGAGAAAAACTCAAGCCTCATTGGAGCAGATAGTTAAAAACCTTCAGGAAGGATATGCTCAACAGAGCAAAGCCTCTGAAGAAACCAACAAGAGACTGAATCAAGTCTCTGAAAAACAACACCATAGTAGCAGGGACAGGGAGTGTCTGAACCAAGACATCAACAAATTGTTTGATGCCTACCATAGCTTAAAGCCCCAACCACAAGGCCAAGCTATGGAGAATCCATATCAACCAGATGACATCAAACCAGATGCCATGTTGTTGAATAAGGCAAGATCTCCATCACAATACCAGGATGGAGATGGCATGTCTTATTCAGAGAAGGAAGCCTTGAAACAGCTTCCTGAGGCCTCAAGCTGGCCCAAATTCTCTGGATCAGGGGAATATGATCATATGGAACTCATAGATTATATTGATGGACTCTTCATTGATGTACCAAGCATACCAGACTACTGGATTACTGCTAGACTGAATACTGCATTTAAAGGTCATGCAAGTATATGGTACACTGAAATGAAAGAAATCCATGGCAGAAGAAATTGGCCATGGTGGAAGAGTCAAATAATCCAAAAGTACAGTAATGGAACTTGGATATGGAAAAAGACCATGTCATTTGAAAATGACAAATACTCTGTGGACAAAGATCCATATGAGTGGTGTCTTAGACAGTCTAAAAGACTTAAAGCCATTGATCCTCAAATTAACATTCAAATGAGGAATCATAAACTTCTGACACAACTGCCAGGAGAACTAGAGCATGCAGTAAAGTGCAGATGCAACCAAAATTGCACTCTAGATGATATAGCCAATACCTTACAAGACATAAGGAAAAGGACTAATATAGGGAAATTCACCCCATATAGAAGCAATAGTTTCAAAGAGAAACAACCTTTCAGGGTAGAGTTTAAAGACAAACCCAGAGAAAGAGTGTCAGAAGTGGCAAAGAAGAAGAATTCTTGTCACAATTGTGGTTCAACAGACCACTATGCCAACAACAGTCCAAAAGCAAAGAAGAAAGTCTATGCTATAGAAAAAGTCCCTGAAGAAGAACCTCCAACAGAGGATTCTGAATCAGACTCTATGGGTGATGCCATCAGAGAACCATCTGATGAGGATCAAGACCCAAGAGAGGAATTTCTAGTGGAATACCAAGAGGAAACCCCAATAGGAATCCAGGATATACAGTTGGAAGCAGGCATGCCACAAGACACTGCCAACAAGAACTTGTGCAAACACACACAAGATGCACAAACATTCCTAGTTGCACCAACCAAAGGAATGGCATATATACATGGAACAGCCACAAAAATGACTGTATGTATTGACAATGCTCAGCACCCACTGATCATTGACAGTGGAGCACACTGCTCCATAGTGGCCAGAAATTATCTGGATAACCACTTCCCAAACTGGGAAAAAGAACTCTTGCCCACCAGGGCAAAGAACTTTAAGAGTGCATCTGGAAAGATGACCTCTATTGGGACAATTATCAAAGAGATAATTATACCCCACAGAAAAGGTAACATCAGACTCAACCCAGAGTTTGTAGTGCTTGAACATGCCCACATCCAAGGGTTTTTACTGGGAACAGATTACCAGAGGATGTATCGCATAGATATTTACAATAGTAAAAATAGGCATATTACCATTGGTACTAACAAGGAAAAGAAATTTTCTCTTGATATATACCAGATATCTTCTCAGGACCCACTGGAAGAACTTCTGAAAGAATTCAGAGAGGGACAGTTTAGCACTACCCTCACCAGTAAGCAAAAGCTAAGTTTACTGAAGATGCTGAGGAAGAATAGACCAGCATTTGCCATTGGTGAAGAACCATTAGGCAAGATCAAAGGCCATGATATAGAACTATATCTGGATGTAGAAAGGCCTTATCCACCCATGTTAAGGAGACCTCCTTACCCAGCAAGTCTGGAGACCAGGAAAGAGATTGAGAAACATATCAATGAACTCCTGGACATGGATGTCATTAGGAGGATTGGACATAATGAAATAGTGGAAATCACCACTCCTGTCCCAATCACCTGGCATGATGGCAAGTCTAGACTGTGTGGAGACTTCAGAGCTCTGAACAACTACACAAAAGCAGACAGGTATCCTATACCAAGGATACCTCATGCCTTGGATAAATTGGCCAAAGCCAAATACATCACCAAGATGGATTGTATGAAGGGCTTCCACCAAAATGGAGTTAAACCAAACTCCATGAAATTACTCTGAATTATATGCCATATGGGCATATATGAGTACAGAAGGATGCCATTTGGCATCATGAATGCACCAGCCCACTTCCAAAGGATGATGGACACCATATTTCAAGAAGAAATAATGGAAGGCTGGATGGTAGTATACATTGATGATATCATTATATACTCAGAGACATGGGAAGACCATGTACAATACATAGACAGAGTGCTAAGTAAATGTACACCCATCAATCTGAAAATTTCACTCAAAAAGGCTAATTTTGGCCAACAAGAGCTACTAGCTCTAGGACACAAAGTCTCAGGCCTTAGTCTGGCAATTGACCAGAACAAAGTAGCAGCAGTACTGCAAAAGCCAGTACCAAAGAACATCAAAGAGATGCAATCTTTCCTTGGATTTGCTAGCTACTATAGAAACCACATCAAAAACTTTCCCCACATAACCAGTAGTTTATACAAGTTATGCTCAAAGGATGTAGTTTTTGAAATAACCAAGGAAAGGAGGGATGCATATGAGAGGATCAAATATGAACTCACTAATGCACCTGTGCTCATCTTGCCTGACTTTGAACTACCATTCAAGTTATATATAGATGCAGCATGCAGCCAAGGCTTGGGAGCAGCCCTTCACCAAAGACAAATTGTGGATGGTGAACCAAGAGAAGGTGTAATATGTTACATCTCCAGGCAGCTGAAAGATTCAGGAGCCAGGTATGGGGCCACCAAGACAGAATGTTTATGTCTAGTCTGGGCTCTAGAAAAACTCCATTATTACTTGGAGGGTGCAGTCTTTGAAGTCTACGCAGACTGCACAGCCTTGAAGTCTTTACTAAACATGAAGACTACTAATAGACACATGCTGAGATGGCAAATAGCCATCCAGGAGTATAGAGGGAACATGACCATCATATACAAGGAAGGTAAAAGCCATACCAATGCAGATGGCCTTAGCAGATGGCCACTGGACAATGTCAAAAGCAATCCAGCTTATGACCCTGAAGTTGCTGCAAAAATTCCTACCCATTTTATGGAAATAAATAGGAAGAAGAACTTCAGATTCTCTGAATGGGCACCAGGGAGTGGTACCCTTGACAGTGGAAACACTGATTCAGAAGGGACAGAAACCCCCATACTGGGAATAAGTTCCTCAGAACTGCACAATGAATTTTTCAATGCAGTACTGAAATCTTATGTTAAACACAAACAGTGTAGCATACTACTCCAACTCCTTCAACAAAAATACAGGAGCCCAGAACTGGAGCCCCAGCTGGAGGAACCCTGGTTGAGGGCCTATAAGGACAATAAATTCTTCCTTATAGATGACCTGATTTATCACAGAGAAAAGCACACCAGTGCACTCACAGTGATAGACAGAGACCACATCTCTTTAATCCTGCAGGAATGCCATGACTGCCCCTATATGGGACACATGAGTGAGGACAGGACTAAAGAGAGGGTAGCAAGCACAGCTTGGTGGCCCAAGTGGGAGCAAGAGTTGAGTGAATACATCAACACTTGTGAAAGATGCCAAAAGGCAAATAGAAAACATGGGAAGAAATATGGGTTGCTTCAACATATAGAAGAGCCCAAACACCCATGGGAAACCATCAACATGGACTGGGTCACAGGACTTGTCCCAGGAGGCAACGAAAACTACAATGCCTGCTTAATAATAGTTGATAGGTTCAGCAAGAGCATGAGATGTCTACCATGCCATAAAGAGGACACAGCCATGGACACTGCTCTGTTATTTTGGAATAACATCATATCCACCTGTGGAGTCCCTAAGATCATAATTAGTGACAGGGACCCAAAATTCACATCTGAATTTTGGACCAATTCAGATGACATGCTTGGCACCAAGCTTGCTTTTTCCACAGCTTACCATCCACAAACAGATGGCCTAGCTGAGAGGATGATCCAAACAATGGAGGATATCCTCAGGAGGTTCTGTGCCTATGGCATGGAATACAAGGACCATGAGGCATACACCCATGATTGGGTCACCCTCTTACCAGCAGTCCAACTGGCTTATAATACAAGCCAGCACTCTTCCACAGGAAAAACACCTGCACTGGTAGAGAAAGGGTGCAATCCCCTGTTACCTGTGGATCACTTGAAGAAAAATCTTCTGACCATCCACCCCACAGCCAAAGACTTCCATGATATGTGGAAGAAAGCCTGTGATACTGCTGCCAAATGCATAGCTGAGGCCAAAGAGTATAACAAGCAAAGGTGGGACAAATCACATATGGAACCTTACTTCAAGGAAGGGGACCAGGTGTTAGTGTCTACACTGAACTTTAACAATCTCAAAGGACCTAAGAAAATGAGAGACTCATTTGTAGGGCCCTTCACTATCATTAAGTTGATAGTGAAGAATGCAGTAGAGGTCAAGCTCATAGAGGAGTTTTCTAGGAAACACCCAGTCTTTCCAGTGAGCCTGGTCAGACCATACTTCCAAACAGAGGAGGATAAATTCCCCTCCAGGAAGAAAAACATCACTTCACCAGAAATAGTGGCAGTAGGAGACTCTCCTGGACCTGTGAGTAAAATCATAAGGGCCAGAAAAATCAGACTTAATGGGAAGGATCAGAGACAATATCTAGTCAGATTCAAGAACCAGACAGCTGACAAAGACAAATGGTTGGCAGAAGATGCCATACCAGATGGAAACCTTCATTTAAGGAGATTGAGAGCCTCTAGGAGGACTGAAAAGTCTCATCTATGATGAGCCTTTTTTAGAGGGAGGGTATGTCAGCCTGTGACTCAAAACCAGAGCACAAGCATGACAGCCAAAATACCATAAACCAATGGTATAGCCAAAATACCACCAAAACATGGAGCTGAGCCAAATTAGCTCAAAGGGTATCAGAAGAAAGGGGAAACTCACCTCTTTCTGAAAATATAAGTCCCATCACCATAGGACAAGAAATAACAAAGTTATTCCTGCTCAAAGTTATTGCTGAGCATAAACCTTAATTTTCACCTCTCATCTAAAATCTAGAAGGAGAGGCTTAACCCCATCAAATGGGTATTTAAAATGAAGCTCTAAGCCAGGGATATCTAATGGTGCTAGCCAAACTGAGCTAGCACCAGTATTACTTGAGATATGGTCAAATTCAGACCAAATAAGGGTGAACAAAACATTCACCTCTCATCTAACTTTTACAGTTTTAGTGTGAGATACTTAAAGTGGGGTCTTTTTGGAAAGGGCACAATCAGGGCTATCTGATGGTGCCATCCATTTCCTCATAGCTCAACTACAACAGAAGTTATTGGCCAAACAAGCTTAATACAGCTTTTGCCCAAACCACGCCAATGTACAAAAATACATGTACATGGGATTACTTTGTCATATTTAATGATAACCATGTCAAGTTGGGTACCATTGTGTAGAGCCCATATGGAGCTATTCAATGAACCAATTTTGAGCTTGATATCTCGAAAACTGACAGAGTTATGACCATTTTAAGGTCAAAATCCCACCTGCTGTCATATACAGCCTTACCATGAGATAATATCCCATAACCATGAATATGAGGTGTCAAATAGACAAAGAAGCATGTTTTTACTTCAATACCTCATATGTCAGTCAATACTGGGGTCCCATACAGTTTCTGTACAGCATTCTACGCATCATACACGTCAGAATCAGGCTGTGAGGTCCCCAGATGAAAATTTTCACCCTGTATTGGTGAAAACCACCAAGATGTAGTTTCAAAACCACATCTGAGCCCAATAAAGAGTATAAAGGCTGTTTGCAAACCACAAGCCTGTCATAGAGAGTGAAAAATCTTCACTTCCTCTATGTGGAAAGGTCTAGCAGCCTTTCCACCTCAATTTCAGGATAAAAGGAGGGTTTTTCACAGCCAAAAGCCTTTCCTCATCCTGCTCTTGAATAACCTACGTAGTAAACTGTCAAAAAAAGTTTTACTATTGGTTAATAATCAGGTATAATTATAAGTTTAATTATTGTAGTCTTTTATTATTGTAACCCAACAGATAAAGCTGCACCCAGGGCTTTAAACAGCGCTCACCACCACTATAACCACTATAGTAAAGCCCTTAAATTTATTCTTAATCATCTCAAAGCCTTCTTAAAGCATTTCTTACCGTGTCAAAAACATAGTTTGAGTTGTAAATAGCCTACATTACCACTCTTTCATAGTTTCATCCTGACATGTCTCCTATGGTAAAATATCTATCCTTTTGATTAGAGATATCTATACCATGAATTGATAAGTAGTCATTCCCAAGTATTAAGTGATTAATAGTACAGTTGTCCATTACTACAAACTCTACTTTAATTCTGAAACATTGTGAGGGATGAGGAAAAATTAGTGTTAAATCAATTATTCCAAGGGGCTTCATGCTCTCACTTGCACTACTAAATTTGACACCTTGTATTGGCATAGGTTTTTCTTGCCAGTCTGGGACAATGGTTTTTAAATAACTTTTACCAACACAGGTGCAATATGCTCCTGTATCTAAGCTAACTTTTCCTACTTGGTTATCAACCATAACAATACTTATACTTGATTTTCCAGCTGCATATCCCATTCCTCTTGCAGGTTTGGTCCTATACATTTTGGCATCTTGTATATTTGTCAGGTTTGTCAGATGTTGCAGCATGTGGTAAGGTTGAGTTAACATCCAGTACTTCATAAATTATATCAATATTATTAATTTGTGCATTAATTATATTGATTTCATCACTTTCAGAACTTTCTGATTCTTCTGTCTCTTTTTCAGAGTCAGATTCCTCTTCTTTGTCATTGTGTTTTTCTGTTTCCACAATTTCATTAATCTTTGCCTTTTTAAGGCAATTATTGGCTAAGTGTCCAATACCCCCACATTTATGGCATTTTCTTTGCTCATTATTGTTGGATGTATTGGGCTTGAAGGATTCTTTTGATTTATCTTTTTGGATAAATGGTTTATTTGGGCTTTTAATTTCCAATTTCTTCCAAGTCCTGCCAATTTTTGTTCTTGTCACTATGTCTTCTAGTGCATTAATGTACTCTTCTGTGGAGCATGGTTCTATACACCTGCTTCTTAGGGCATGTTCTAGCTCTCCTCCACATTTCTTGAGTATTTTAATATGCATCATTTTTTGTGACATTTCTGGGTACAATGCATTAAGTCTTTCAACTTGTTTCAAGAACCAAGTTAAAGGTTTGTCTTTGTCTGGGTCAAAGAAAGAATTTTCAAATGCATTTTCTATTTTGTACCTCCAGGCATCATTAGCCCACTTGGTGATTATTTCTTGTTTCCACCAAGACCAGGTATTTTTGCCATTTGTTTGCCTTATGCCATAATACCATCTTTTTGCAGATTTCTCAAACAATAAATGTAATCTTGCAGTGATTAATTCATCTGGTATGGCATAATCTTCTTGTAGCATGCCAATTGTCTTGATAAATGACATGTGGTCATATTCACCTTCTCCTGTGAATGTTGGACATTCTTTCAATTGAGGTGCTTCCTTCATTAAGACTTGGTTATTGTCTTGGTGACTCAAGTCTGTTATGAATGGATTTGTTAATTCCTCTTTTGGTTTAACAGGGCTTCTTATGTGAGAAAATGGTGTTGATAACTTTGGCATATTTAAATTAGCCTCATTAATTTTATCCATTTTTTGAGTAATAAGCCTTATTTCACTTTGAATTTCATCTTTCAGATGCATTCTTGCTTCATCACTCTTTTCTACATGGTCAAAAGTAATTTTTGGTGTGATGAAGTCTTTTCTTCAAATTGTTCTACAGAAATACTTAATTTGTTTAATTTTTCTGTAAGATTATCAATACTCACATCATAATTGATTGTCAAAGTTTTTTCTTTGATATCACTTATGTATTTGTACAAGTCTTGTTGTCCTTGTATTAATTTCTGAGTATTGTCAATTAATACTTTTGGTTTATTATTTTCAATCATAAATTTCATGTTATCAATTTCTTTCTTATTTTGTGTAACAAGTTTTGTTAAAGATGATAAGCTATTATTTATTTCTTGTAAAGATAATAAACTATTTTTAATGTCTTTAAGAGGTAAAATACTATTTTTAAGCCCTGTTAAAGTATTTAAAACATCAGGAGACAAGGTTATTTCTTTGGGAAATGGGGTTGTCTCATTCTTTGTTCCTCTTTGTCTTTGAATTCCATCAAAGTTCTGGCCATGTTGAAGACATTGTCCATGGCATCTTTTTGGATTTTGGGAATCCTGTAGCTTGGGGAATATGGTTTTCTCCAATTCTTTTTCTTGTTCTTCTTCCCTTCTTGGGGAAGTGGGTTGACTTGGGGCTTGCTGATAGAAGCTACTGGGGCTTCTTCCTTGGTTGCCTCCTTCTTTTTGGCATGATACTCCTTGATCTTTTTGATTTGAGGTTTGGATGATAGTGGATTCCATCCATTGGAGTATGTTACTATTTCCTCCTCTTTGAGGAACTTCTTTAGGATGTGCCAGGAGTTCATCACTCCTTGGTGTATTTGGGTCAACATTTCCCAATCTTTGTCGTTGTACACTGTGTAGTACTGTTTGTATTGGCTCATGTAAATGTCTATTTGAGCCCTCTGAATGTGATTTGTACCTATTTGAGTTACTCATACTTAGTTCCAATTCAGGTTCAGATATCATGGGCATTTCTAGGACTTGCCTTTGGGATAAGGCACTTCCTTGTGTGGTTTCTGTTCCACTGGGGATATTGCCCTTCCTTTTCCCTTTTGAGGAATTAATTCTACCTCTGAGTCCAGCTCCATCTGATTGGATGGAGTATTGGGAGCCTCTTCTGGTAGTCATATTATAAGAAAAATAAGAAATAAGAGGATTTTAGAACAGAAATACTCTTATGGCAATATATAAATGAGGTACTCACCTTCAGAGTCCTGAATAGTGGGTCCTGGAAATTCCAATTTCTTGGCTTTCTTTTTCTTAGTGATTATTGGTGTTGGAGAGCTTTGACAAGTTTCTTCCACCAATCTTTCAACAGTGGCTTGGTTGTCCTCTGTTGGGTTGTCTTCAAACACTAAAAAAGACAAATAAATATAAGTCTTTTATATAAAAGTGTTATTTTTTGTTAAGATATGGCAATTTTCCATGTAAGAATTGCTTTTATATCTTTTTTTTATTAAAAAAAATGAAAATAATGAAAGAAATGAAATTAAAATGAATAAAATAAATTTTTTATTGGTTTTTAATATTTTTATTATTTTTTATGTTTTTATTTTTAAAGAATAAAATAAAAATGAATATGATTCTTTTATAAAATTAATTTATAATGTAAAATTATTTTGAATTTATAAAATATCTTTTTTAATTACTAGAGTCACTCAAACAAAGTTTTTGCAAGCCTAAGGATGTGAAAAACCACGTGTAAGACAGTACAATTGCTTTCCAAATGCCTCAATAGCTTTTAAAATCAATAAATATAAAATTATTATATAATTTTATGATTATAAATATAATTTATTATTGGATAAGCCCTATTAGAATCTTTTTAAAGGTCTTTTAGAGTAAATATCACGGCCAGGCCCCCAAATGTAAGGTTTGACTATGAAACAATAAGTAAAAATTACTAATATTTTACTTATTGTACTATGAATGTCCTTATAAATGAAATAAATAAGATAAATAAAAACAATAATAAAGAATTATTATAATTGTGGTTTAAAAATAATTATATTATTAATAAACTATGATAATATAATTTATATTATAAAATATAATATAATAAAATAAATATATTAATATAAGATAATTAATATATTCAAAGAAACTTTATTATTGTTACAAACAAATAATAAAGGCGTAAAAACGGTTCTTTATTAATAAAAAACAATTAATAACAATAATATTACCAATATTAAAGTTATAAATTAATATAAATACTATTTATATTAATGAAAGAATTATTAAAAGAATAATAGAGAGAAAATGACCTACTTTCAATACTTAATATAATGATTTTGAGACATTTTACGCCAAATAATATAAATACAGCTTATCCAAAATGTATTTACAATAAAAAATAGAGAAATTACAAATATTCTTGATTTTTACGTGGAAATGAGATTTTAGAGAGATTTTTAACAAAAACAATTAAATAAAGGATGTAATCACGTCAAAATTGATGATTATGATAAGATGATCTTTGGTCTTTGATAATATAAAAGTTTTATATATAAAGAATAAAGAAATTACCTTTTTATTATATTGATTCAATGTTTTTGATGCCTCTGAGGGGAAAACAGAGTAAAAAGAGCTCTATTTATAGTAAATACCTCCCTCCTAGAGTCCAACAGGCTTCTAGTAGACGTGTACTGATCATATCCACTGGGATTGATCAATAGTTTAAGGTTTGGTGATGATTAAATCATGATCAAACCATATTACATCATTATTACACCATTATTTAGAGTTATCACTATAAATCTAAGTTTGATGACGTCAAAGGCTTGGCAGAACCCCAAAATTCGTGGATAATATTAGTTTTAATAATAAACTAATAGTATTTACCAATTGTATCACTCATATGACTGTTAAACTTAATTTAAGGTTACAGTGAGTGATCATAAATGATCAAATTAAGCTCAAACTTTGATCCTTAATAACTTTCGATATTTACACGCTACGGCCATTCAGAGAGTGAATTCTAATAGCTGGGCATGACATTATTATTCTGCAAAGAGCATTTCATTACATCATCAAAACTCTATTTTTGATGATTTTTCTTGTAACTCATCTTTTCTGTTGAAATTTAATATTTTAAACTTCAAACTATGATTTCAAGGGGTTATACCTTGAATATTATAATAAAAAATACATCATTATTCACAAATGAGCTAGTAGAATCCAAATGTCTACTTTCTTTTAAGTTTGGACCACTTTCACAACAAAGTGGCCAACAGCTCTGTTGATTTTGATCAATAATTCCTTACAGGTTTTAACCTTGTTTATAACTTGTGAAATAAACTTCATTTATGTATTTCTACAGTAATTAAATGATGACTTTATTGTTGGTTCATCACTCTATCATGCATAATTCAAGAGATATTAGCTAAAATCCTTGAATATATGTGTTGACCAAAAAAGTGCATATATTCAGGTTAATTCCTTAAGTATTGATTTTGAAGCTTAGCTTCTTAATTGTTTTATATGTGGATTTTTATGGAGAGTCCACTGGTCCCATTTATTCCACATGTTGTTTCATTGGTCTTTGAAATAAATAAGGATTTGTGTATTTTATAAGGTATTATTACTTATAACTTATTAAATATTGACTTTACAGATATGCCATAAAAATGGTACATGTGTATTTTACCATGGGGAATCCAATGGTATAATTCATGCTACATGTTTACTCATTGGTTTTTAAGTTAAACCAAGTTTTATGCCAATTTATGGTATTTTTGTATTCTTAAAAGTACTTATAATTATATTAAATATTACTTGTGACCTTTTTGGGTATGTGGTCATATCTCAAAGGTTCACAGGTAAATACCCTAGGAACATAAAGTTTTTGACTTCTGGTAAACACTGATATGTCACCTGTATACCTCAGAGACCTTGGCTTCCAAAGGAACCAGCCAGAGGACAGAGAAGGCTTGTCCAGAACCAGAAGACCTGGAAGAGGAAACCTTGGACACAGTGGTAGATGGCAAAACAATGAGGGAGATAATATCAACCCTGCCATTCACACTCCAATTCAACAGGAACGTCAATCCAGAGGACTGGAAGGATATGGATCAAGTCCTGAGCTCCACCAACTCCTCAAAGATTTGTTTCAATGGAGCATGGACAACAAAAGGTTCAACCTGGAATCTCACTGGGAAGAACTTGGAGCAAGTTGCCAGAAGATCTGTCTCAGAGAGATAGACTTCAAAGACCTTATGATAATCACCAAAGGTTGGAATCCTACCAGAAAGTTCAGACTCCTGGAGGCAAGGGCACAGAGGATAAGGGAGAATCAAGCCACTATCCAATCTATAGAAGAACAGTTAACCCAGACAGGGCCTACTCAGATTCCTTCAGGCTCACAAGGGGCAGGCCAAATCAGCTCTCCAGTGACTTCACACCATTCAGACACCAACAAATCAATGAATAGGAGTCACCACTCTTCACAATTCCAGGAGGCTTCCAGGAGAAGAAAAGGATACAAGGGGAAAAACAAGACCTATTTCAGCCAAAGGCAGAAAGAGTCAAACACCACAATCCAGAAGTTGTTGGATTTGGTGAAAGAAGTGCACAAGAGCCACAGGTAGCTGTAAACCACTCTAGAATCAGTAGTCCTAGTAATAGAAACATTACCCCCACTCAGATTGAACATAATATTGTTACACCTGAGAGTAACACAAACAGTGATTCACTGTGGTAAAAATGTTCCAATATGCTGGGCAAACTCAAAAGCAGTTTGCAGAACTTGAGTCCAGCCATGAGAGGATGAAGGAATTAACAGCCTCCATGGATAAAATTGTTAAACTCTTCAATAAGGACATGCTCAATTGAGCAAAGCCTCTGAAGAAACCAACAAAAGACTGAATCTAGTTTTTGAAGAACAACACCACAGCAAAAGGGACAGGGATTGTCTGGATCAAGACATAAACAAATTGTTTAATGTCTACCATAACTTGAAGCCCCAACCACAAGGCCAGGTTATGGAAAATCCATATCAACCAGATGACATCAAACCAGATGCCATGTTGTTGAATAAGGCAAGATCTCCATCACAATACCAGGATGGAGATGGCATGTCTTATTCAGAGAAGGAAGCCTTGAAACAGCTTCCTGAGGCCTCAAGCTGGCCCAAATTCTCTGGAACAGGAGAATATTATCATATGGAACTCATAGATTATATTGATGGACTCTTCATTGGTGTACCAAGCATACCAGATTACTTGATTACTGCTAGACTGAATACATCATTTAAAGGTCATGCTAGTATATGGTACACAGAAATGAAAGAAACCCATGGCAGAAGAAACTGGCTATGGTGGAAGAGTCAAATCATTCAAAAGTACAGTAATGGTACTTGGATATGGCAAAAGACCATGTCATTTGAAAATGACAAATACTCTGTGGAAAAAGATCCATATGAGTGGTGTCTTAGAAAGTCTAAAAGACTTAAAGCGAATGATCCTCAGTTGAACATCCAAATGAGGAATAACAAACTCCTGACACAACTTCCAGAAGAACTAGAGCATGCAGTAAAATGCAGATGAAACCAAAATTGCACTCTAGATGACACTGCTAACACCTTACAAGACATAAGGAAGAGAACTAATATAGGGAAATTCACCCCAAATAAGAGCAGTAGTTTCAAAGAGAAACAACCTTTCAGGGTAGAGCTTAAAGATAAACCCAAAGAAAGGGTGGCAGAAGTGAAAAAGAAGAAGAATTCTTGTCACAATTGTGGTTCAACAGACCACTATGCCAACAACTGTCTAAAGGCAAATAAAAAAGTCTATGCCATTAAGAAAGTCCCAGAGGAGGAATCCCCAACAGAGGATACTGAATCAGACTGCATGGGTGATGCTATCAGAGAACAATCTGATGATGATCAATACCCAAGAGAAAAATTTCTGGTGGAATACCAAGAGGAAACCCCACTAGAAATTCAGGAGATACAGCTGGAAGCAGGCATTCCACAGGATACTGCCAACAAAAACTTGTGCAAACATACACAAGATGCACAAACATTCCTGGCTACACCAACCAAAGGGATGGAATATATACATGGAACAGCCACAAACGTGACTGTCTGTATTGACAATTCTCAGCATCCACTGATCAGTGACAGTGGAGCACACTGCTCCATAGTGGGAACTTTGGAAGTGCATCCGGGAAGATGACTTCCATTGGGACAATTATCAAAGAGATAATCATACCCCATAGGAAAGGTAATATCAGATAAAACACAGAGTTTTTAGTGCTTGAAAATGCCCACATCCAAGGGTTCTTACTGGGAACATACTACCAGAGCATGTATGGCATAGATATTTACAACAGTAAAAATAGGCACATTACCATTGGTACCAACAAGGAGAAGGAATTTTCACTTGATATATACCAGAAATCTTCTCAAGATCCAGTGGAAGAAATTCTGAGCTAATTCAGGGTGGGACAGTTTAGAACTACCCTCACCAGTAAACAAAAACTAATTTTTCTGAAGATGCTGAGGAAGAACAGACCAGCATTTGCCATTGGTGAAGAACCATTAGGCAAGATCAAAGGCCATGATATGGAACTATATCTGGATGTGGAAAGACCTTATCCACCCATGCTCAGGAGACCTCCTTATCCAGCAAGCCTGGAAACCAGGAAAGAAATTGAAAAACACATCAATGAACTCCTGGACATGGATTTCATCAGAAAGATTGGACATAATGAGATAGTGGAAATCACCACTCCTGTCCTAATCACCTGGAATCATGGCAAGTCTAGACTGTGTGGAGACTTCAGAGCTCTGAATCACTACACAAAAGCAGACAGGTACCCTATACCCAGGATACCTCATGCCTTGGATAACCTGGCAAAAGCCAAATACATAACCAAAATGGATTGTATGAAAGGCTTCCACCAAAATGGAGTTAAACCAAACTCCATGAAATTACTCATAATAATATGCAATATTGGCATATATTAGTATACCAGGATGCCATTTGGCATCAAAAATGCACCAGCTCATTTCCAAAGGATGATGGACACAATATTTCAACAAGAAATATTGGAAGGCTGGATGGTAGTATATATTGATGATATCATTATATACTCAGAGACATGGGAAGACCATGTACAATACATAGACAGAGTACTAAGTCAATTTACACCCATTGATGTGAAGATTTCACTGAAAAAGTGTAATTTTGGCCAACAAGAGCTACTAGCTCTAGGACATAAAGTCTCAGGTCTTAGTCTGGCATTTGACCAGAATAAAGTAGCAGAAGTACTGCAAAAGCCGGTGTGGTATTCCATACCAGTTCTTCCAAGGTTCAAATCCTCAATTTCAAAGCTAAAACTTTGATCAATAATAATAATAATATATATATATATATATATAGAAAATAAAGATAAAAACTGAAATATAAAAGTAAGAAATTGCAAGAAAAAGGAAGATAATTATATTAAAATAACAAAAATAAGTATTCCACTGGAATCTACATCAAATTTTACCTATAGTCACATATTGCCTCAACCCCATAATGTCAATAATTTTCTAGATATGATGGATTAAAGAAGAGAAATGATACTATACACCCTATACTAGAAACAAGAATATTCTTAAAGATAATGCAGCTTGTCTAAATATCCAATATGAATAAACTTGTGTAATATTACATAAGTGATACCATTACTCTTACAACATCATGTGTTACATGTCTTGACATAAACAAAACACTTACATATAAGTTAACATAGTGTTACATTACTCAATCGCCACTTAAACTCCCATAACCAAACATTACAGGTATTATTTACAAATTAAACTTTACATAGAGAAATACTCAACTAAATACAGATCAACGCTGTGAAGAAGAAAAATAAGGTTAGTAGAGATAAGAATACAGTTTTGAAAAAAATGGTGCAATCTACCAAACATATGGTGCAATATCTGTATCAAATGACACCATTACTAATTTAACCAACAGAAAGAATGTCTCAAGGCTGTGAAGAAGAGAAATAAGGTTAGTAGAGTTAAGAATACAGTTTTAAAAAATGGTGCAATCAACCAAACATATGGTGCAATATCTGTATCAAATGACACCATTCCAAATTTAACCACCAGCAAAAATGTCTCAAGGCTGTGAAGAAGAAAAATAAATTTAGTAGAGATAAGAATACAGTTTTCAAAAAATGGTGCAATCAACCAAACATATGGTGCAATATCTGTATCAAATGACACCATTCCAAATTCAACCACTAGCAAAAATGTCTTAAGGCTGTGCATAATAAGAATAAAGTTTAGTTAAAATAAGAGTACAGTTCAAAACGTATGTTGCAATCAACCAAACATATGGTGCAATATCCTGAACAAATGACACTATTCCAAATTTAACCACTAGCAAAAATGTCTCAAGGCTGTGCACCGACAATAATAAGGTTCAGAATGGTGCAATCAACCAAACATATGGTGCAATATCTTGATCAAATGACACCATTTTTAATTTACCCACCAGCAAAAATGTCTCAAGGTGGAATTTTTTCTAAGTCCCATGTTTTTTGAAGGCTCTATGGAAGGCACAAAAGGTATAAAGAAAGGGCCTCTCTCCCTGTTTCCCCCCCATGCTTCTGATTCAGACAATAATCTTGAGGATCAATCCATCCCTTCTCTAGTAGGATAATCTAGTATTTATATTGAAAAAGATCAGTAGCAAGGCTCAGTATCTTATAGTATTATTCATGATTAATTAATGAAAGATATTTATAATATTAATGAAAGAGTTTAATATTATTTAATAGTCTTACCATTATAGTAGTAATGTTGAATTAGTGTTTGAAGATATTATCATTAGTGATCTTATCTAATTTATCAATAACCCTTATTTATAGAAGGGATATCATCTTACCGTTATACCTTATATCATAAGCTTTTTAGGTATATTGGATTATATTTATATTGATCCTAATAGTATTATATTACTATTATATCATTTATATCTTACCTTTATATTAAACAAAACCACCCTTAAAGAATTATCTTACCCTTAAATTATTATAGCTATATTGATAGTATTATTAAATCACCTTTAAAAGTATTAGCTAGGTATCAAGATTATTATTAATATTAATAGTGATCTTAAACAAAATTCTTTGAATATCTCAGGTATTGAAAGAAGGAATATTAGAAGAATTAATTGAAAAGAATCATAATCAATATCAAGAAAGTTAAGCAAACCTAAATTATTAGAAAAAAATATTAACTATTACCATTATTATCATAGTGATCTTTTATTGACAGACTGATAGAGACTTCTGAAGAAAATTCTCTAATTGAAAAGCCACAAAACTAAATAATTGATTTGTGATCTCATTAAAAATGGTATCTTTTTCAGTATATTTAGAGGGGCAGCTAATACACCTTAGTGCCCATGGTTATTGTCTCATTCTGAAATTCAAAACAGACTCACCAATAATTTCCCCCTCAAGGTACTGCCTATTATTTATCCCACAACAAAAGGAGTTCCCACATCCGATGTTCCAACAGTGGCCTTCCAATCTCAAGTATCATTAATAAGATGACATTATCAATCATAAAAATCATAAAAAATCAAAAATCAAAATCAAAAAGAATCAATCAAAAATAAAATTAAAAATTAAATCATTGCTTTAGATCACAATTATCATGAAGGAATCATCATCATCAAAGAAAGCTCTAACCTTGGAGGAGGAATTGGAAAAAGAGCAGTCCAGAATTGAAGTATTAGGTCAGGAAGAAAGTAAAGAAGAGGATTTTTCTTATTTAGAAAATGATGAAGAATTTCAAAAGAAAAGGTTGGAATTACAGAAGGCTATGGAAAGAGCTGCAAGAAGACATGGAAAGAAGACAAAATCAAGTCAATTCTCACCTGAGACTACTGGGGATGAAACAATTGAAAGAATGCTCAGACCTCAGCAACCATCACCAACACCAACCCCAAAGACATTTGCAACATCCACACCAGGAGCATTTCCAAGAGCTGCAAGATTTGAAAAAAGGGTACATACTACAACACCAACTCAGCAACCTGAAAGAGTTGAAATACCTACAAGAAATATTGTTAAAATAAAGGCAAAAGATTATAACCTCAACTTTGATGGGAATGATGTTGAGAATTTTATCAAGAGAGCTGAAAGGATAGCATCAATTGAAGGAGCCAATGAAAGGGATTTGGACATGCAAATAGCATTCTGGAGTGAAGATAAGGATATCAGATATGAAATTGAAGGAATGCAAGGATATGAAATGGAGGATTGGGATCAATTGAAAAAGGAAATGATCAGTAAATGGGGAAAGGTGGAACCAGATAGAAGACACAGGAAAGATTCATTAACAAGAATATTTAATCAAACTCAACAGGAGGGAGGAGTCAAGAGTTTGTCCCAATACAGAAAGCTCATTGGGAAATATGACATAATTTCAAAATATCTGCTGAAGTATGGGTATATCAAAAAGGACAATGAGTATCATGAAGATTTCTTTGATTCTTTATCACCAGAAATTAGAAGTAGTGTTACTAAAGAAATGATCAAACACCGGACCATGGTTCAAGCAAGAGATAGAGGATATATCTTACCTGAGATGGATATCCTCAGAAATTATATTGAGGCAGAATTGGAGGCAGCAGTAGTTATTAAAGGGAAATCACAATTATCAAAGTCAGATGAAATTAAAAGCAAAGAGAAAACCAGATTTGAAGATGAAAGCTGGGAGGAGGTTATCAAGCAAATGAAAGATATTACAAAGAAAATAAAGAATCCACCAGCTCAAGAGGCTCATGTCAATGAAGCCCCAAAAGAAGTGAGCCCAATGAAGGATGTTTTGGACCAGCTGAAATAACTATCAGAGGCTGTTAATCCACCAAAGAAGGTCTGGAAGGATCAATCAAATAAATAAGGATCAGGCTTAGCACCAAATGCACAGCCATTCAGACCAAGAAATACCCAGGCACCTTTACCTGCAAGTTATCAACCTTATGTTCCAGCACAACTGTATCCAAGACCACCCTTAAAGTGTTATTACTGTTTTGAAAATGGCCATTCATTCACAAGATGCAGCTACCTGGCAGAAGATATGGAAAAGGGAATTGTCAGTAGGCAAGGATTAAATTTCCTTTACCCTAATTTCCAAAGAGTACCCTCAGAGGGAACCAAATCTCCAAAGGATTTAGTCAGGGAATGTGATAAGGAACAAAAAGAAATTTCAAACAAGATAATTGAAAAGGAGAAGCCTTTATCAGGACCAGAATATCAAAAGATAGTTGAGTTGAAAAAGGAAGAAAAAGAAGTTTCAATTGCTCAAGAAGAAGACTGGGGTAATTGGGAACCACCAACAGTATCTTCACCCACTGAGATGTTGGAAACACATGCAACTCTCAGACAGAAAAAGCAAAGATTGGCTAAGCAAGAAAGCCAAAATAGAGAAGATTCTCAAAGTAACAAACCTATACTACCAGGAACCTATCATGAGGATGAGGCTGAAGAAGAGATGAAGATGATTGTTCTAACAAAATATAAAGATAAACATACAAAAAGAGATGAAAAATTTGAAGGAACTGAAAGTAAAGAAAAAGAGAATGTTGAGGAGGAAAGTGACAAGGTAAATAAAAAGATGGTTCACCACAAAACTGAAAAGAAAGAATTCATAAAGGATAAGAAAGAATAAAAACCAAAATTAGCAATTGAAAATGTGATAAAGAAAATCTTGGAACAGAAAATTAACTTAACCTTGGAAGAAATATTATCAGTTTCCCCAACCTTTATTCACAGGCTTCAAGGGATTTCTCTTGAAGAAAAGGAAGCTATGAAATCAGTTAACACTTTGGACATTAAAGAAGATGTTATTTCTATAAAACTTAAAGACTTTGAAAAACCAAGACTTCATTATGCCTGTCCACTTGGGTTTATGCAAGTATTTGTTGGAAAAGAAGAATATCCAGTAATGGCACTGGTAGATACAGGATCAGAGCTCAACATAATCACTGAAGATGCAGTAATAAAAGCCTTCCTCCCAAACAGAAAGCTCAACATGAATTTAAGAGGAATTGAAGGACATACAACATCACTAATTGGATTAGCTGAATTCACACAAGTACTGTTGCCTTCTGGAGAAGAAAAAGAAATTCATTTCTTCATTTCCAAGGGAGCAGTACATACAGTCCTAGGAAGGCCCTTCTTGGCAGAAAATAACATTAGATTGGAATTTTAACAGAAACAAGGTGAAATATTTAGCTATCAAGAAGCAGATGGCAGAAGATTATGTATGCCAATATGCAAACCCCATATGTTAGAATGGCAAACAGGACCACCAAGAGGAATGGAGCTTTGTTTAATGGGAAAATAAAGGATTGGTTTAGCAAAGTGAAATTAAAAGAAACTGAAGATAGATCTAAATCAAAAATAAAAAGTATTTTCAAATCAACTAAAAGCAAAGATTATCAAAAGATAAAGTCTATGGAATGTAATTTAGATGAAAGATTATCCATAATGGATAGGGGAATAGAGAATGAACCTCAGGAGGAAGTGGAAGGAGACCAAGAGGTAGAAACACAAGAGCCAGAACAGGGACCATCAACAGAAGCACTATCAAACCAAATAAAATCACAAGAGCCAAAGTCATTATCCTGGTACTTAGACAAGGCAATAAAAGAAAACAAGGAATGGGCTACATTTGATCCCAAAAAGTGGGAGGAATGGATAAACAGAAATCTACCACCTTCAAGTGAATATGAAGATTATGTTACAAACCAAAACCCTCAAGTAAACAACCTAAGCTTAATCCCATTTCCTGACTTCTGGAAAATTCATGATGAACCTGAAAAAAACAAAAGCTATATATGGAAACAAGATGAAAAATCAAATAGGTATATGGAAGAAGTCAATGAAGCAGAGAAAAAGGAAAATCAAATTAGCTATAAACCAATTGACACCAATGGTATGTTATATCAGGTTATGTTTAATGGCTCAGAAATAATAGAAGGACAACCAATATATAGTAGAAAGAATCTGTTTGACATATTTTCCAAGCAAAAATACCCACAAGATATGGAAATTGAAATGAAGCCATAAATGCAAAGTGATCAATGCTGTGAAGACTCATTGGAAGATCTTAGAAATAAGATTATTGACTGTTTCAAATATGAAGAATTTATGAAGGAATACAATAAAGAAGAATCTAATCAAACTGATGAGTTCCAAATACATGAAATTTCTCAAGATCCTCCAAAGAAGAAAATAAAGCACTCTCATGATTATGAAAATCTTTGGGAGGCCTACAATAATCATGACTCTTTAAAAGAAATTCAACCAAGATTATCTTCATATTCAAAGACAGAAGCAAATTTGATAGAAGTTGAAGTCTCACCATTGCAAAAGCATCTCATGAACACTATTCTGTCATATGATTTAAACCTAAAATGCCCATGAAGAATTGATAAAGACAAGGAAATGGACTTGAATAAAGAAAGTTTCTTGAAGTATTATGATGAAATGTCTTACTGGCAACTTCCAACACCTGAAGAAGAGCCAGATTTCATAATTCTTCCCTACATTGAACTCAAAGATATATAGTTTGAGGGTCCATCAAGAATAAAAGGAGGAAAATGGTTGAATAATCTTCCCGGATATGACCTGTCAAAATTAGACTCCATGGAACTCTTGAATGAGCATGGAATTAAGGGTAATTTGGAAAATCAGTATTGGGAGGAAGTATTTTCCTTTGATGAACAAACAAGGAAGGCTCTTTATGGTGGTAGAATTTGGCCACAAGAAGACTTCAATTTGCATAATATGAAGCTTCTTGGTGGAAATCGTTTATGGTAAGAGTATGGATACCTCTTCTTACACAAAGAAGAAGGATTCATAAGAAATTGGAAAGGTAATACCCTAGAAGAAAGGAAGGAAGGAAGGAAAATACTGGGAGAAATAGCCAAGGATATATGTGTGAATAGAATTCTTCAGAAAAAAGAAAAAGGAAAATGGGTTACATGAATTGAATATATTTTCCTGCACATGTAAAAAAAAAAAAACTTAAAAAAACTTAAAAAAAAATCATTAAAATTAAAAAAATATAAACTCAAAAAAAAAATATTAAAAAATTAAAAATAAATTTATGAATGATGATTTTGGTATGCAAGATTTTTAACTGTAAAAGTATCATAAGGCTATGCTTAAATCAAAAAAATAGGGGGTGGGTTTCTATTTCTTATTCCACCTCTAATGGTTTAAGTTTTTGGGATGAAATCCTTGGGAATTTTAATATCAGTTTCTATTCAATTTTAATATCAATATCATTAATTTCAAGACCTTTTAAAAACAGAAAAAATTGATAAGATCATAATCTTTAATAAAATTAACAAAAAAATCAAGATGCCAAAGCTTGGATGTTATGGGGATGAATTTTTGGAGGATGAAGAAATTTTGGATCAAAGGCAATTGAAAAAGCAATCTGAAGAATTCATTTTTGAGTATGAAGATGAATTTCAAGAATGTAAGTCATCAAGTCACCAATCAAGAGAAGAAAAGGAAACATTGGAAGAAATATGGTTGTTATTGGAGGAACTTAGAGTTTTGAATGAAAAATTAGCTTATTATAGAAATTACTTACCATCAATGAGAACAGTACAGCTGAAGCCAATTCTGAAGACCTCCAGCTCACATAGTTCAGAAACAAGAAAGAGAAGAAAATATTTAAGATTTAATTTAAATAATCAAGTCCAGTATTTTTGGCAGTGACTTCGTGCCTTATCAAATAGGACCCAAATATTGCTCACCGTATTGCTTAAAACCTCAATTGATTAAGGTTTTTGGCAGTGACTTCCTGCCTTATCAAAGAGGATTAATTCTTTCAGAAATATTTTAGTTAGATTATTTATTTCATCCACCTTTACCAAGAAGCTATTATAATTATTCATATTTTTTAACATCAAGAAAACATTAGCAATTTTTTTTATCATAATTTATGTTTTATAATTATCATGTCTGAAACTGATGAAGCAGACAATACCATCTGTATCTATTGGCCAAACTCAGAAACAAATGAAGAAAGCCAAGAACTCTAGATCAATCAAACTTTTCAAGGACTTAACAATGAAGACCAAAGATGGGGCTTACCAATTATTAAAACTATCCCCTTTATTGAATTTGAAGATCTATTTGGAAATGGAGATATTACTCAAGAAACAATTTGGCTATTTGGTTACTGTTTCTCTTACTCTATTTTAAGTCAGTTCTTAAAAAAAAAGAATATATTAACACATGCAAGTACCAATCATACATGATGGCCCAGCATGGCCTTAAACTGCAAATTTGATTGATGACTTTTCTGTAATAGTATCAAAAAAAATCTAGTAATGATCAATAAATCAATTAAGAAAAAAATCTATATATAACTAATAAAACAATCAAAATTAATAATTGATATGGAGATCAGAAGTGATAGTTGTGGTAAAGATATTTCAATTAGTTAAAAAAAAAAAAAAAAGAGAAAAAAAAAGAGCCGGTTATAAAATTCATCTAGAAAGAATGTTTTAGTTTTTTTATTCTGTAATAGTATCAGTAGTTTTTCATACTTAAAAAATAGGGGTGGTTAACTATTTCCTATACCACCCAAAGCACAAGTGGCTATAAGTTTTGGGGAAAGTGGGACTTTAATAAAGAAGTATCAGTTCATAAGTTTTAATCAATGAAAATCAATTTAATTAGGGCTTCTTGAATTCTCAATTTCATGAATAATTACCTTTCATAAGGTCAAAAAAAACACTTATCATTGCACTTCTTCAAAAGAAGATCATTGTTTGTGAAAAAAAAGAAGTTTCAATTTCAAAATATAATTCAACAAAATAATCTGAAAAGGAGGAATATTTAATCAGTATTATTATGATTAAATTAAAAAAAGCTTTATTAACTTACTAATACAAGAGGATATGTTTGATATAAAAAATATTTCAAGATCCTTTCACTACAAGAAGACTAGACATTTCAGAAGGAAGAAAAAAGACCTTATCAGTTATGTGTAGCATCAACCCTCAAAAGAAATTAGGAAGGAACTTATCTTAATACTCTATAACTGAAGAAGTCAGGAAGCCAAGGAAAGTAATTAAGCTAAGCTACTCAACACACATACGTGCTACATACATACACACAGAATGCACACACACAAAACATATACATAGAATCCAACTCACAAAGAGGGGTGACCAGCTTTTTTTTAATTTAATCTTTTTTTTAATTTTTTAATTTTTTTTTTAATTTTTTTTTGTAAAGAAAAAAAAATTAATAAAAAAAACTGGCCACCCCCCCTTGCTTTAAAAAAAAAATTAAATACAAATAATATAGGCTATAATAAAAGAAATGTATGATAAGAAATAAAAAATAATATTAAGATGATTCCTTACTATATTATGATGAGATAGAAGAAACATATCATAATACTATAATTCCATTAAGATATAATAAGACAATATCAAAGTATGAGGATAATATAATATAACAAAGTTACAATATCATGAAAAAAAATAGTATAATATTCTAATATCCTGATAAAATAGTATTATAATAGAGTAATATCATATTATTATGGTGAAATAGTAAATTAATGAAATAATAAAATGATAGAAGTATTGTAATATGAAGATATTATTGAATGAACAACTAGCCAGATTGATCCCATAAAGAATATACTTCAAATACTATGTACTTTATATAGGGTTAAAATATAGGTGTAGGCCCATATGTATAAAAAAATATCAAGAAGTTGAGGAAAATAATTTTGGGCTCTGGGAAGAAGGCCTCCTTTTATATTCTCCAGAAAACCTAACTTTCAAAAAGGAAAAATTGATCAAACCACAACTTGGCCAAAACAAAAAAGAAGAAACTCTGTGGAATGATATGATTGGTCAGAGCTTGAATATCCCTTGATTGTGATTGGTAAGAATATGTTTTATCTTTCTTGAATTGTGATTGGCTGGATTTAGAGTGGACTCAGAAGACTTAAGAAGATCTCAGAATTTTCAGGAAGATTTAGGAATATTTAAGAATTTTTCAGAATTTTTCAGAATATTTAGGAAGATTCAGGAATGTTTGGCCCAGCCAAAGATAAAATAAGCCCACTTTTCCTTAAAACAAGCAAAAAAGAGCCTTTAGTCACAATATGAAATGCTGATCTAATTGCTTATTCCCAGTCTTATACTAAAATCTATGCTGATTTAGAATCATAAGGTCCTCAGCAAGACCATAAAGTTCTTGTTTCATTAATTATCTCCAGTTTTATACTAAAATATATGCTAATGCAGAATCATAACGTCCTCAGCAAGACCATAAAATGCTTGTTTCATTGATTATTTCCAGTTTTATACTAAAATATATGCTAATGTAGAATCATAAGGTCCTCAGAAAGACCATAAAGTGCTTGTTCCATTAATTATTTCCAGTTTTATACTAAAATATATGCTAATGTAGAATCATAAGCTCCTCAGAAAGACCATAAAGTGCTTGTTTCATTAATTATTTCCAGTTTTATACTAAAATATATGCTAATGTAGAATCATAAGGCCCTCAGAAAGACCATAAAGTGTTTGTTTCATTAATTATTTCCAGTTTTATACTAAAATATATGCTAATGTAGAATCATAAGGTCCTCAGAAAGACCATAAAGTGCTTGTTTAATTAATTATTTCCATTTTTACACAAATATCTATGCTTATATAGACTCATAAAGCCCTCAATAAGACTATAAGGCCTTTTTTTGAATAGCTTATTGATGTTTTTTTACAGTATTTCTTCCTATTCAATTATATGGGTCCACTGTGACCTAAAGCTGGATTATTTGGTAGAGCTATAACATAACTTTTTTTCTTTTAGGTCTTCTATCACCCTGAACTTGATTATTCTTATTATTACACTTCAAAAAAAATAAATCCCATCAAAACAAAATATTTATTTTAAAATTAATTTCCAGATACATTTTGATAATTAATTCAACAAAATCTTGATAAATATCTTTATATTTAAATTATTTATTCAGAAATTCATTTGAAAGTTGGTCCTCTATGACCCTAAACTGGAAAATAAAATTTCAATTTCCTTCTATTCATTATAAAATGATATTAATATAAATATTATAAGTCCACCAAGACTATAAACTGGAATTTCTTTCATTATTATTTTTCACTCAATAAATATTCAAAGTCCACAAAGACTATAAAATGGGACTTTCTCACTTATCACTTTTAAATAAATGAATGTTTAATTATATGAGTCCACCATGACCTTAAACTGGATATATTAAAATCTTAATACTATAAAAGATTATATATGAAAAAGTCAAATATATATATATAAATAAATATAAATATATATATACTCAAAAAAAGAAAAAAGAAAAAACATAAGAATTATCAATCACTTAAAGATTAAAAATATGATGTTTATTATTAATATCATTATTAGGAAAATCTCATTCAGAAAAGAGAGGCTTTAATGGTCTTCCTGCTCTAGGTGGCACTTGGACAACTGGTCTGTATGTACTTAAAAAATACATATACACCAAGCAGCCAAGGTCAGACCTGGTCTGATGAGGGGAAATAACTCTGAGTTGATTAGAGCTATAGCCTTGTAGACTGCCACTATATAGTGTCAGGCCACCACAAAAGTTAAAACCCTCTTCTTAGTATGAATAAGACTCAAAATAATAATAATAATTAAGCTGGAAATTCAAAATTTGCCAAGAAAATATTGCAAGAATCAAAGACAAAATAAAAATAAAGTAAAAAAAACGACCAACTACAGAAATTTAAATGGAGAGGGGGTCTTATCCCAAACCTGAAGATTAATATAAAAAATAGAAAGAAGAAAGAAGATTAAAAAAGAAATATCTTAATAGTATCTTGGAAGCTCAATCATGATATGAAGAATTTTCATAAGAATGAATGGAGATGATAAATATAGAGTGTTTTTATTTTAAACTCATCATCAAAACATCCTGAAGGCATGTTCAACTCTAAAATTATGAGAATTTCTTTCAATATATAAAATTAGCAATTTAATGAATCCATGAAGGGAGTAGTGGAATGTTAAGTCCTTGCATGACTTAAAACTACAGGGGTGGCACACTCGAGGGCTTATAATTTATTTCTTTATTTTAGTCCATGAAAGGATTAGTGGTATTAAAGAAATAATGTGAAGAAAGAAGAGGTCAGATTTGAAATGATATAAATAAAATCCTCAAATATATATGATAAATTGGCCAAAGCATAAAATATTGAAGAAAGAAGGACAAAAATGTAGAAATGAAATATGCAAGGAGATTGGTAATTACTGAAAAGGAGCAAGAAATAACTATCAAACTCAACATTTTATGAATTTTAAGCCTCAAGGTAGCTTAAGTTGATATTAGTAGAAGAAATCTTTCAGCTTAAAAAAAAAAAAAACTGCCCTTGGATCAAGTCAAATTGAAAGCCAGGAGGTCCTAAGCATGACAGGAAACTGCTCCCTTGTGAAGAAATGAACAAGGGGTCTTATTGTCCTTGTATGACATAAAAAGGCAGGATTTTGTATACCTAATATACAGGGTCTGCACACCAGAGTTGTAGAGTCCTGTATGACCTAAAACTGCAACCTCAAAGATATGGACAGAAAAAGATAAAAAAAGTGAAGATTTATTTAACTTAAGAAATTATTAAAATAAGGAGAAGAAACGAAAAAAATTGAAGAATTGATATTATCTTGATTTCAACTTAACCAGTTTTAATATATATATATATATATGAATATATAAATAAAAATGTCAAAAAGAAAAACAGAATCATTTCAGTGCTATTACAAAATGGAGTACCAAAATAGTGCAGCAAAATACAAATCAGTACTCAAGAAGGTCAAACCAGTTAATGAGCCTATGCCACAAGACATAAATCCTCCTTTGGGAAGGCCACCATTATCAAGAGACCCTTATAGTACACCACTATCACGAAAACCACCTAAGTGTATGGTCACATCAAAAATAACACAAGAAAGATTTGAAATGATAAATTTTGGACCACCTGGATGGCTTTCAGAAGAAGAAAGGAGTCTTCTGATGAGTGTCATAGTTTTAAGAGAAAAAGCAATTGCATTCAGTGCAGAGGAAAGGGGTTTACTGAAACATTCATATGGAAAACCCTACAAAATACCAGTAATACCACATAAACCTTGGAAAAAGAAGCCAATACCAATACCAAAGCCCATAATACCCCAGTTTACTGAATTGGTAAGGGAAAGGATTAGAACAGGCTTGTATGAGCAGTCTACCTCTAGCTATACAAGTCCAGTATTTTGTGCTGCAAAGTCAAATGGAAATCTTAGAATTGTTCATGACTTACAGTATCTTAATAAGGTAACAATTAAAGATGCAGGATTACCACCACATATTGAAGAATTTGTAGATTCTTTTTCAGGAAGAGCTTCTTATTGACTTGGTGACATAATGGGAGGGTATGATGAAAGAGAATTAGACATTTCTACAAGACCCTTAACTAAATTTGAAACACCACTTGGAATGCCACAACTCACAAGATTACCACAAGGAGCAACAAATTCTGTTGCAGTTTATCAAGCCCAAATGATTTGGATACTTCAAGAAGAAATACCAGAGAATGTAGGAATTTTTATTGATGATGGAGGGATAAAAGGTCCAAGATCAACATATAATAATGAGGCCTTACAAGAAAATAATTTGATAAGAAGATTCATTTGGGAATATGCAGTTAAATTAGAGAGAATATTATTCAGAATTGAAGAGGCAGTACTTACCATATCAGGTATCAAATTTGCATGTTGTGTGCCAGCATTGGACATAGTAGGGCATGTAGTTTCTTTGAATGGAAGAAACATTTCAAAGCAGAAGATTAATAAAATACAAAGTTGGCCGAAGCCCCTCAATAAGAAGGAAGTAAGAGGCTTTTTGGGACTTTGTGCATATGTTAGAATGTTCATTCGAAATTTCTGTCAGATTGCATCACCACTAAGAAGATTAGCAAGAGATGATGAAGAATGGGAATGGAATACTAAATGCGTTGAAGCATTTGAAAAGTTAAGAAAAATTGTAGGGGAGGAAATAACATTAAACAATTTCAATTATGAAAAGGGAGCAGGGAAGATTAAATTAGCAGTAGACTCAAGCTATATAGCTGCAGGAGCAATACTTACTCAAGAAGAAAAAGAAGGAAAGGACAGACCATTTCTTTATCAATCAATCACATTCTCAAGATTGCAATCAAAATACTCACAGCCAAATCTGGGGCTATGTGGAGTGGCCAAAATGTTCAAGAAACTCCAAACAGCTCTTTGGGGACAGTATTTTGAGCTACAAGTAGATGCAAAAGCCTTAATTGAAATGATAAACTCACCCTGTTTGCCAAATGCCCCAATGACCAGATGGGTTTCATTTATTCAATTGTTTTCTTTTGACTTAGTTCATAAGCCAAAGAAGACCTTTGCAATGACAGATGGGCTGTCAAGAAGACCTCAGTCAGAAGATGAAGAAAAAGAAAAATCTGATTTTGACGAAGAAGAAGAATGGATAAAACCACACCCAGGGTTTAGAGTAAAACATAATAATATAATAAAATTGGAAGGGATAAAGCTACCATCAAAGCAAGAAGGATTTTAAGAAAGAATGGCGGAATACTTAAATACATTGAAAAAGCCCTTTGGTGGTAAAGAGGATGACTTCAAAAAATTAAAAGGAAGTCATCAAATTTCTTTCTGGAGGAAGGCCAACTCAAAAGAAGAAGTACACCAAATCCACAAGTAGTTGTGTCAAGTCAGAGTTCTCAAAGAAGAATATTGAAATCATTACATGAAGAAATGGGACACAGAGGAGAAAATGAAACATACAGAAGAGTTAAAGAAAGATTTTGGTGGGAAGGAGTGAAGAAAATAGTCAAAAAATGGGTAAAATCTTGTAAAGCTTGTCAAAAGAGAAGTCATTATCACCAAATAGAGGAAGGAAGAATCTCATTCACCTCAACATTATTTGAAAGAGTCAGTATAGATGCAGTACATGTAAAAGCAGGAAGATGGAAGTATTTAGTAGTGGCCAGGGATGATTTCTCAGGATGGCCAGAGACAATTGATTTAGTAAAGCTTACAGCAAAGTCAGTATCAGAATGGTTCCCTTCTGAATAGATTTGCAGGTATAGAGCCCCAAAAGAGGTCACAGTAGATGGGGGGCCTGAGTTTGGAAAGGAATTACAAGATGCAGTAAAAAAGCAGGTTCAAAGATAAGGGTAACAACACCCTACTACCCTGAGTCACAAGGAATGGTAGAAAGGGGGCATAAATGATTGAAGGATTCATTGGTGAAGATGTGTGCTGAAAATGGTTAAAAATGGAAAGAATAATTACCTTTGGTTAAATTGGCTGACAGAATATCAACCAAAAGAACAACAGGTTACTCCCCATTTGAGCTTCAATTTGGTCAAAAGGAAGTACTACCAATAGACATTGAAGCAAAAACATACTTATCAATTGAATGGCACAAAGTCCAATCAACAGAAGATTTATTGGAAGCAAGAGCTGAACAGCTATCAGGAAAAGAAGAAATAAGAAAAAGGGAAAAAGAGAAATTAAAAAAGGCCAGGGAGGATTAAGTAAAATATTGGGACAGGAAATTAGCACATCAAATAAGAAAGCCAATTCATCCAGGTGAAATTGTTCTTTTATACAATACGTTATTAGAGTCAAAATGGGGATTATTGTTCAAGAATAGATGGGATGGACCATATAGAGTTTTGAGACAAATAAGCAATGGTCCATATGAGCTGGAAGGATTAGATGGTACAAAGCTAGCAAGAAGGTTTGCAGCAAGTCAAATAAAGAAGTTCTATCCAAGAGGAAAAGAGTTGGACTCAGAGGAAGAAGAGCAAGAAGGAGAACAGGAAGTTGAATATGAATCTCAATTTGAAGATGAAGAGGACTTTGATGTATAAAAATTCTTTTATTCAAAAAAAAGGGAGGAAATGTTTAATTATTTTTTGAAAAAAGTAAGTGGATTATCACCTTGAATGCTGGGGACAGCATTAAATGGAGAGGGGGATGTGGTATTCCATACCAGTTCTTCCAAGGTTCAAATCCACAATTTCAAAGCTAAAACTTTGACCAATAATAATAATAATATAAATATATATAAAGAAAATAAAGATAAAAAGTGAAAGATAAAAGTAAGAAATTTCAAGAAAAAGGAAAATAATTATATTAAAATAACAAAAATAAGTATTCCACTGGAACCTAAATCAAATTTTACCTATAGTCACATATTGCCTCAACCCCATAATGTCAATAATTTTCTAGATATCATGGATTAAAGAAGGGAAATGATACTATACACTCTATACTAGGTACAAGAATATGCTTAAAGATAATGCAGCTTGTCTAAATATTCAATATGAATAAGCATGTGTAATATTACATGAGTGATACCATTACTCTTACGACATTATGTGTTACATGTCTTGACATAAACAAAACACTTACATATAAGTTAACATAGTGTTACATTACTCAATCACCACTTAAACTCCCATAACCAAACATTATAGGCATTATTTACAAATTAAATTTTACATAGAGAAATACTCAACTAAATACAGATCAAGGCTGTGAAGAAGAAAAATAAGGTTAGTAGAGATACGAATACAGTTTTAAAAAAAAGGGTGCAATCAACCAAACATATGGTGCAATATCTGTATCAAATGACACCATTCCAAATTTAACCACCAGCAAAAATGTCTCAAGGTTGTGAAGAAGAAAAATAAGGTTAGTAGAGATAAGAATACAGTTTTGAAAAATGGTGCAATCAACCAAACATATGGTGCAATATCTGTATCAAATGACACCATTCCAAATTTAACCACCAGCAAAAATGTCTCAAGGCTGTGAAGAAGAAAAATAAAGTTAGTAGAGATAAGAATACAGTTTCAAAAAAATGGTGCAATCAACCAAACATATGGTGCAATATCTGTATTAAATGACACCATTCCAAATTTAACCACTAGCAGAAATGTCTCAAGGCTGTGCATAATAAGAATAAAGTTTAGTTAAAATAAGAGTATAATTCAAAAAGTATGGTGCAATCAACCAAACATATGGTGCAATATCCTGACCAAATGACACCATTCCGAATTTAACCACTAGCAAAAATGTCTCAAGGCTGTGCACTGACAATAATAAGGTTCAGAATGGTGCAATCAACCAAGCATATGGTGCAATATCTTGATCAAATGACAGCATTTTTAATTTACCCACCAGCAAAAATGTCTCAAGGTGGAATCTTTTCTAAGTCCCTTGTTTTTTGAAGGCTCTATGAAGGGCACAAAAGGTATAAATAAAGGGCCTCTCTCCCTGTTTTCCCCCCATGCTTCTGATTCAAACAATAATCTTGAGGATCAATCCATCCCTTCTCTAGTAGGATAATCTAGTATTTATATTGAAAAAGATCAGTAGCAAGGCTCAGTATCTTATAGTATTTTTTATGATTTGATAATGAAATATATTTATAATTTTAATGAAAGAGTTTAATATTATTTCATAGTCTTACCATTATAGTAGTGTTTGAAGATATTATCATTAGTGATCTTATCTAATTTATCATTAACCCTTATTTATAGAAGGGATATCATCTTACCCTTATACCTTATATAATAAGCCTTTTAGGTATATTGGATTATATTTATATTGATCCTAATAGTATTATATTACTATTATATCATTTATATCTTACCTTTATATTAAACAAAACCACCCTTAAAGAATTATCTTACCCTTAAATTATTATAGCTATATTGATAGTATTATTAAATCACCTTTAAAAGTATTAGCTAGGTATCAAGATTATTATTAATATTAATAGTGATCTTAAACAAAATTCTTTGAATATCTCAGGTATTGAAAGAAGGAATATTAGAAGAATTAATTGAAAAGAATTATAATCAATAACAAGAAAGTTAAACAAACCTAAATTATTAGAAAAAAATATTAACTATTACCATTATTATCATAGTGATCTTTTATTGACAGACTGATAGAGACTGCTGAAGAAAATTCTCTAATTGAAAAGCCACAAAACTAAATAATTGATTTATGATCTCATTAAAAAGGGGATCTTTTTCAGTATATTTAGAGGGGCAGCTAATACACCTTAGCACCCATGGTTATTGGCTCATTTTGAAATTTAAAACAGACTCACCAATAATTTCCCCCTCAAGGTACTGCCTATTATTTATCCCACAACAAAAGGAGTTCCCACACCGGTACCAAAGAGCATCAAAGAGATGCAATCTTTCCTTGGGCTTGCTAGCCACTACAGAAACGACACCAATAAGTTTGCGCACATAACTAGTAGTTTATACAAGTAATGTTCAAAAGATGTAGTTTTTGAAATTAACAAGGAAAGAAGGGATGCATATGAGAGGATCAAACATGAACTCACAAATACACCTGTGCTCATCTTACCTGACCTTGAACTACCATTCAAGTTATATATAGATGCAGCATTCAGCCAAGGCTTAAGAGCAGCCCTTCACCAAAGGCAAATTATGGATGGTGAACCAAGAGAGGGAGTAATATGTTACATCTCTAGGAAACTGAAATATTCAGAAGCCAGGTATGGGGCCACCCAGACTGAATGTCTATGCTTAGTCTGGGCTCTGGAAAAACTCCATTATTATTTGGAGGGTGAAGTCTTTGAAGTCTACACAGACTGCATAGCCTTGAAGTCTTTACTGAACATGAAGACTACAAATAGACAAATGCTGAGATGGCAAATAGCCATCCAGGAGTATAGATGGAACATGACAATTATATACAAAGAAGGTAAAAGCCATACCAATGAAGATGGCCTCAGCAGGTGGCCACTGGATAATGTCAAGAGCAATCCAGCTTATGACCCTGAAGTTCCAGACAAGATCCCCATCCATTTTGTGGAAATAGATAGGAGGAGGAACTTCAGATTCTCTGAATGGGCACCAGGAAGTGGTACCCTTGAAAGTGGGAGAATTGATTCAGAAGGGACAGAAACTCCCATACTGGGAATAAGCTCCTCAGAACTGCACAATGAATTTCCAGTGCAGTACTGAAGTCTTATGCCAAACACAAACAGTGTGGTATATTACTACAAATCCTTCAACAAAGGTACAGGAGTCCAGAGCTGGAATCCCAGCTGGAAGGACCCTGGTTGAGGGCCTACAAGGATAACAAGTTATTCCTTGTGGATGGTCTGCTTTACCACAGAGAGGAGCACACAAGTGCACTCACAGTGGTAGACAGAGACCACATCACTCTGATCCTACAGGAATGTCATTACTGTCCCTATATGGGACACGTGAGTGAAGACAGGACCAGAGAGAGGGTAGAAAGCACAGCTTGGTGGCCCAAGTGGGAACAAGAGTTGAGTGAATACATCAACACTTGTGAAAGATGCCAAAAGGCAAATAGAAAACATGGGAAGAAGTATGGGTTACTTCAACATATAGAGGAACCCAAACACCCATGGGAGACCATCAATATAGACTGGGTCACAGGACTTGTCTCAGGAGGCAAAGAAAGCTTAAATGCCTTCCTCATCATAGTTGATAGGTTCAGCAAGAGCATGAGGTGTCTACCATGCCATAAAGAGGACACAGCCATGGATACTGCTCTGTTATTCTGGAATAACATCATATCCACCTGTGGAGTCCCTAAGATAATCATTAGTGATAGGGACCCAAAATTCACATCTGAATTTTGGACCAACTTATATGACATGCTTGGCACCAAGCTTGCATTCTCCACAGCTTACCATCCACAAAGAGATGGCCTAGCTGAAAGGATGATCCAGACAATGGAAGACATCCTTAGAAGGTTCTGTGCCTATGGCATGGAATACAAGGAACATGAGGGATACACCCATTACTGGGTTACCCTTCTACCAGCTGTCCAACTGGCTTATAACACAAGTCAGCACTCTACCACAAGAAAAACACCTGCAGTGGTAGAGAAAGGGTGGAGTCCCCTGTTGCCTGTGGATCACTTGAAGAAGAATCTTCTGACCATCCACCCCACAGCCAAAGACTTCCATGATATGTGGAAGAGGGCTTGTTACACGGCTTCCAAATGCATAGCTGAGGCAAAAGAATATAATAAGCAGAGGTGGGACAAGACACACATGGAACCTGACTTTAAGGAAGGGGACCAGGTGCTAGTGTCTACACTGAACTTTAATAATCTTACAGGACCTAAGAAAATGAGAGACTTGTTTGTAGGGCCCATCAATATCATTAAATTGATAGGGAAGAATGAAGTGGAAGTCAAACTCACAGAGGAATTTTCCAGAAAGCACCCAGTCTTTCCAGTGAGTTTGGTCAAGCCATACTTCCAGACAGAGGAGGAAAAATTCCCCTTGAGGAAGAAGAACCCCACACCACCTGATATAGTGGAAGTGGCGGACTCCCCTGGACCTGTGAGTAAAATCATCAGGGCCAGAAAGATCTGACTCAATGGGACGGATCAGAGACAATACTTAGTCAGATTTAAAAACCAAACAGCTGATAAAGATAAATGGTTGGTAGAAGATGCCATACCAGATGGGAACCTCCATTTAAGGAAATTCAGGCCTCTAGGAGAACTGAAAAGTCTCATCAATGATGAGCCTTTTTTATAGGGAGGGTATGTCAGCCTGTGACTCAAAACCAGAGCACAAGCATGACAGCCGAAATACCACAAATCAATGGTATAGCCAAGATACCACCAAAACATGGAGCTGAGCCAAATTATCTCAAAATTTATCAAACAAAAGAGGAAACCTACCTCTTTCTGAAGATATAAGTCCCATCACCATAGGACAAATAATAACAAAGTTTTTCAGGATCAAAGTTATTGCTGAGCATAAACCTTAATTTTCACATCTCATCTAAAATACAGAGTAGGAGGCTTAACCTCATCAGATTGGTATGCAAAATGAAGCTGTAAGCCAGGGCTATCTAATGGTACCAGCCAAACTGAGCTAGCACCAGTATTACTGAAATTATGGTCAAATTCAGGCCAAATAAGGGTGAACAAAACATTCACCTCTCATCTAACTTCTACAGCTTTAGAGTGAGATACCTACAGTGGAGTCTTTTTGGAAAGAGCGCAATCAGGGCTATCTGATGGTGTCATCAATTTCCTCATATCTTAACTATAGCAGAAGTTATGGGGCAAACAAGCCCAATACAGTTTTTTGCCTAAACCATGCATATGTACAAAAATCTTGTACATGGCATAGCTTTGCCATATTTAATGATAACCATATCAAATAAGGTATCATTTTGTAGAGCACATACAGGCCTACACACAGATACAGATTTGAGGTTGATATTTCAGGAACTGACAAAGTTACAGCTGTTTTAAGGTCAAAATCCCACATTCTGACCAATACAGCCTTACCATGGTATAATATCCCATAACCATGATTATGAGGTGTCAAACTGACAAAGAAGTATGTTTATACTTCAATACCTCATAAGACAGTTGATACTGGGGTCCCATACAGTTTCTGTACAGCATTCTATGCATCATACACGTCAGAAGAGGGCTTTGTGGTCCCCTGATGAAAATTTTCAGCCTGTATTGGTGAAAACTGCCCAGATGTGGTTTCAAAACCACATCTGAGCCCAATACAGGCTATAAAGGTCCTTGCGAACCACAAGCCTGTCTCAGAGAGTGAAAAAATCTTCACTTCCTCTATGTGGAGAGGTCTAGCAGCCTTTCCACCCCATTTCAGGATAAAAAGGAAGCTTTTCACAGCCAAAATAGCTTTCCTCATCCTGCTCTTGAATACCCTATGTAGCAAACTGTCAAAAACAGTTTTACTCTTGGGTAATAACCAGGTTTAATTATAATTTTAATTATTGTAGTCTTTATTATTGTGACCCAACAGGTAAAGCTGCCCCCAGGGCTTTCAACAGCACTCACCACCACTATATTTTATATAGTAAAGCCCTTTTATTCTTAAATTGCACCATCTTTGAAACTCTTATAGCCTTTTTTAATACTTTTTACCATGTCACAGTCATAGTTAAAAGTTGTAAATACATTTATAATACTTTTATCATAGACTCAGCCTGACAAGCCAGCCTTATTACAGTTAATTGCATTCACCATTCATTCCTTTCAAGATCAAACTGAATCTTTTTTTGGAAGATGGATTATTCTAAGACATATTGCCTTGGTATATTGGAAACCCATGTATGCCTCACTAATGTGGTTCAGAAACCTTTTTCATGGGATGATTGGATTTTCTTATGTAATAAAAGTCAGAATTTATTCTTGTATACACAGCATGAAAGAGAAGCTTGGGGTAGCCTTCCTCTGGATGTCACCCCTGCACTGGTGCCATTATTGGGTGACCTCAATTTATTTATATCCTGTGGTCCTTCTGGCATTTGGCACACTAATCTAGAGAAAAACCCCAACCAAAACGTCTTCATTGAAAGCTTTCTCAAGTTTAACCTTTAAAACAAGATAAACATCACTATTCCAATAGTAATTTTTATTTATGTGTCTTCCTCATCAAGATGTGATATATTTGACCTCATTGGGCAGAACTCAATATTTATTCACCAACCAGGCAGATACAGCAGCTCTGAACATTGTGGGTGTTCACTTATATCACACATGGAGCCCAAGCCGGTTATCTCTTCTCAAAATCTATTGTTGTCACCTGAATTTCACTCACAGCTCCTGAAGATTCAAAGTGGAAAAAATCTTCCACAAATCCAATCCCCAATACCATTTTTGAAGTCATCACTCAAGCCTCATAAAAAGCAAGGATTAGCATTCCTCCTGGATAGAGAAACCCCAAATGGCACATCAGCCAATTCTCTTTGGTTAAATAAACCATAATCCTCAACCAGAAGAATAAATTTGATACATATCATCACAAAGAAGCAAGTACACAACCTCCAAGACTCCTTCATCCATACTCCCTTGGGCTGTCTTCTTGCACATGACATGGGACTAGGAGGATCAATTCAGTGCATATCACTCATATGTATGACTCTTGAAGATTCCAAAAGACGTATTCCACCATTAATGCAGCTTCTTAGCAATAAACAAAAACATTCCACACTCATAATATGATTACCTTGTTTGATAAAGAATTGGGAGATGAATTAAAATTACACACAGACATATCCCTACTAAAGCTTGTCACCTATCATGGGAAGAAAAGAAAGCAGATTGGGCTTAGAAGATGGTCTGAAGCTGATATTGTAATATCCAGCTATCATTTGTTAGCCCATGAGTTTGGTCAGCCTGATAATATAGAAAGCTCTTGGATTTACCATAGTGAATGGTACTGAGTTGTCTTAGATGAGGCTCAGGGAGTTTTTAAACTTATTAATTATAAATTGTGGGCTTCTGATGAAAGATATATATATTCAATTGACATAACTAGTCATATAAGAAGTCAGGAGTCAACATTATTCAAATAAATTGGGGAAATACAAACATCCAGATGCTTTTTACTGACAAGAGCCCCTACTCAAAACAGTCTAACTGACTTAATGAGCCTAATCACCTTCATTACAGCATCTAAAAGTCAAAAACAAGAGAATTGGGTACCAACTATATTGGAAGAGCTCAAAAAAAGGAAATTATAGCCCCATTCAATTATCCCTGAGGAATATTTCTCTACAAAGAAAAAAGGACAGAATTTTGAACGATCTACCAGAAATTAATCATCATTATATCCACAACCTCTCTCAGATTGTACATTAGATAGATATAATGAGATTTACAAAGAGCTCTTATCAACATCTCATCAAGGCCCAGAAATGTTCTTCAAGTATATAAAGAAGCTTTGCCTTTGTTGCAATCATCACTTGCTCAGTGAAAGTATATATGACATTGAAGGTATGATCTCACCATATGGGAGACAGATAAAACAAATTTTGTGAATAGTACCATAACAAAACATGTTGATTTCAAAACATGTCTAAAAAGCCCTAGGATTAGGAGGCTCCTGGAAATCCTTAATCATGCCCCAACATTAAAAATCCAACCCCAAAATCATTGATTTTTTTCACAGTCTACAGCATTTCTTGATTTGCAAGTTTGGTTATTTCCCTTATTTTTGCTATGAAAATTCTGTTTTGCACCTCTCCTTAGATAATGATGAAGCTATTTATTGACAATTATTAGTGATATAGTGGTAGGATTGGAATTTTATTAGAAAAGAATAAGATTTTTTTTACATGTGTTTAAGGAACAATAGGCCAAGCTAAAAAGGAGGCAGAACTTCATAAATTCAAGGAAAGAAACAATTCAGAAGGACTTGCAGCTTCAATTGGGGATGCAGGGGTTGGCCTGAATATAACTTGTGCAGATGTCATATTTATAATGGTATGAATTATGATTATATGACCACAATGGGATATTTTAATATAATATATGTCTAGGAGCCTCATTAAAATCCAGCTTCTGAACATCAAGCTATTGATTGTCTACATTGTATTGGGAAAAGGAAAAATTTAATGGAATACCATTTTATATCACCTGATACAGTGGAGGTAAGCATGAAAAGTGTATGTTAATTCATAAGAAGTTTTTTTGATGAAAAATTTAGAACCACTTATTTCATATTTATGAATTATAGGTAGAACAAAGGAAGCATACTTTGGAAAGTTGTTTACATTATGCTCATTCAAATCTCTGATTGGATCTTATTTTCCTGTCCTTATGGTTGTTATCTTTTTTCATTTAAGAACAAGTTTAGCAAGTACTTTGACATATGCTGAGATTTCAAAGCTTTTCTTAGAGGCTCATATGAACATAAAAATTTAAAGTGGGTGACTGTGAAATAATAGTTCTTTTGGATTAAAAAAATTGGCATGGAGTTGGTAATCACTTGGATGAATGGATTTATAAAACTACATCCATGACAGGCGTGAAGGCATATCTGAATCCACTATTTTATGCATAGGCATATGTGTGGAAATATCACTCCCAATAATAAATTTTATTAACTTTTTGCAGAATATTTTGATTTTAATACTTTTGGTGAAAATTTATTTTTGCATAATCTTTTCAAGTAAAAATGTATTTTCACAATTTTAAATTTTAATGTTCAATTATAATTATAATTTTTATTTTTAAATTCAATTTTGATCCTTATAATTCAATTTTATTATTTTGAATTCTAACTTGATTTTATTATTTGTGGTCTTTTGGCTATATGAAAATACCTTCATGGCTCACACTAATTCTTCAGAGATGGAAAACATTGCATATATCTACAGTTTATTAGCTTGATAATATTCTAGTGAAGTTCTCGAGGGGAATACATTAATAAGTAAGAATAACTAAACAATAAAGCCCAAAACTTCTTTTTGCAACCTCAGAGAATTACAGGGGAGCTATTTGTTTATTTCTAGTAAAGGCCTTTTTTTCTCTCTATGGAGAGCTTTTTTCATGGGTATGGGGGTATTAATAAGTTTCCTTCATTGATCTCTCAGATGTCTTTTAGTTATTTTATTCAGGTTTTTTAAAACAGACTAAAGCTCAAAATAAAAAATACTTTATAAATATATTCTATTGTATCAAATTATTTATGAAAATTTCAATTCCAAATTTATCTTTCTTTATTGAAATAGAAAACATTGTAGCTAAATGAAGCTTCAATTATGTGGGTGTGAATATTAATTATACAAATAAGGACACCTTCTTTGTTTAGCTTTACAATCAATGTCCCTATTCTCAGAATTATTATAATAAAATAATTATTATAAATTTTTCTAATAAAATATTCAGCCATAAATCCTTTGTTAGCTATAAATATACAAATATGAATATGATAGATTATAATCATTAGTAAGTCTCCAAAATAGTATTTGTCAGGCTGAGTCTATGATAAAGATGTATAATAGTGTTTACAAGCTTTACCTATGACTGTGACAGGGTAAAAATGGTTTATAAAGATTTTTGATGATAGTAATAATGATAATAATTGATTTAATTTAAGATAAAAGGGCTTTACTATACTAGTATAGTGGTGGTGAGCGCTATTGAAAGCCCTGGGTGCAGCTTTACCCGTTGGATTACAATAATAAAGACTACAATACTTCTAAATTAAGAGTATACCTGATTATTTCCCAAGAGTATAACTGTTTTTGACAGTTGTACTATGTAGGAATTCAAGAGCAGGATTAGGAAAGCAATTCTGGCCGTGAAAAGCCTCCTTTTTATTCTGAAATGGGGTGGAAAGGGTGCTAGACCTTTCCACGTAGAGGAAGTGAAGATTTTTCACTCTCCAAGACAGGCTTATGGTTTGCAAAGACCTGTATCAACCTGTATTGGGCTCAGATGTGGTTTTGAAACCACATCTGGGCAGTTTTCACAAATACAGGGTGAAAATTTTCATCTGGGGACCTCACAGCATGATTCTGATGTGTATGACGCGTAGAATGCTGTACAGAAACTGTATGGGACCCCAGTATTGACTGACATATGAGGTATTGAAGTAAAAACAAGCTCCTTCCTTTGTTTGACAGCTCATACTCATGATTATGGGACATTATCCCATGGTAAGGCTGTATGTGACAGCAGGTGGGAATCTAACCTTAAAACAGACATAACTTTGTTAATTCTTAAGATATCAACCTCAAAATTGGTTCAGTGTGTAGCCCTGTCTGTGCTTTACACAATGGTACCTCATTTTGTATGGGTATCATTAAATATTGAAAAGGTATCCCATGTACAAGATTTTTGTACATTTGCATGTTTAGGCAAAAAACTGTATTGGGCTTGTTTGCCCCATAACTTCTGCTATAGTTGAGATATGAGGAAATGGATGACACCATCAGATAGCCCTGGTTGCACTCTTTCCAAAAAGACTCCACCTTAGGTATCTCATGCCAAAACTGCAAAAGTCAGATGAGAGGTGAATGTTTTGTTCACCCTTATTTGGCCTGAATTTGGCCATAACTCAAGTAATACTGGTGCTAGCTCAGTTGGGCTGATACCATTGGATAGCCCTGGATTAGAGATTCATTTTGAATACCCATTTGATGGGGTTAAGCCTCTCCTTCTGGATTTCAGATGAGAGGTGCAAATTAAGGTTTATGCTCAGCAACAACTTTGAGGAGGGATAACTTTGTTATTATTTGTCCTATGGTGATGGGACTTATATATTCAGAAAGGGGTGATTTTTCTCTTTCGTTTGATACCTTTTGAGCCGATTTGGCTCAGCTCCATTTCTTGGTGGTATCTTGGCTATACCATTGGTTTATGGTATTTTGGCTGTCATGCTTGTGCTCTGGTTTGGAGTCACAGGCTGACAGTATTTCAATTTTTTTAAGTAATAATTTTTGTTACCACAGAGCAATTTTCATGTTAAGATGAGTATTTCATACCAAGATATTAGCTAGATAATAACATTACCACTATTACCATCCAAAAACAAATAATATCAATAATTATATTTTTAAGTATTATAGAAATAAGTGGGAGTTTAATCCTCAGCGAAAAACCATTATATTAACACTAATAATAATAAATTTGAGTAACTGCATTATATTGAGTAAAGTAAATGGAAAACCATGAGTAGGTATATTGGAAAAGAATTTTTTATGATTTGTATCAAATATTCCAAATGTCACATAAGAAATGCTTTATTTTTCCCAGAAAAGCGCATAGCTTCATTTCTTTTATTCAGGAAGTATTTAAAATTGATCACTGTAGGAATTTAGGTACCAAAAACACAAGTCTTTTAGCGCACAAACTCCATATTCTCCATATTTGAAATCATGGTTTTATAGAAACATTCTGGAGTTTTCACACATCAAATTTCAATTGAAAATCATTATTTCCACATAGCTCAAAGTAATATGAAGTCTCTGAGCTTATGAAACATAACTCATTCTAAATCAATAACTTTTAAAGGGTCTAGTTGTCAATATTTACCTTATTCAATATTAGGATTTCATCAAGTGAAGTACTTTGAGGACAAATCTTATTTTAAATCTTAATAAAATCTACCTTTTTACTTGAAATGTGTAAAACATGCTTTATAATGATACAGAAACTTAATCAATCACAATATATATATACCTTCAATGACTGGATAAGCCTTTCTAAAAATAACTCTAAATACTTAAGCCATACCAATTATGTTTCTCTGAATATATTAGTTGTTCCTATTGAAGATTATGAAATAACTTACAGTAAATCCAGAAATATTAAACAATTATATTGTAACTGGTTTTCAAAACATTGGAATTAAAAGGTAATGGTTCAGACTTGGGAAATAATGAAAGGCTTTTTGAAATAATACCAGGATCTTGTATTAAATATACTTACCAGACCATACAATTCTTGGTTAAATTTAATAGAAAACTGAGTATATGGAAAGATTGAATTATAAAAGAGAATATTCAAGTATTATGAATGGACTGGAAATCCCAGGTTGTTCTGGCTTATTTATGGAAGCTTGATATCATAATAAAAAAGGGCTGAAAAGGATGATTGAGAATAATCTCACTGGAAAAAGAGTTGTAATTGAATATTGATCATATAATCAGATTTCAAAATACAGCTCACATGTTTTTTATTTTCCCATAAATAGATAGTAAATTTCCATTAGATTTTTTGTGATATAAAAACAAGAATTCCTTACCTAAATTTATTTCCTACTGGGCCCTTTAATTATTCAAGCTATCACTCCCAAATGAAAGCTATAGGCTCTCTAAAATATTTTATCAAGCTGATAGATATTTAATCTCTGCTTCAAAATATGCAATCTCCCCTTTATTGTTACTTTCTACAAATGAGTATTGGATCAAAAGGAAGTAAAAAGGACTCAAATGTTTTCTGGAAATATTCCAAGTATAAGTTTAATTGGCTATTGGTATATTGAAAGAAGGGACACATTGCTTGAGGGAGATCAAAAATTCAAGGAGAAATCCAGAGGATATGTGATTCTTTGTTTAATGAGCAGTTATAGGTGATATCACACAGCGCATATACAAAAATTAATATTAATGGCTTTTCCTTTTCAAAGATGATGACCCACCTTAATCACAAATGATGTGCCCATATTGTGAATTAGTGAGTATTTGAACACACAAGAGAGGGTGAATCCATTTCTTTTGAATCACAGGATCTGAAATCATTTTTTCAACTTTTCTGGCTTTTGTTGAAACTACATCATAATTTAGGAGTATAAGCAATATCAGATGCTTCTGTTTGACAAGAAATGTGGTATTTCAAGATCTTCTCTACTTGATTGGCTTCTCAAAACAACATAAAATGTTTTATAGTTCTGTATTATATAGATTTGTTTCCAATAATACATATGATATCTTATTGGATTAAAACAAAAAAATGATTTTTTCCCTATGCTTCTGATAATGTGGAAAATATTGTCCATTTTCAATTTCAGAATAATGAACTCTTCAATCAGCATATTCAGGTGGTAATTCCAATTATTTATGAGTATTATTGAAGAATTATTAATTTCTTTAAAATGACATCAAAAATGAAATATTTAATTTTCTCTGAAGTTTGCTCAGGGGATTTGAAGCTTGGTATTAAATAATTGAGCTTCAGAGTATTCTCATCATTAAGGGTTGGTTTTAAGAAATTATCAAAGTTTTTTCTTGTAGAAATCTCATACCATGGACTCATGGTGATGAGGGGTATATAATTAGAAAATAGTACTTTTGAATTGATGAGTAAATTGCACAAGGACATGAAGAAACATCAATTGAATTTAAATTAAATTTATTTTCACGATTAATTCTAGCTATTATGAGGGTTGAGAATGTTTTCAAGTAACTAGTTTGATTATTATGACCCTTGAGGTATATTTTACATACAAAAATAGGCCACAAGTACCCTCAAAATAACTCTTCAAATATCAAATCAAACAATAATCAATGTATATATTTGAAATTGATAATTCTTCTTTGAAGAAAAAAAACCCAACCATTTTGTGAGTAAGTGAGTCAATTAGTTTAAGACCAGATTGGGATTCTACAAAAACCTTCACCTAGGGTATCAGAAAAAAGTTAATAAGCTTAAATTAACTCCATTATGTTGTCAAATTGAAAATACTTCAACAAGTAATAATATATACCACATTAGATATCTGTGTAAACTTTTGTTTTGAAGTTGAATGCAAAAATAATGGAATTCTAGAAATTTCTGTCACATCTATGCTACAGTTAGTTTGATTCATGCTTGTGACACTCAAAATTACTCTATTGGTACATTAATTCTCTTTGCACCTATAATGAGAACCAATTTTGAGGCCTGGTTTACTTTAGGGTTTGTCAATGAAATTCTTAACAAAATTAGAATACTGAGAATTTACTAATGAAGTATAATAAGAAATATCATAAACACAATTTTCATTATAAAAAAATTTCTTATTATCATAATATTAAAAGAAATTTTGATATTATCAATGATAGTTGAAGAGATTAATTATTATTCTACCACTTATCATACACTACCAGTGATACAATAGCAGGAGGTAATTGTATACAATTATCAATATACCTAGAGGATATTAGAAATAATACACTTCAAAAATAATATAAATATTATTCTTGAAAATAATTGTTATAATAATGACTTATATAAGACTTCTATAGTAGAGATAGAGATTCAGAGAGAAAGGATAAGAATTTCAAAAAAGTCTTCCAGAGAAAAATATGCCAATACAAGTCAAAAAAATGAAAATACTAATACAAGAGGATTTCAGAAGGATTTTGGATTTAAGGATATTCAAAAGATCAAAAGATCAACAAGAAGAAGTCTAAAGTTTGAAATACTATACCTTATAATAGTTTTTTAATGATTTAAAGAGATTTAAAAATTTTGGAATATTTTAAGTAGCTATTGAGATTAATATTTTTTATTTAACTGCATTATAAAGCTGAATGATGTGGAAAGAAAAGTAGAAAAAGGGTTCCTTTAAGTCCTCCAAAGTCTACAAGAGCAATAGAGGACGTGGAAAGAACCATATGGAAAACCAATAAGGTGAAAAACCATTTACCACTTTTGTATTAGAGGTTGAATCACTTTTTTTCTTGAATAAATAATTCAGTTACCAATTATTGGATTTCTCATTACTACCAACCCATTTATGGTCAAGAGAGAAAAAAGCTAATAAAGTAAATGTTTTTTAATTTAAATATATACATTAATTTCTACAAGTCATCAATGTTGTTGTTAATTCCATCAAAGATTATGCTTTCTGTGAATTTTTGAAGTTTCAATGCTCTATGTGAAATCATCAAAAAGGGACTGTAAATGAAACATTCGATTGAGCTTGTGAGCTTATTATTATTTCTGGACATAATATGAGATAACCTCTTTCTACATTCAGTAAGAAGTATTCAGAGAAATTTATTACGAAATGTATTTTCATTAATTCCTGAAGATTTTATCATTTTATTTGAATTAGTAACTTACAGTTGGTTGAACGATCAGTTGCCCCAGTTTCCTAGTGGAAAAGTGAGTTTTTAGTCCAGGAAAACTTCAAATTGGCTGAGGGTAACCTTTCTGAACCTTAGAGTACCCAGAAATTCAGGCACCCCCACTTTATTTGATTTATGTCCTTATCCCCCTCTGTGCTATAGTTTGTACTTATAGAAGTATTTTCAAAATACCATAATGTTTATATGGTAAGATGAAAACAAGCTAAAATAGTTTGGAATTTTTTTCATAAATGCATGTCCCTAGTACATACACAACAAAATCTTAGAACCCTATCATTTCTCTCTGAAGTAGCATTTTAAGCTTATAATAAGGGTTTTTTCTGAGTATGGGCTTAGATAGTTTTCTCCTGAACAGTTCAATTGATTTCTATTCATTCTTTACTTTTGGATAGACATACTTTAATAGTCATGTTTGGGTATACCTCTTATGGGGGTTCCCAGGCCAAAATGTAGTGTATAATCCAAATTTGCTTTTAGAAACTAGGATTTGATTACTGAATGAAAATTATCCATCTTTTTCTGCTTGAAAAATGATGAAACTGAGTAATAAACATGAATTATGGGTTCTGCATGGTTATTTAATTATTCTTGTTTCAAGTTGTTCTCTATTTGGATATGTACCTCATACTTCAAGTCTCACATTCCCTCCAACTAAAATTAAAATTTTACTCCAATTTTATTAAGAATAAAAAAATTATTCAAATATAAAGCCCAATGGGGTAATACTCCATTGTCCAACCCCTTCATATTTTACTCAGAGAAAGGAAATGAAGCACCATTATACGCATATTCAGGCTTTTGGCCTGCTTTAATGCCTAAATCTTCTTATAAATATATCTGAGTCAGGTATTTCTTTTTAAGTTATTCACTTATCATCATGAGATTGGCTTCCATACCCAATTAGGAATTTTAGAATACTCTTATCCCTCAAATTTCTCTCCTTCAACACTTTGGTTACATTTTTAGTTTAATCCTTTTTCAAAGGAGAAATGTAAGAAAATTAGGATTTCTCAAAGGAAACAACTACTTATCAGTTGATTTATAATCTTTGAGAAAGCTGAAAGGAAACATGGGATGTTTTTTCTCAAAATCTACCGTCAGTTCCACTCTTCCTGAATTTGATCCATGCAGTGCTTTGACAATGAAAGGTTGTAAAAAGGAATCTTCAAGCTTCTTGGGGTTTTTGATGTTGTTGGAATTCAAGATGGAAGCTAAGAGGAGGTCTCCTACTTTATATTCTGGGTTTTTGTGACCTTTATCCCATTTCCACTTGGAATGTTAAAAGGATTCATTCATGCTTTGCAGAATATGATTATTCACTTTGTCAAGAATCAGTTTAGAACTAGAAGAAGTTGGGTATATGAAAACTAGGTCTTTTCTTAAGGTTTAAGCTGGAAATTTTGGGTCCCAGCCCTTTTCCAGCATGGAAGCTGTTGTACCTGTTAATACATGAATAGAGGTTTTATATGCCAATTATAGTTCTGGGATTAAAGTGAACCAGTCATGGGTAAAAACATCTGGGTCTTCATATTCAGTCCATATTCAGAGAATATTCTGATAAGGTCTTCCAGGGTATTAATCATTATTTCATCTACTATGTCAGCCTGTGACTCAAACACAGAGCAGAAGCATGACAGCAGAATATGATAAAACAGTTTTAGATCAAGATACCATGAAAAAGTAAACTGAGTCAAAATATCTTATAAATGGTATCAAAGGGAAAGGGAAAGTCACCACTTTTCAAAGACATAACTCCTATATTAATAAGACAAGGTGTCAGGGTGACTCAATGATATAGCTTTACAATGATAATGTAAAGTTATAAATCTGAGTGTGACAAGAAAATGAGGATTATAAATTAATGATAAGATGGCTAAAACAACTATACTAAATATTTCGGTGATGGTGAGTGCTACTGATAGCACTGTGTGTAGTGCTTACCTGTTGGTTTACAATAATAAACCATAAAATAATTAAATATTAGAATTATGACTATTATATTCTAAGGGTACCACTTCATTAAGAAGCTATATCATGTAATGATACTAAAAAAAGTATGATGGATTTTCCTTTTGGTGAGGAAAAGGCTCCTTTTACTTTGTTCTGGGGTAATGGGAGGTTGCTTACCTCTGCACAAAACCACAGAGTGAAACATTTAACTACTGTGGGATAGTTTCTGATTCTATACACTCAATATAGACTGGTATTCATTTGTATTTTTAGTGTTTGAAGATAGCCCAACAGAGCACAATCAAGCCACTGTTGAAAGATTGGTGGAGGAAAGTTGCCAAAGTCCTCCAACATCAGTTATTACTAAGACGAGAAAATCTAAGAAATCAGTTTTTCAATGACACACCATTCAGGACTCTGAAGGTGAGTACCTGTTTTCAAATTTCCCTAAAAAGGATTTTCTCCCTAATTCCTTTTTATTTTCTCTTTATTTTTTTGACATGACTACTAGAAGAGGTTCCCAATACTCCATCAAATCAGATTGAGGTGCACTCAGAAGTAGAAATTATCCCACAAAAGGGAAAAGAAAGGGCTAAATTCCCATTGGAACAGAATCCACACAAGGAAGTTCCTTATTCCAACAGAAAGTCCCTGAAATGACCATTATCTCTGAGCCTTGATATAACTAAGTATGAGTCATTTGAACAGAGAAAAATCAAATTCAGAGGTCTCAGATAGAAATATACATGAGCCAGCACAAACAGTATTACACAGTTTATAAAGAAAAAGACTGGTAAATGCTTCCACAAATTTAACAAGGAGTGCTGAACTCCTGGAACATCCTCAAAAGGTTCCTGAAGGAGGAATAAATAGTGAAATGCTCCAATGGATGGAATCCACCATCATCCAAACCTCAAATCAAAAAGATAAAGGAATGGCACAAAAACAGAAAGCAGAGAGAAAGGAAGAAGCCCCAGTAGCTTCTACCAGAAATCCACAAGCCAAACAAACTCCCACAAGAAGGGAATAAGAAAAAGAAAACAAACTTCAAGAAACCATATCCCCCAGCTACAGGTCCCAAGAAACCACAAAGCTGCCATGGAAAATGTTTTCAACATGGCCAGAACCTTGATTTAATTCAAGCACAAAAAGGAGAAAATGATGAGACAAACATCCTTCATAAGGGGATAACATTGTCTTTTTATGTTTTCAATACTTTAAGAGAAATTAAAACTAGTATATTACCTTCAAAAAGAATTAAATAATGCCTATTCTAGCCACAAGAAATAAACAGTGGTATATTATCTTGAACTCAAATTGTTGTACACAAGAAAAAAGAAATAGACAATATTAAGTTGATGATTGAAAATAATAAGCCAAATACTCTAATTGTAAATACTCATAAATTAATACAAGGATAAAAAGATTTTTATCAGTACATAAAGGATATCAAAAAAGAAACTTTGACAGTCAATTATTACCAGAGTATTGACAACTTTACAGAAAATTCAAACAAGTTGTCCATTTCTGTTAAAAAAATTGAAGAAAAGACTTCATCACACCAAAGACTATTCCTGGACTGCGTAGAAAACAGTGATAAAGCAATAATTAATCTTGAAGATGATATTAAAAGTGAAATATGCCTTATTATTGAGAAAATGGATAAAATAAGTGAGGTTAGCTTAAATATTCCAGAGGTATCAACCCCATTTTCCCACATAGGCCCTGTTAAGCAAAAGGAGGAGATAGCAAATCCTTTGATAAAATACTTAAGTCATTAAGAAAGCAATCAATTCTTAATGAAAAAATAACCCCAAATTAAGAATGACCAAAATTCACAGGAGAAGGTGAATATGAAAACATGTCATTTATCAAAACAATTCACATGTTGCAAGAAGATTATTCTATACCCGATGAATTAATCACTTCAGGATTACATCATTGATTGAAAAATATGCAAAGAGATGGTATAACAGAATAACAAAGCAAATGGAAAAAATACCTGGTCCTGGTGGAAAAATGAAATAATCACCAGATGGGAAAATGATGCCTGAAGGTATAAAATAGAAAATGAATTTGAAAACTCCCTCTTTGACCCAGACAAAGATAAACCTTTAGCTTGAATCTTAAAACAAGTTGAAATACTAAATGCATTATATCCAGAGGTATCACAAAAAAGAGTTCATATGAAACTACTCAAAAATTTGGAGGAGAACTAGAAAATGCCCCAAGAAGCAGATGCATAGAACCATGTTCTAAAGATTAGTACATTAATGCACTGGAAGAAATAGTGACAAGAACCAAAACAAGAGGAATGTGGAAAGAGTTGGAAATAAAAAGCTCAAAAAAAACCATTTATTAAGAAAGAAAAACCAAAAGAACCTTTCAAACCCAATAACAATAATGAGAAAATAGAATTCCATAAATGTGGTGGTATTGGATACTTTGCCAATAATTGTTCTAAAAACAAGAAAATCAATCAAGTTGTGGAAACAGAAGACCGCAATGACAAAGAAGAAGAATATGATTCCCAGAGATATATTGAAGAATCAGAAACTTCTGAAAGTAATGAAATAAACAAAATCAATGCACAAATGAATAATATTGATTTAATATATGAAGTACTGTATGTAAATTCAAATTTACCACAGGTTTGGGCATCTGATACATGCCTTACAAATATACAAGATTCCAAACTTCATAAAACCCAAAATGTAAATGGAATGGGCTATACATAAGGGAAATAAAGTATAACTATTGTTGTGTTAAACAATCAAGAGGCAAAAAAATCTGGACACAGGAGAATACTCTACCTGTTTTACAAAAGAATATTTGAAAAAAACTTATACCAGACTGAGAAGACAAACTAATACCAATACAAGGGTTTAAATTTAGTAGCGCAAGTGAAACCATGAATCCCCTAAGGATAATTTCATCAACATTGATTTTTTCATATCCTGCTTAATGTATAAGAATTAAAATAGAATTTTTAGTAATAGATAACTGCACAAATAGCCATTTTATACTTTGAAATGATTACTTATCAATCTATGGCATAGTAATCTCTAACAAAAAATATAGATATTTTACCATAGGTGACAATAAAAGGCAGAAATTTGGCTTCTTAAATAACAAAAAACAAATTACTTTTATAAAAGGTTCAGTAAAAAGCCCAGAAAAGCACTTCTTAAAAAGTGAAATAAAAGAGGAAGAATTCAATCAATAATTGAAAGAAAAATTCATTTATTTGCTTTATAGGTACAAAAGTGCCTTTGCAACTGACAAAAAACCACTGGGTGCTCTTATTGGACATGAGGTAAAAATTATTCTAAATGCAGAAAAACATTATTCACCCCTGTTAAGAAGACCAGCTTAGCCATCTTAGCCAGCTAGCCCAAGAGCTAGAGAATCTTTAGAGGTACAAATTAAATAATCAATGGACGTAGGGGCTTTAAGTAAATTAGGACATAATTAACAAGTAAAAGTTACTATACCTGTTATTATAACCTGGAATAATTCTAAAAAAGGATGGTAGGGTATTTGAGAGCTTTTAATATCTATACCATTCCTGAAAAATATCCAATGACTATAATCCATGAGACATTAACACAATTGTCACAAGCTAATTTCATTACAGCTATGGATGCTATAAAACGTTTTCATCAAAATTCCTGAACAGATAATTCCAGGAAACTACTAATAATAATAGTCCACTGTGGCATATATAAATACCCAAGAATGCCTTGTGGTATAGAAAATTCCCCTTTCCATTATCAAAGAATAGTTAATATCATATTTCCTGAAGAACTATAAGAGGCATGCCTCATTATCTACATTTATGATATCATAGTTTGCTCAGAGACTTGAGAAAAAAACTGAAAACACTTTAAAGAGTCTTACAAAAAAATAGTAAAAGTAAATATGAAAATTTCCTTGAAAAAATTTCATTTTGCATATAGTTAACTACAAGCACTGGAACATTTTGTATCTGGACTAAGTCTGAGAATAGACAAAAACAAAGTAGCAGAAGTACCACTGAAACCAATGGCCCAAAATAAGAAATAAATGAAATCATTATTAGAATTTTCTGGATATTACAGGCAAGATATAAAATAATTTGCTAAAATTGCAAAATATCTGTACAAACTCTGTGATCAACAGAAAGTCTATGAAATTACTGGAGAAAGAGTTAACACATATGATGGACTGAAAAATCCCCTAATAAGTTCCCCCTTTCTCTTGATTTTAGATTGGAAATGACCTTTCAAACTGTACATTGATGATTGTGGAGAAGGATTAGGTGCTGTGATACATCAAACACAAATTAATAATGAAAAGCCTGTTGAAGGAGCAGTTTGCTTCATATCAAGACAAATTCAGCCAACAGAAGCGAGTTTTGGAACAAGAAAAAAGGAATTCATTTGCTTATTGTGAGCTTTAGAAAAGCTACATTATTACCTAGATGGAACAGTATTTGATGTCATTATAGACTGGATTGCTGTAAAATAATTTTTAAACATGAAGAAATCAAATAGCCATATTCTGAGATGGAAGATTTCTATCCAATAATATGGAGGAAATATGTCCATAGTCCATATATCTGTAAATATTCAAAAAAATACAGATGTTCTTAGAAGAGGGGCTTTAGAAAATACACCTGAAAAAGGAGTGTGGGTACGACAGGAAGAAAATAATATTGAAAGAATATGTGTCACAGACATTGGCACAAAATTCTTTGACCAAGCTAAAGAAAGCTATAAGATGGAAATGAATTTCCATATCTTATACCAACTACTTATGAAAGAATGTAAAGACCCATCATTATCTTCCAAACTACATGAATTATGGACGGAATATCATTATTAAGGAATACATCACCTCTTTTATGTAATTCTTCATCCTCAAATCAAAAATACATGTGTTATGACCCTAACAGATAAAGTGTTAATAAAATATATAATACATGAACTCAATGATAGTGTTTTTTATAGGAATTTCTCAGAAGATAGACCACTAGAAGGAGTAGAAACCTGCTCTTGGTGGCCAAATTGAAGAAAGGATTCTGAAGAGTATTTCAAAGCTTGTGACAGATGAGAAAATGCAAACAGAGATACAGGCAAGAAATTACAAATTAAAATCCAAATCCAGGAGCGAAGATTCCGGTAACAGCTCTACCACCAGGAGGAGATAGAAGTTTTCATGCATTCCTAGTGTTATTTAATAGGTACAGCAGGACCCCAATCCTCCTACCATCTCATAAAGAAGAAACAGCTATGGACACAGCCCTAATGATATGGAATATATTTTCTAGCCATACATGCTTATTACAAAATATCACAAGTGATAGAGATCACAAATTCACTTGAGCCTTATGTAAAAATCTCCATAACATGTTTGGAGCAAAGCTATTATTATCAAAAGCTTATCACCCTCAGAAATCTAGAAGAAAACATCGGAATATTCTGTACATATGGCCTAGAATTCAAATACTGTGATGGTTTTACCCATGATTTGTGTAATCTAATACCAGAACTTGAAATGGCATATAAAACATCAAATAATTCATCAACTGGTAAAACACCTGCTCTATTAGAAAAAGGTTGGAGTCTAAGACTAACTTATGAAAGCCTTGAAAAGGACTTGATTGATATACATACAAGAGAAAGCAGTTTTCAGATAATTCTTGATAAAAAAATATATCAAGCAAATAAGTGTATTCAAGATTCTTTAACATATGAAAAAGAAAGATGTAACAAAAGTCACAAACCACCTTATCTTGAAATAGGAGACTTAGCCTTAGTATTGACTTTAATCTTTAATAACATTAAAGATCCAAAGAAATGAGAAGATTTCTTTGCAGGACCCTTCATTATAAGAGCCCTACATGTCCCTAATGCTGTGGAGCTTTAGTTAACAGTTGAATCAATCAAAAAGAACCCATATTTCCCTTTGAGTCAAAAAAACCTTACATTTCAACTGACAAGGAATTCTTTCCCCTAAGAAATAAACCACCACTTGAAATTCCTCCTCTAGAAGAAGGAGTGGAAAAGAAAACTGTGAAGTTCTGTAAAGAAAGCAGGAAAAGAAACAATAAAGAGAGGGAATACATTATGAGATAGTAGAACCAAGCTCAAGAAGATGAATTGATACATGAGAAATATATAACTAATGCTTAATTTTTTTTAAGAAGGTTCAGAAATGAAAGAAGACCTAAAGCATAAAAAAATAAGCATTAATGAGCTTGAAGACTAAAAAGGTATATTGAAGAGGTAGGAAAGTGGATGATACCCTAATTAACTATATCAGAATGTGGTAACTTTATTTTTGGTGGTATGGAATGTGAGCCTTTGAGATATTACCAAATACCCAGCAAGGTAACAAAACAATTCTACAAAACTTATTTTAATAATAAAAAGTGAAATTATAACATTAAAATAGGTAAAAATTCCACAAAAAGGCCTGAATGCCTGATTATCTCTAAAACTGATGATTAAACATGTAAAATTAATTACTCCATTGAATTCCCCATTGCAAACTACCTAGATTGCACTTTTATTTCATATCTGTAAATCCAATACTAGTGCATAAATTAATGGCTTTTAGCTCATATCTTTTGAATTACAAATTGTAAAGAGTTTATTAAAAAGCCTTACCATAAAAAAGCCTTAGAAATAAATATCTAAGCTTTTTTGAAAAACTTTAAACAAGGTTAAAATTTATAAAGGGATATTTGGAAAAATAGCAATAGATGTTGACCACTTCAAATAAAAATTAGATATTCAGATTGTGTAAGATGTGACTATGGAACTGATGATAATATTACTATTTATCAACAGTACTATTTCTGTTCTTATGAAATATAATAATAGAATATTATTATAACCACAATTAAAAAATTAAAGAATTATTTCTTTCACGTGTTAAACACTACTAGTGATTTTAACAGTGAGCAGTAATTGTCTACAAGAATCAATTACAAGATTTTAATAATAAAACTTCTCTTATTAAAATAATAAGATTATTTTAATGTATAATTATCTTTTAAAAGAATAACTATAAATATAACTCTTGAAGAAAACTAATTATTTAGAAAAAAAACTTTAAGAATTAAGAATAAATCACTCACTAATATTCCAAAGAGCTTATTGAAAGATGAGATAGAGAGATTTGACGTAGAATTATGGATTTAAAGGATCAAAATGTATTTATAACAGTATTACAAAAATATATAGTTGGATTCTATGATTTCGTGTCTTTCTGATTGATTATGAAAGAGTTAAAACACTTAACAATAGCTTTAACTAATGCTTACTTGTTGGTAACAATGGTTTAAATTATAATAAGATGATGATGTGGAAAAAACAGCAAGAGGAGGCCTCTTTTAAGTCAACAACAGCTCACAGAGGCATGCCATGGAGGAAATTGAACAACCAGTGAGTGAGAAAACAATAACCCCTTTTGGATTATTGATTGCATCATCTGTTGTCATGTAAGATTATCATAATTACTTAATTGATGCTTTTACATGACTATCAACCCCAATATGGTTAAGAATAAAAGGAGTAACATCTGTAAATCTTCTTTCATTCCAAAATAATCATTGATTTCTCAAAGATATCAATGGTATTGTCAATTTCATCACAGGTTGTAATTACTGTGAATTTTTGAAGATTCAGTGTTTCACGTAGAATAGTCAAAAATGGACTGTAAGTAAAACTGCAATTCTTTCTGGTTGTACCATAGATAATACAGCTCTCCATCAGTCCTGAAAATTTTAGAAAGATTCACTAATAATTGTATTTTTAATGAATTTTTGAAGTTCTTACCTCATTTCTACATAGAATTGCAAATATCAGTGTTTAAGTGGTTGCTATGAGGTAAATCAATGGATAAAAGTCCAAAAAAGGGTTTTAATTACCCTTTTGGGGCTTATCCATGGAAAATCATCAAGAATTGACATGGTTACAGGAGTCTAAGTAGCTTTTTACCTCCTTGGCATGTCAAAATAGCAGGTTATTTGCTATTTTCTCAAGATTTACTGTAGTTGTAACATGGTAACCAAGTTCCCAAAGTGTTTTAGTTTACTAATTGTGCCAAGATCAGCCATGTATTCAAGCTTTGGAGCTGTCCACGCCTCTGAGGCCTCAGAAGTTGGGTACCCTGGCTCTCTTTGATGTCTTTTGTCCCCCTTGCTTATTTTTCACATCAAAATAGAAATTTAAGCTTCAAGTGAGATATCCACTATGAGTGTACCAAAAGTCCAAGTAAGAATACCATGATATTAAGTTCTCAAAACATGCATAACACTATTCTTAGTGTATATGTAACATGGCATTTCTCACATTCCCATTATTTTGGCATGAAATTAAGAAAAACAAAAATTTTCACAGATCTTTCATGTGGTATTGATGATGTCGTATTGAAGTATTTTCCATTTTACCCCCTCAAAGAGTTAATCTGAGCTTATTAACTCTATGGAGCTACCCTAGATAAAGTTTTGTGTAGAATCCAAATCTGGCCTTAAATCCATGGATTTACTTACTCAATAAAAAGTTATTCATCTTTTCTGAAATCAAAATGATTAATTTTGGATATATGCATGACTTATGAGTTATGCATAATGCAAAATTTGTTTTTAAGATAATTGTGGCCTATTTGGGTATGTAAAATATACCTCAAGGCTCACATTCCCTCCCACCAAAAAATAAAATTGTACTACAATTTTATTAATGGTATAAGTAAAAAAAAGCCCCAAAGCGGGTTAATGTCCACTTTCCAACCTCTTTACATCACTCAGAAAAAGTAATATAAAGCACATTTATAGACATATTCAGGCTTGTGGCCTTCTTTCATGTCCAAATCTTCTCAAGAGTTTATCTGAGTCAGGTATTTCTGATTCTGCCAGCCATTCATCTTCATGTACTGGACTTCTATATATGACAAGATATTCTCTTTGATTTTTACCCCTAACTCTCCTTTCTTGAATGACTTTCTTTATCTTCTTGTTTTTATTCTGTTCCACTGGTGGCACAGTTAAAGGAGTTGGGTTCCTTAAAGGAAACAATTCTTTGTCAGCTGGTTGATAAGGCTTTATCAAGCTGACTGGAAAAGTGGGGTGTTTATTTTCCAATTTACCACTCAATTCCACTTCAACTGCATTGGTTCCATGTAAGGCAACAATAACAAAAGGTCCTACATAAGAATCTTTAAGTTTCTTTGGGCCTTTGATATTATCAGAATTCAAGGTTGAAACTAGAACTAAGTCCCCTACTTTGAAGTGTGGTACTTTATGACTCTTGTCTCACTTCTGTTTTGCATAATCAGAAGCATCATTCATACTTTGTTTTGCATTATTTTTTACTTTATCAAGCATTATTTTGAAGCTGGAAGCTGTAGGATGAATGTCAACCAATTCTTTCCTCAGTGTGTCTGCTGGGAGTCTTGGATTCCATCCTTTTTCTAACATAGCAGCAGTTTGTCCTGTGGAAGAATGGACTGATGTCTTGTATGCCAATTCTAGTGCAGGTATCAGAGTGCACCAGTCATGGGTAAAGCCATCTGAGCCTTTGAATTCTAACCCATAAGCACAAAATCTCCTGATCATTTCTTCTAAAGTTTGAATCATCCTCTCTGCTAGCCCATCTGTTTGAGGGTGGTATGCTGTAGATAATGATAACTTAGTCCCAAACAATCTATGAAGATTGGTCCAAAGTGCAGATGTGAACTTGGGATCTCTGTCACTTATGATATTCTTAAATAATCCTGTATGCAAAATAGCTCTACTCCATAGAAGAAGAGCTGTAACCATAGCAGTGTCATCTTTATGATATGGTAAGAATATGGGAGTCTTGCTATATCTTTCTAAAATGACTAGACAAGCATTATAACCTTTGTCACCACTTGGAGGAAGTGCTGTGACCCAATCCATGCAAGCAACTTCCCAAGGGGATTTTGGTTCTTGAATATGGATCATAAGTCCAAATTTCTTGCCTGTACTCCTGTTTGCCTTTTGACATCTGTCACAGGTATGGCAATATTCAATGGTTTCTTTTCTCCAGGATGGCCACCATGCACAGGCCTTCACTTTTTCAAGTGTTCTGTCCTCTTACAGGTGCCCAGAGTAGATGCTATCATTGCATTCATGAAGAATTGTACTGATAAGCAATCTGCTGCATAATGTCTTTACACAAGAATGTTTGGTTCTGGGGTAAATAATCCCATCAAACAAGTGAAATTTTCCTTCAGAATAGGAACTTCTCCAAACTTCATCTAGTGCATTGACTAAAGATGTATCTTTGCAGTATTTATCTAATAAATAAGTCAAGATATGGCAATTCCTGTATTGCTTATAAGATTCTCTGACCTCTTCAAAGAATTCAGTCCCAATATCAGTTATGTTAATTCCTTCAATTGGAATCTGTGGTTCAGCTTCCAAAGGTACATAAGCTGGGTTATCAGGAGTGTTGGCTAATGCCCGCCTGCTAAGTCCATCAGCATTCTTATGAATTTTTCCTGATTTGTGAACTATAGTCATATTTCCTCTATATTCTTGAATGGCTATTTGCCATCTCAACATATGTCTGTTGGGAGTTTTCATGTTAAGAAGTGATTTTACTGCATTACAGTCAGTTATCACTTCAAAAACACTGCCATCAAGATAATAGTGTAATTTATCAAGTGCCCATACCAAACATAAGCACTCCATTTGGCTTGCACCATATCTGGCCTCTGTAGGTTTGATTTGTCTTGAGATATAACAAACTGGTCCCTTTCTAGGTTTGTCATCAATAATTTGGACTTGATGTAGGGCTGCCCCTAATCCATCTCCACATGCAACAATGTACAATTTAAAAGGAATATTCCAGTCAGGCATGAGGAGTAAAGGTGCTTCTATAAGAGCTTTCTTTATCTTCTCATAAGCTTTAATTCTCTCTTGTGTCATCACAAATACAGTCTGTTGATCACAGATTCTATATACTGACTTGGCTAGAATTGCAAATTCTTTCAAGTATTGCCGATGATAGCTAGAAATCCAAGAAAAGACATCATTTTTTTTTTATTTTGAGCTATTGGCTTAAGTAACACTGCTGCCACTTTGTTTTTGTCAATACCCAAGCTTAAGCCAGAAACAACATGTCCTAATGCTTTGAGTTCTTCAAAACCAAAATTGCATTTCTTAAGTGAAATTTTCATGTTCACTTCTGCAACCTTGTGAAGTACCCTTGCAAGTCTTTCAAGGTGCAAGGACCAAGAATCGGAACATATGATAATATCATCAATATAAATGATAAGCCATCCTTCAGAAACTTCTGTGGGAAAAATGGTATTCATCATTCTTTGATAATGGGATGGAGCATTTTTAATGCCAAATGGCATGCTAGGATACTCATAAATACCACAGTGAGTGATAATTCTAAGTAATTTCTTAGCTTTAGGCATCAAAACATTTTGATGAAAGCCTTTCAATGCATCAATTGATGCTATATTATTGGCTTTAGACAATTGAGTCGAGGTTTCTTGAATTATAGGGATTGGATACCTATCTGGAACTGTGTAGGTATTCAATGCACTGAAATCTCCAACCATTCTTGACTTATCATTATGCCAGGCAATAATAACAGGTGTTGTCACTTCAAATTCCTCATTATGGCCTACTTTCCTTAGTACACCAAGTTTGATTAACTCTTGAATATGTTTTTCCAAGGCTTCTCTAGCTCTGGGATTGGCTGGATAAGCTGGTCTTCTAAGTACTGGAGGATATGGTCTGTCAATATTAAGAGTAATATTAACTTCATGTCCTTTTATATCACCTAATGGTTCATTATCAGAGGCAAATGCATTATTGTATGTGTATAACACATCAACAAGTTCATTCCTAATTTTTTATGACAATTATGGATTAATCTGTGCTTCAACAAGTTTATTAGATACAAATTCATCTTTATAAGTATCCTTGACAGGAGATACCACAGATATTTGTTTTGGCATATTGGAAAAAGCAAATGTTTTTCTTTTGTTATCCCCAATTGTAAAATATCTGTCTTTATGGTTATTGATTTCAATACCATAAATATTCAAGTAATCATTCCCAAGAATGATGTGCTGAGATGTGCAATTATACATTACCACAATCTCAGTTTTCATCCTTACACTTCCTGCTGGGTGTGGAAATACAAGATTAGTGTCTAATATACCCAAGGGGTACATATTGTTACTGGCACTACTAAATTGCACACCTTCTATTGGTAATGGATGATTTTTCCATTCAGGAAGTATAATTTGGAGATAATCTTTGCCTACACAAGTGCAAAACGCCCCTGTATCCAAATTTACTTTGGCTTCAATATCACTCATCAAAACTGATGCAATACAGGATGATCCAGAAGTGTAACCTTTACCTCTAGCAGGTTTTGTCTTACACACTTTGGCATCTTGGATATTGATCAGGTTGCACCAATCCTCACTGTACTGTCGCAAGTGGGTATGGACTTCTGTGACCTCAAAGAAATCTGTAATGATTTCAATGGGATAGTCCTCCACTGGTGTATCCTCAGAGACTGCAGAATCTCAATCAGTTTCCTCTTTCTCTTCAGTACACTGAATTCCTTCAATGACCTGAAATTCATTGATTTTTGTCTTTTTGGTGCAAGCTTTGGCTAAATTTGAAGTACTTCCACATTTATGACACTTCAAGACAGGTCTTTCTGGTCTTTTATCCTCTCTGGGAAGCTTTGGGACCATCTTGGATTCTATAGGGATTCTAGTCCAAGTTTTACCAATTCTTGTTCTGGTAATGATATCTTCCATTGCATTAATGTAGTCCTCTGTTGAACAGGGCTCTACACATCTGCTCTTGATAGCATGTTCCAGTTCTCCTCCACACTTTCTTCATATTTTCATATTAATCATAGTGTCAGACGTATTTGGGTGTAAGGCAGATAATCTGTCTTTTTTCTTGAAGAACCAAGTAATTGGTTTATCTTTCTCTGAGTTAAAAATGACAATTTCAAAAGCATTCTCCATTTTAAACCTCCAAGAGTTATTGGTCCATTTGGTAATCACTTCAGATTTCCACCAAGATCAATCATGTTTCCCATGATCCATCCTCATCTTGTAATACCATTTCTTTGCAGTTCTGGTAAACAGAGAGTGTAATTTTCCCACTATGATTTCATCAGGTATATGAAAGTCTTCTTGCAAAATATAAATAGTTCTGATGAACTCAATATGGCTATATTCTCCTTCACCAGGGAATGTTGGACATTCTTCTAATTTGAGAATATCATTAACAGAGACAACATTTTCTCCTAAAAGTGGTGTAAAACTTCCTTTAACAGAACATTTTTCTTCAGTCAAAGGTGTAGAATGTCTTGACATATGTGGTACATAATTCTTATGAACTTATTCTACATTTTCAATGATTTCATTCTTTAACTTCTGCCTTTCACTGTCACTTTTTGCTGAATTTGTAGAAAACTGATTGGTATTCTCAACCATCTCTAATACATGATCTTTCAGAAGTTTAAGTTGATCATTCATTTTAAAAATGGAAAGATCTTCCATTTCATCATTCTGAACCTGACATGAACTCTCAATTCTGCTACAAGCATTGATAATTGAATCAAATTTGGCATTTGTTAATTCATACCATTCAGTATATTTCTTGTCATGTTTTTTCAAATCATTAATATCCAATGTTATTTTAGTTAGCTTTAAATCAAGTTTAGCAATTTCAACATTAATACTTCTTTGAACATGACTTATTTGTGTGGAAAGGTCCTGTTCATCCTCTCCTGCTCCTTGGCTGTGAATTCCATTAGAGTTCTGGCCTTGTTGAACACACTGTCCACAGCTGAAGGCTCCAATTTGGGGATCCTGTACCCCTGTGGGTAAGGTCTGTGCCAATTGGCTTTGCCTTTGCCCTTGCCTTGATGGTTCTTGGGACCTCTCTGTTTCTTCTGAGGTCCTTTGGGCTTTTCTTTGGACATTTCTGGAGCTGGTTTGGAGCTGGTAGATGCTACTGGGGCCTCTGCCTCCAAAGCTGGAGTCATTTCCAGTTCCTTCTTCTGGTCTATGGATAAAAGACTTTGGTTCTTCAACGAGTTCTTTATCTTTTTGACCTTGTCCTTGAAAAACAGGGGGCTCTACCCTCCTAAGAGTTCCATGGTCTTCTCCTGACCCAGAAAGCTCTTGATGCGTAAGTAGGAGTTCATGGCTCCCTGCCAAAGGCTTGGGCATACTTCCCTCTCCTCTTCTTTGGCTGCTCTGAATCAATTTCTGTATTGGCACTAATATATTTCTATTGCTGCCACTTGAAAATGGTTCAGCCGTGGAAATATTACTATGGATCATTTAAGGCTCAGAATTCACGTCAAAATCTGTGGGTACAGACCTTGGGGAATGGGGGGCAACTCTGGCATCCTCCAAATGTGTCTTTCTTGAGGAAGCCTTGGCACTTCTGGATTTGTTCTTGCCTCTTCCTTGTCCAAATCTATCTGGTCGGACTGAATAGTTGCTTCCATTTCTGGTATGCACCATTTTCACGTCAATTTAAAGATAAAAAGCAAAAATATAAGGTAAAATACACACCTTTTGGTGGTAATTTATTCTTTTCTGAGTTAAATAAGATGCCTCTTTTAGCAATTTGCACCTCAATACTGTCTTCAGATTCTGCTTCTGAAGATTCTGGACTGGTAATATATCTCTTACTTAGTTTGTTACCAGATGCCCAGTATTTGATTAAAGACACTAGAAAAAGAATTATAAAAAGAAAAAAAATATTTTTTATACTTTTTTTTTTTTTTAAAAAAAATAATTTTTAGAGATTTTTTATAAGTTTTATATTTTTTAATATTGAAAAAATTTATTCTTTTCAAAGAAAAAAAATTAAAATTTAAGATTTTGAATGAAAATTAATTCAGAGTAACTCAAAGAATAATTTTATAAGTTTTTGGATGTAAAAAAGCCACTTGTAAAAACAATATAAAATTAGACCAAATTCCTCAATGGAAAAGATTTCCAGAACAATTTGAAAAATAAAAATTATTTTAACTTCAAAATGAAAGAAAAAAATTATTAAATTAATATATTTTAGAGCTTAAAAATATATTAATCAAGGGTACAAGGTTCAAAAAACACGGCCAGGCCCCCAAATGTAAGATGTGATAATGAAACTGATGATAATATTACTATTTATCAACAGTACTATGTCTGTTCTTATGAAATATAATAATAAAATATTATTATAACCACAATAGAACAATTAAAGAATTATTTCCTTCACATGTTAAACACTACCATTGATTTTAACAGTGAGCAGTAATTGTCTACAAGAATCAATTACAAGAAGATTTTAATAATAAAAATTCTTCTATTAAAATAATAAAATTATCTTTGATAAGAATAATTATGAATATAATTCTTGAAGAAAACTAATTATTTAGAAAAAAACTTTAAGAATTAAGAATAAATCACTCACTAATATTCCAAAGAGCTTATTGAAAGATGAGATAGAGAGATTTGACATAGAATTGTGGATTTAAAGGATCAAAATGTATTTATAACAGTATTACAACAATATATAGTTGGATTCTATGATTTCACGTCTTTCTGATTGATTTGAAAGAGTTAAAACACTTAAGAATAGCTTTAACTAATACTTACTTGTTGGTAACAATGGTTTAAATTATAATAAGATGATGATGTGGAAAAAACAGCAAGAGGAGGCCTCTTTTAAGTCAAAAACAGATCACAGAGGCATTCCATGGAGCAGACTGAAAAACCGGTGAGTGAGAAAAAAATAACCCCTTTTGGATTATTGATTGCATCATCTGTTGTCATGTAAGATTATCATAATTACTTAATTGATGCTTTTACATGACTACCAACCCCAATATGGTTAAGAATAAAAGGAGTAAAATCTGTAAATCTTCTTTTATTCCAAAATAATCATTTATTTCTCAAAGTTATCAATGGTATTGTCAATTTCATCACAGGTTATAATTACGGTGAGTTTTTGAAGATTCAGTGTTTCACGTAGAATAGTCAAAAATGGACTGTAAGTAAAACTGCAATTTTTTTTGGTTTTACCATAGATGACACAGCTCTCCATTGGTCCTGAAGGGTTCAGAAAGATTCATCAATAATTGTATTTTTAATGAATTTTTGAAGTTCTTACCTCATTTCTACGTAGAATTAAAAATATCAGTGTTTAACTGGTTGCTATGAGGTAAATCAATGGATGAAAGTCCAAAAAGGGTTTTAATTACCCTTTTGGGGCTTATCCATGGAAAATCATCAAGAATTGACATGGTTACAGGAGTCTAAGTAGCTTTTTACCTCCTTGGCATGTCAAAATAGCAGGTTATTTGCTATTTTCTCAAGATTTACTGTAGTTGTAACATGGTAACCAAGTTCCCAAAGTGTTTTAGTTTACTAATTGGGCCAAGATCAGCCATTTATCCAAGCTTTGGAGCTGTCCACGCCTATGAGGCCTCAGAAGTTGGGTACCCTGGCTCTCTTTGATGTCTTTTGTCCCCCTTGCTTATTTTCCATGTCAAAATAGAAATTTAAGCTTCAAGTGAGATATCCACTATGGGTGTACCAAAGGTCCATGTAAGAATACCATTATATTAAGTGCTCAAAGCATGCATAACACTATTCTCAGTGTATATTTAACATGGCATTTCTCACATTCCAGTTATTTTGGCATGAAATTAATAAAAACAAAAATTTTCATGGATCTTTTATGTGGTATTGAAGTATGTTCCATTTTACCACCTCAAAGAGTTAATTTGAGCTTATTCACTCTATGGAGCTATCCTAGGTAGATTATTGTGTAGAATCCAAACCTGGCCTTATATCCATGGATTTAATTACTCAATAAAGGGTTATTCATCTTTTCTGGAATCAAAATGATGCATTTTGGATATATGCATGACTCATGAGTTATGCATAATTCAAAATTTCTTTTTAAGATAAGTGTGGCCTATTTGGGTATGTAAAATATACCTGAAGGCTCACAGATTGTAAGGTTTGACTATGAAAAAATAAGTAAAAATTACTAATATTTTACTTATTGTACTATGAATGTCCTTATAAATGAGATAAATAAGATAAAAATAATAATAATAATAAATAATTAATATAATTATGGAGTAAAAATAATTATATTATTAAATTGTCACAGCCAAGGAGGCAGGGGAATTTCCAATCATCATCAGCAAATCATTATATCATGGATACCCTTCAAAACCCAATCAGCAAGGGGGTTTCATTCAACAATTCACCCAATACAGTTTTCATACCTCAATACAGTTCCATACAGGCAAGACTCAAATACAGGATTCACCAAATACAGGCCTGTCATCAATACAGGCGCAAATACCTGTATTGACTGTATCACCTGTATTGGATTCACCAATACAGGATTCAATCCCACATCCAACTTCTTCCAGCATACAGACAAGTATCTCAACACTCAAACTCCAAGGCTGGTATTTCTCACATATACCAGCCCCTCTTCACCCACCTGGGGGTTTTTCCCCCAGTTAATTAAAATAGTTGATTTATTATTTAATATTATTTTATTCTCACTTTTGGAATATTATTTTATTATTTATTAAGTTAGTCTTAGCCTTCCCTCACCTGTTCAGTAGAGTCCTGGTGGCCATATCCTTATTAATTCCTTTTCTCTTTTCTGAACAGGTTGAAACAGTGACTCAGAATTATTTGTGGTTGGCTCTTTATTATTGCTTTTGCTTCGTCTCTCTTATCTTTTATACTTATTATTTTATGACTAGGAATTTATCCTCTTACTCCATTACTCTCATCATTTGAGTATTTCCTTTTGAGCCCTCCATAAGTAAGTCTGTTCACTGAGTGCCAGGCCCTCTTCATTTAGAAGAGCCCCTGTGACATTATTTTAATTAACTCATAATTGCTTCTTTTTCTTTCATTCATTCTATTCATTTCTCTCATTCTTCAATTATGATCTTTTCATGATTTTATGATTTTTATGATTTTTATGATTTTTTCTCTCTCATCAATTTTCATCTCATTCTTTTCATTCAAATGAAAATTGATTCTCTTTCTCATTTCAAAATTTCTGCTGACCATTTCACTTTATCATTATCATTCTCATTTCTATTTTTTGTCTGAATTCAGGTTTATCAGGTCATTTGAGTGGAATTATTTGGGTTAATTGATTATTCATTCAGGGATTTTATTGATTTGGGGTATTCAGTGATTTTGGATTTTGAAATTTCTCAAGATTATTGATTGATTGATTGATTCCTCAAGACATTGATTTCACCTCAAGATTTGGATTTACTTTGATTGAACTGATTTGATTGACTTTATTTGACTACTCAAGATAGCTGATTTATCCTCAAGATTTGATTTAATTGATTGATTTGAATTTGATTCCTCAAGAAAATTGAATTGACTTTTGAAGATATTGATTGAATTCCTCAAGACTTAATTGATTTGATTTTGATTGACTTGATTTGACTTATTGATTGAAATTGATTATTCATAAGAATTTGACTTTGTCATCTTCACTCTTCAAGATTTATTCATATTAATTCACTTCAAGATTATTGATTGATTTCTCAAGTTCATCAAGATTTTCATTTGATTGTTTTGGTCAAGCCTTATTTTATTCAAAGTATCATCAAGTTTTTATTCATTCTTCTTTCATGATGCCAGTTCAGCATAGTCCCCCAGCCAAGCATACTAGATCCCAGAAGATTCCAGCTGTTCTCACTCCTACAGCAAGGGCTCCTCTTGACCGCACACCATCAGTTCATCAACTGAGTGCAAATTTGGACAGAGGACCACCAATGGAAGGAGCAGCACCCTCAAGAAAAGGTGGAATGAAATCTAGAAGATCAAGATCCTTTTCTGGACTTTTGGGTGGCTACCCTGGCATGTCTGAAGGTGCAACAGCAAGATTAGGGGAAGTTGAAGATGAGGAGGGGGAAGAGTCTGTGGAAGAGGATGATTCTGGGAGACTGAAGTGGCAGATGCCTTGGCAAATGCTCCAGAGGTGCCTCAGGGTTCTAATCTAGCCCTTTCTATTCAACCTCCTGTCTCTCAAACTGAACCAAGTCTCCTCAAGTTGATGGAGCAAATGACTCAGTTTATGGGAAAACTCACTCAAGCAGTTGCCCCAACGGACACTTCAAAAGCCCCTGCATTCAAGACTCCATCAATGAAGGCACCTGATTCTCTTGATGGTACTAAAGCTTATAAATTGAGAGGATTTATTCAATCTTGCAATTAATTTTCCATAATGACCCAGCAAACTTCTTCTCTGACAGGAAGAAGGTTTTGTACTCAACTTCTTTTCTTACTGGTAGAGCTGGAAAATGGATTGAACCTTACCTCTCAAATATCTCCAATGAAGACCCTTCTTATCTCCTCAATAACTGGCAGTTGTTTGAAACCCAGTTATTCACTCTGTTTGGTGATCCCAATGAAGTCAGAAAAGCTGAACAAGAGTTGGACAATTTGAGGATGAGGGAAAGTGGTCAAGTTTCCTTGTACATAGCTGATTTTAGAAGTTTAATGTCAAGAATTGGAGACTGGGGGGAAAGAGCCTATATTCATGTGTATAGGAGAGGCTTGGCATCAAGGTTGTTGGACCAATTGGCTTCTCACCCTGGAACCTTTGATAGTCTTCAAGAACTCATGGACATCACCTTGGAATTAGATACGAGGTACCATGAGAGGCAGAAGGAAAAGGGTAGCCATCAAGAGAAGAAGCCTCCAATCAGTGGATCCAACTCCTCCAAGCCCCCTCAAAGTTCATCATCAAAGAAGCCTTATCACAAGAAGAATAAGAAGGGGAAGAATTTTCAAGTGTCCAAAGACAAGCCTCATGCTGCTCTCCTCAATAAGGACAACAAATTAATTGGTTCTGAAAAGGAGAGGAGGATTAAAGAAGGCTTGTGCAATTACTGTGGTGGTAAACACCCATTTGAAAAATGCTTCAAGAGGCCTGAGAATAGGCAAGGATCATCAAAATTCCTCCCTAGCAAGCAGGGAAAAGCCTGAGTGGGAATCATGATGTGTTCAATGGTTCTCACTTATTTCCTTCAAGAGCACAATTGTGCACTCTGAATACTAGTGTCAAGAAATCTTTAAAATTTCTTATTTTTTCTTCAATCTCTGATATTTTTTATAGTATTCTCATTGATTATGGTGCTACAAACTCCTTTATTGCAAAAAATTTTGTTCTCAAGTACTCATTGACCATGTCAGAGCTCCCTGAAAAGATTCCTCTTTTCATTCTGGATTCCAGTGAATCCACTTCCTTGTTCATCACCCATTATACCAAGTGGGTTGTTGATTTACCTTCCTTCCCAAGCTTTGAATGGGATTTCTTTATCATAGATTCACCCAAGGGAGAAGACCTAATATTGGGCTATGATTTTCTTTACCATTTCAATCCCATTATTGATTGGAAAAATGGATTGATCACCTATGATTCTAATCATAAGGATTCTAGTGGTATTATTCCTTCTACTAGTAATGACTTTTCCACTTCTGTCAACAGTGTTGCTCTGGTTGGTGAACTTAAGACACCTTCCTTTCCTCCTTCTGTCCATAACCCCTCCATTTTTCCCTCTCAGTCATTACTTCCATTAAGAGATGAAGTCTTCAAAGAGATAAAAGATGTTGGAGAAGATGTTGCTATATCTTCACTTCATCTCTTTCAAGGGGATATGGACCTTTCTCCTTTATCTTTTCATGCCTCCCTGGAGGAGCAGTGGGATGAGGAGGAAGAGCCAGAAGAGATTGAAACTGTGCTGAAGGTAGTCCCTCCTGCTTATCACCAATATTTGGATGTATTCTCCAAGGTGAAAGCAGAGAAACTTCCTCCACACCGCGCCTGTGATCACCATATCGAATTGGAGGGTCTTCTACCTCCAGTTGGTGTTATCTACTCTTTATCAAGAAATGAGTCAGAAACACTGCGGGCCTACATTTCAGAGAATGTAGAGAAAGGTTTCATTAGACCAAGCTCCTCCTCAACAGGAGCACCTGTCCTTTTTGTTAAGAAAAAGGATGGTGGTCTTCGTTTGTGTGTTGACTACCGCAAACTTAATGCTGTCACTAGGAAGAACAGGTATCCTGTTCCTCCAATGAATCAGCTTCTTGCCGTATTCAACGGTGCTACTATCTTCTCCAAGATAGATCTCCGTGGTGCTTATAACCTCTTGAGAATCAAAGAGGGGGATGAGCACTTAACTGCCTTTAGAACCAAATATGGCAGTTATGAATATTTGGTTATGCCATTTGGCTTAACCAATGCTCCAGCTTCATTCCAAAATCTTGTGAATGATATCTTTGCAGATTATTTGGATGGTTTTGTTGTAGTGTACTTAGATGATATTATGGTCTTCTCTAGCTCTTTGGATGAACATGTTAAACATGTGGCCTCTGTTCTCCAAATACTGAGAGACAATAATTTGTTTGCTAAAGCCTCAAAGTGTGTATTCCATGCCTCAAGTGTGGAATACTTGGGCTATGTTGTTTCAAGTGATGGCCTCAAGATGCATTCTTCAAAGGTTCAACAAATCCTCAATTGGCCTCAGCCCAAGAACATCAAGGCCCTTCAATCCTTTCTTGGCTTTGCCAACTTCTATTGTCGTTTCATTGAAAATTATTCCAAAAAATCTCTGCTCTCACTTCCCTCCTTAAAAAAGATTCTCCCTTTATCTTCAATGAGGAAGCTCTTAGTCAGCTTCAAATACTCAAAGAAGCTTTCACCACTGCTCCTATTCTCTCTCACTTTAATCCTTCTCTACCAACCATTGTAGAGACTGATGCTTCTGATTATGCCTTGGGTGCTGTACTGAGTCAGGTGAAAAACTCAGGAAAGCATCCCATTGCATTTGATAGTCGCAAGCTCTTACCAGCTGAACTCAACTATGAAATTCATGACAAGGAACTCCTTGGCATAGTTTGGGCTCTCAAGCGCCGGAGAGCTTTTCTCCTTTCTCTTTCTGATTCTTTTGAGGTCTTGACAGACCATTGTTCCCTTCAGTATTTTATGTCCTCTAAAGTCCTTACTCGTCGTCAAGCCCGTTGGGCAGAATTTCTATCTGAATTCCACTTTATCATCACTTACCGCCCAGGCAGGCTGGCCACTTTACCAGATGCCTTGTCACGTCGGGACGACGTGTACCCAGAGAGGGGGGTGGATTTCATCAGCAAGAATCCTCAAAATTTTCATCAAGTTCTCAAGCAAAATGAAATTCAAGAGTCAAGATTCTTCTCAATCAAAGTTGATATTTTTTCAGATGTAGTTGATCAGATTCAAAGACAAGTATGGCAAGACAAAGATTATAAGGAAATCCTCAAGAAATTAGCAAGAGGAGAATCAGTCCCAGACTATTCTCTTGAACCTCAAGCAAAATTATTATTGTTCAAAGATAGAGTAGTAATTCCAAGCAATCATGAAATTCAATTGGACATTCTTCAAAAGCGTCATGATTCACCGTTGGCTGGCCATCCTGGCCAGGAGAAGACCCTCAAGCTCATCAAGAGGGATTTTTATTGGGCTGGCATGAATCAAATCATCAAGGACTATGTGTCCTCATGTCAGCAATGTTCAAGAAACAAGAACATCCACCATAAGAAGTTTGGATTACTCAAGCCTCTTCAAATTCCATCTGGTCCTTGGAATTCCTTATCAATGGACTTTATCACCCAATTGCCCTTTTTAAGCAACTTTGATTCAATTTTAGTAGTTGTAGACAGATTTTCAAAAATGGCAATATTTATTCCAACTTATTCAACAATCACTGCTTTGGATTTATCTCAAATATTAATTAATCATGTCTTTTCCAAACATGGTCTTCCAACCAGTATTGTTAGTGATAGAGGTTCATTATTTGTTTCATCATTTTGGACTCAATTGTGTCAGCAGCTCAAGATATCAAGAGATCTTTCAACTGCCTTTCACCCTGAAACAGATGGACAGACAGAGAGGGTAAATCACATTCTAGAACAGTATCTTTGGATGTATGTCAGTTACCATCAAGATGACTGGCACACCTGGCTCCCTCTAGCTGAATTTGCTTATAATAATGCAGAACATTCATCAACAAAACAGTCTCCATTTTTCACTATTTATGGAAGAAATCCCAGCTTTGATTCAATTCACATTTCTCAAGATACACCTGCTGGAAAGTTATCATCAAAACTCCAATCAGTACAGCAAGTTGTCAAAGAAGAATTAGAGTCAGCAATAAAGCGTTTTAAGAAGTATGCAGATAAAAATAGAGCAATCCCACCTGATTTCCAACCTGGGGACAAAGTATGGCTAGCTTCCAAGAACATTAAGACAACAAGACCCACCAAAAAGCTTTCAGAAAGATGGCTGGGACCCTTTGAAGTTCTCACGAAGATTGGCAGCCATGAATATCACCTCAAGTTACCTCAACAATGGAAGTCAGTTCACCCTGTTTTCCATGTGTCCTTATTAGAACCAGTCAAGCAATTAACTATCCCAAATTGACACCAATTTCCACCACCTCCAGTAATAGTGGAAGAGCAAGAAGAATGGGAAGTGGCTCAGGTTCTGGACTCAAAACTCAAGAGAGGTTCATTATGGTATTTAGTGGAGTGGAAAGGATTCAATGAAGACCCAGAGAGAACAACTTGGGAACCAGCTTCCAACCTTACCAACTCCCCAGACCTTGTCAAGGATTTTCACACTTTGTATCCAGACAAGCCTGGCCCAAATGCCTCAAGAGTTTTATTTATGGTGCTTGGTGGGGATTGGAGTTTATGAAAGTAAGTTCCCCTCCTGGCATGCACCTTTAAGGGGGTATTCTACCCAAATTTGTTGTAAGCATCACCTTGGCCACTTTGTGAGCACTTGTCAATTCTTTGGACAGGTTCAGAAGGCCTTGCAACATCATACCCTCAAGATTTGGACCTTTTCATCAAGATATGGCCCAATCTTTTCTTTTATTTTCTCTTCTTTCTTTAATCATGCCATAAATTATCTTTCAAGACATTCATTATCAAATTCATCTTATGGCATATTTCAATTTTTATTTATGGTGCTTGGTGGGGAGTGGAAGTTATGAAAGTAAGTTCCATCTCCTGGTATGCATCCCTGAGGGGTCTAATTCTTGTAAAAACATTACCTTGGCCACTCTGTGAGCATCAAATGCTTGATTTCATCTTTCAGAATCTTTTGGCAAAAAATCAAGCAACTCACCACAAGAAGGACAACCCTCAGGCATTTCTTATTTCTTTCTTTACTCTCTTTTTCTTTCAATTCTTTTTCATTTTTTTTTTTATTTTTTATTTCATTTTCTTTTACTTGTATGATTTATTTTTCATTTCTTGTTTCAAAAGCAGCAATCATAACTCCCATATCTTGTTTGGGGAGTGAATTTATTTATTAATCAAGAGCAAACAATAGTAATAATGGAGACCAGCTACAGATAATCCTCATCAAAATTTCTTCAAGGTTTCTTTAAACTTTATAACCAAGGCATCTCCAAATCACAAAAGGCGGGGAACCAGAGGCAGTGGAGTCAAATATGAATGTCAGCCTTGAACTCATTCCTTAAGATCAAAATTGAAAGCCAAAACCCAATCAGCAAGGTGTTTATGGCAATTGACCAATCAAGGAGGGGATAAGAAGAAGATATTCAAGAAAAAAAAAATCAAGTTCATAGAAGAAATTGTTTAAAAATGGCCCAATTGGCCAATTTCATCAAGATATGCACTTTGGCACAATTGGCCATATCAGACCTCAAAACATCAAAACAGCCATTTTTCATCAATTCTTATCATAATATGCTTAATTGTGCATATTGGGTGATTTGCGCATTTTGGGCAATTTTGCACATTTGCGCACATTTGCGCAAAAGGGCCTTTTTTCTTGTCAAAAGCCTTCAAAAGGCCTTTTTGGCCAAAATCATTATAATTGCACATTTGCGCACTTTGTGCATTTTTGCACATTTTGCACATATTTGCGCATTTTGCGCAAAAATGCGCAAAATGGCCAAAACCCACTTTTAGGCCATTTTTTCAGAATAATGCAGTTTTTTTCATCATTTTCACCAATTTATGCCACATATGGCATATTTGCGCATTTGCGCATTTTGCGCAAAAATGCGCAAGATGGCCAAAACCCACCTTTAGGCCATTTTTTCACAAGAATTCAGTTTTTTCATTACTTTCACCAATTTATGCCACAAATGGCATATTTGCGCATTTGCACATTTTGCACATTTTTTGCGCAAATTGGCCAAAAACCCATTTATTCACATTTTCAGGGATTTGGGCCAGGACTACTCATTTGGCCCAAAATTTCAAATGTTGGCCACCTTATGCCAACACTCTAAATTCAAAATTATGATGATTTCAAGTGGTCTTGGGACAAAAACTCAAATCAACCACCTTTCAGAAGCCACAAGGACTCAAGAAAAGTTGATGAAGACACTCAAGACAAGATTAAAGAAATTTTTATGAAGATTGAAGGCAGTCTGAATGAAACAGAGGAAATTCAGAATCGAAATCAAGGGGAAAATACCTACAAATAGTCAAATGAAGATTGGTTTGAGTATTGATTGAAGAAGAAGTTTTAAGGGGAAAATCTTAAGGAATTGGGGGAAAAACTGTTTGAATTGATTGCAAGCTCATCAAGACTCACTATACTCATGGTGCTCAGAGCTCACCACTTTCAAGAGGGGGATAATGTCACAGCCAAGGAGGCAGGGGCATTTCCAATCATCATCAGCAAATCATTATATCATGGATACCCTTCAAAACCCAATCAGCAAGGGGGTTTCATTCAACAATTCACCCAATACAGTTTTCATACCTCAATACAGTTCCATACAGGCAAGACTCAAATACAGGATTCACCAAATACAGGCCTGTCATCAATACAGGCGCAAATACCTGTATTGACTGTATCACCTGTATTGGATTCACCAATACAGGATTCAATCCCACATCCAACTTCTTCCAGCATACAGACAAGTATCTCAACACTCAAACTCCAAGGCTGGTATTTCTCACATATACCAGCCCCTCTTCACCTACCTGGGGGTTTTTCCCCCAGTTAATTAAAATAGTTGATTTATTATTTAATATTATTTTATTCTCACTTTTGGAATATTATTTTATTATTTATTAAGTTAGTCTTAGCCTTCCCTCACCTGTTCAGTAGAGTCCTGGTGGCCATATCCTTATTAATTCCTTTTCTCTTTTCTGAAAAGGTTGAAACAGTGACTCAGGATTATTTGTGGTTGGCTCTTTATTATTGCTTTTGCTTTGTCTCTCTTATCTTTTATACTTATTATTTTATGACTAGGAATTTATCCTCTTACTCCATTACTCACATCATTTGAGTATTTCCTTTTGAGCCCTCCATAAGTAAGTCTGTTCACTGAGTGCCAGGCCCTCTTCATTTAGAAGATCCCCTGTGACATAAATAAGTATAATAATATAATCCATATTATAAAAAAATAATATAATAAATAAATATATCAATATAAAAGAATTAATATATTTAATAGCACTTTATTATTGTTACCAACAAATAATAAGAGCGTCAAAACTTGTTTTTTATTAATAAAAAACAATTAATAACAATAAAATTACTAATATTAAAGCTATAAGTTAATATAAATACTATTTATGTCAATTATAAAATTATTAAAGTAATAATAGAGAAAAATTATTATAATAAGAGAAAGAACCTACTTTTAATACTTAATATAATAATTTTGAAAAATGTTATGCCAAAAAATGTAAATACAACTTATTTAAATTGTAGTTACAATAATATTCAAGAAAAATTACAATTTTTCGTGATTTTACATGGAATAGAGGTTTTTTAAGAGAAATTTAAACAAAACAATTAAATAATTGCAATAATCACCTCAGGGATGATTATTATAATAAGATTAATTTTTTTTCTTTAATAATATAAAAGTTATATATATAACGAATAAAGAAATTACCTTTTTATTTAATGATTTAATGTTTTTTAAGCGTCTGAGGGGAAAACAGAGTAAAAAGAGCTCTATTTATAGTAAATACCTCCCTCCTAGAGTCCAAAAGGCTTCTAGTAGACGCTTACTGATTCCTTCTACTAGAATTGATCAATAATTTAAGGTTTGGTGATGATTACATCATGATCAAACCATCTTACCTCATAATTACGCCATTATTTAGAGGTATCACTATAGCTCTAAGTTTGATGACATCATAGGCTTGGAAGAAGCCTAGGCTTCGTGGATTTTGTTAGTATTAATTATCTTATAATATTATTCACCAGTTTTATCACTTATATGACTGTTAAGCTTAAAATAAGATTACAGTGAGTGATCTTAAATGATCGAATTTAAGGTTAAAATTTATCATTAATAACTTTAAATTTATACACGCTACAGCTATTCTGAGAGTGGATTGTGGTAGCTTGGCATGTCCTTATAACACTGTCAAGAGAATTTCATTACATCATCAAAACTCTATTTTTGATGATTTTTCTTGTAGCTCATCTTTTCTGTTAAAATTTAATATTTTAAACTTCAAGCCATGATTCCAAGGGGTTATACCTTGAATACTACAATAAAGAATACATCATTATTCACTAATGAACTAGTAGAATACAGCTTTCTACCTTTTTTTAAGTTTGGACCACTTTCACAACAAAGTGGTCAACAGCTCTATTGATTTTAATCAATAATTCATTACAGGTTTTAACCTTGTTTATAAGTTGTGAAATGAAGCTCATTTCTGTATTCCTACAGTAATTACGTGGTAACTTTATTTTTGGTTCATCACTATATCATGTATATTTCAAAAGATATTAGCTAAAATCCTTGAATATATGCATTGACCAAAAAAGTGCATATATTCAGCTTAACTCCTTAAGTATTGACTTTGGAGATTAGCTTCTTAATTTTTTTATGTGTATGATTTTATGGAGAATCCAATGGTACCATTTTTTTTACATGTTGTTTAATTGGTATATGAAATAATTAAGGATTCATGTTTTTTATAAGGTATTATTACTTATAACTCATTAAATATTGACTTTACAGATATGCCATAAAAATGGTATATGTGTATTTTACCATGGGGAATCCAATGGCTTAATTTATTTCACATGTTTATTCATTGGTTTTTAAATTAAACCAAGTTTGCTCCTATTTATGGCATTTTTGTAGTTTTAAGGTAATTATTTTTAATGTATAATTAATTTAAATATTTCTTGTGACCTTTTTGGGTATGTGGTCACATCTCAAAGGTTCACACAGATGCTACTAGCCCATTAATGAAGAATTATGTAATCTTTATTGTGATATTCAAGGAATAACCTTATGAATTCATGGTTTGAAGTCCAAAATAGTAACTTTTGACAGAAAGGTGGAGCTACAAGAAAAATAATCAAAAAGAGATTTTTGATTATGTGATTAAATCCTCTTTACAGCTTAGTGAGAAAATGCCAAATTATCAGAATTAACTCTCTGAATTTCTTTAGCATGAATAACTTCAAGGCTATTAAGAATTAAATCTAAGGCTTAAAAATTGTTGTTTCCGATCAATACCTCTAATCTTAAGATAGCTTGAACATTCAAATAGGAAATGAAACTGGAAGGACACCAGAATTTTATGATTCAAACTACTATAATACATGAAAATGAATTATTTTCCAAGCTTATAATGTCATCAAATTAGAGTTATAGTGATAGCTTGGGAAATAACATGAGAATGAGATAAAAAGTTTTAATAATAATGTAATCATCACCAAAACTTAAAATATTGATCAATTCCAGTGGATAAACTAAGTAAAAATCTACTATAAGGAAGGATTTTTAATTTAAATGGACCTCTTCTTCCTCTGTTTCCCCCCAGATACAAACTAAACAATAAAATCATTAAATAAAAAGGTGAATTACTTTATAATTCAATATAAAGCTCTTATATTATTAAAGCTCAAAGCTGTATCTTAGAGCAATCACTATTGTATATTTGATTACCTCAATATTCTATTGTCATTTGTTCATTTCTATTAAAATCTCTAAATCCATGTAAAATAGTAAAATTTGTAATTCTGTCTATTTTTTTTATTGGAAATAAAATTTAAATAAGTTGTATTTACATCCTTAGGTTTAAAAGCATCCAAAACTATTATTTTAAGTGTTAAAAGGAGGTTATTTTCCCTTTATTATTAATTTAAATAGTATTTGTATTAATATATAGCTGTAATATTGGTAATATTATTGTTATAAGTTTTTATTTATTCAATATCAATTCTTCATGCATTTATTGATTGTTTGTAGAAATAACAAATTGGCATAAATATATTAATTATCAATCATCAATATATTGTATATTCTTTTATTGTTATTAAATAATATAAATATTCATTCCATAATTATTATAATTATTTTAAATCTTTTCATTTATTAAAAATTGGGGAACTAAGAGTAAAATAAGTAACAATATTAGCAATTATTATTTATTGTTTAATAGTCAAACCTAAAACAAAGATACCAGACTATATGATCACAAAATTACTCAACACACAAATCTGAGAACATGGAAAATTATGGTACACTGAACCAAGCAACGTACATGGAAGGAAGAGCTGGCCATTGTGGAGAAACAAAATCATACAAAATTACAGCACTACATGCATATTTAGCAAGTCCAGAAGCATCAATGCATATAAAATGCCATCCATACAAGATGTAAGAAAGAAGACATCTATTGGGTGGGATGTACAACTCCTACAGAATCAACTTCAAAGACAAAAATAATTACAAAATAAAGTAAGCCCAAAACAATAAGGGAACAGAAATACCCAAAAAGAGAAATTTGTGCTAAAAATGTAGATCACCTTACCACCATTCTAATAATTTCAAAAACCCCAAAAAGAAAATATATAAAATTGATGTAGAATAAGAAGAAGGACCAACAGGAAAAATCTGATTCTGAAATCATGGTAAGAAACCTCTGGAATGATTCACTGAGGGAATCATACTATATAGTGGAATTTAATGAGAAACACCTGCTAGAAATACAAGATATGGATGTATAGTCTGGAATACCAAAAAAAACACAGACAAAGAGCTCTTTAAGAATACACAGGATGAAGCAAATGTTCTGGTAACACCAAAAAGGGTATGGGGTTCATTAATGGTACACCTAAAAAGCTTAAAGTTTAAATAGAAAACACAACAAACCATTGATCATTGACACAGAGGATAGTTTCTCCATAGTGTCAAAGGAATACCTGAATAATGATTTTCCAAAGTTTAATGAAGATATTATTTCAGCTAAGTTCAGGGAGGTTTAGAGTTCATAAGGGAGGATTCATTCTCTTTGGAAAATTGTCAAAGAAATAGTTCCCCCCCAAGAAAGGCAGCTTCATAATAAAAACTGATTTTATAGTCCTGGACACTGCACAGGTGCAAGGATCCTTGCTGAGTACAGAATAACAAAGAGTTTATGTCATAGAAATCTGTAAAAGTAAGAAAATCTAGCTCACCATAGGTACAAAAATAAAAAATAATGTCTCATTTGATATAAAACATATCAAAAATTAGAACATACTTAAATAGCTGTTGGAAGAATTTGAAGAAGGCCAATATGAAACACATTACAAGTAAGGTGAAATTCAAATTTGTTAAATTACTGAGAGATCACAGAAACCCTTTTGGAATTTGGGATGAACCTCTGGGATAAATCAAAGGGAAGTATATAGAGCTAAATCTATTTGTATGAAAAACTTAAACACCTATGCTCAGAAGACAACCATAATAATTGGTCCTGAAAACTAGGAAAGATATCAGAAAACACGTAAATAAACTCCTAGAGATAGGGGTAACTTGAACAGTCAGGCATACTTAAATAGTAGAAGTCACTAAGCCAGTCCCCATTAAATGAAATGATGGAAAGTTCAGATTGCATAGTAAACTCAGAGCCTTGAATAATTAAACCAAAGAACGAAGGTACCCAATCTGTAGGATACCTCATGCACTAGAAAATATTTCAAAAGCAAATTTATAATGAAGATGGCATACATTAAAGTCTTTCACCAGAATTGAGTGAATACAAAATCCATTAAATTCATAATAATCATATGGAATATGGGAATATATGAGCATACCAATATTCCATTTGTCATCCAAAATGGGCCATCCAACTTCCAAAGTATGTTGAATAACATATTTAAAGATGAAAAATGGAATTTTTGATGGTAGTGTACATTGCTGGTATCATATTATACTGTGAAACATCTCATGATCATGTAGGACAAATCAACAGAGTATTGAGCAACTGCACACCCATAAATATGACAGTTTCTTTCACAAAGCTCAATTTTATCCAACAAGAACTTTTCTAACTAGGGAACAACATCACAGGAATGTATTTGGCCATAGACAAAAATAAAGTAGAGTTATTACTGAAGAAAACAGTAGCTAAAAAAATAAAATAAAATCAATCTTTTCTGGGCTTTTCTAGCTACTGCAGAAGCCACAGCCAGAATTTTTCACACATCACCAGTAGCCTATAAAAGCCATTCTCAAAAGATGTGGTCTTTGACATTACCAAAAAGAGAAGGAATGCACTTCAGAAAATAAAATATTAACTCAAACATGAACCTGTCTTTATGATTCCTCACTTTTAATTACCATTAAAATTATACATTTGATACAAAATGTGTCCAAGGGCTAGGAGCTGTACTTCACAAAGTACAAATAGTGGAGGGAATAACTGAAGAAGGAGTTATTTCTTATAAATATAAACAGCTGAAAGACTCAGAAACTAGATATGAAAAAGCTTGAACAGAATTTTCATTCCTTGTATTGGAATTAGAGAAACTTCACCAACACATAGAAGGAGCAGTATTTTTAAGGTTCTCAGATTTCATAGCACTCAATTCCTTTCTTAATATGTGAACAACAAACAGGCATATTTTGAGGTGCCAAATATTCATTCAAGAATATAGAGGAAATATGAGGTCTATCTAGACAGAGGTTAAAAGCCACACTAATGCAGATGGACTCAGTAGAGGGCCACCATGTAATAACCTAGAATACCCAGAGTATCATCCTGATCATTGGACGGAAATGGACAGGAAGTAAAATTTCAAACTGTCTGACTGGGAATTAGGAAATGACTCAACTAATCCACCACAAATTACTCAGGAAGAAAAAAAGAAACCTATATTTGGAGTTAATTTTTAAGGTGTGGATATGAAACTTGGAATAAAAATCAAGTACTTCTCCTGTCCTCTAAATTTTTATAAGGTAAAATTTGATTTAAAATAAATTTTGAGAGTTTTAAGAGAAAACATGCCAAATTTATTCTTTTTTACTTTGTTAGTATAAACAGAATAAAATTATAAATATTTCTTGTTCTACCAACAATAAATATTTATGGCTAAAAGAGAAATGTATTCAAAACCAATTTCAATTGGAATTAATTTAACAAAAGACTGCAGGAATTTGATGTTACAATAGAGTGTCTGAAAACAATATTCAAGAGAAAAAACACCCAAAAGTGACCAGAGTGAATTTGGAAACAAAGTGACAAAGTTAACAGTGATGAAAGATGCTTTAATTCACTTTTGGGGTGGTTCATGGGTACAAATGATTATAAGAGTTTCCACCAAAGGTTATAAGGTTTTTTTAAAATTGTTGAAAGCTTCAGAATTATTCAAAAAGGGTTGTTGTAATCTTTCATTGATTAGCTTAACAGTTATTAAACTAATTATAAAACATGAAGATTCTAACATGAAAAGAAAAGTGGGGAAAGAAGACATTCTTTTATGGCCACCAATTTTCTTACTCTAAAGGTTAATTTTAATTAAAGCAGTCTTTAGAAATCAATTTACACCAGAAAAATCAATTATGGAATCATTTAACCCTGGTTTAGACCAAATAACAACTGATTTGAGCCATTTTTTGCTATTTTCAGCAATTGCTATAGTAAGACTTGGTTTAAACTCTTTATAAAATGCTAAAAAAGTTTTGAAAGACCTCAAAATCAGTTGGAACGTTTATTACTGATATTTTTTTTAACTTAAGGGTAGATTTACCCTTGTGGTAACAATTAAAACTTCCCTTGATGGTATCAAAACCTCATCATCAATTGAGTCACAGACCCTGTGACTCAATTCCAGGCAAAAAGTGATGTACCTTTGTGTGAATTTCAACATCTCACACCTGTTAGCAAGGAATTTGGGGGTGTGTGGCACCCTTGGAGCCAAGGTTCTTTCCCCCCCCCAAAAATTAATCTTTCCAATTCATTTTTTCTTTATTTCCTCATCATGTATCAGACCAAAAATTTACAAATGTAATTCAATTGAAAATTTACAGCTCACAACCGTAATTATTGATTCCACATAACAAAATCCAAGTTCACTTTTGTAATACACATGCACATTTTTACATGTCAATTGCAAATACTTCAATTCCTCATAGCTTCTAAAAGACACCCCAGGCCACAATTTTAAATCAAAAATTGATGATAAACAACACATGTGATTTGAATTAAGGTTTTGAGGATTTTCAGATTTTAATACAGAAAATATTAAAAAATTAATTGAAGCTTATTTAGAGTTGAGCAACAGAATATTCATTCAGAGGTGACCCCACCTGATTTCTTATTGCAAATACAATGGTGAAATAATTTCTATCAGTTTATTGATTGGAAAAAAATTTAGAATAATATTTATCAAATCTTTTTCCAAAAATATTTCAATTTGATTATCTTTGATCAAAATTTATTTTTGCTTGATTTTTCCAAATAAAAATGTATTTTCACATTCTTGAATTATAATGTTAGGTTATGATTAAAATCTTGTTTTTTTATTGAAAGTTTATATTTATATTTGAATTTGCTTGCATAATAAAGATAAATTCATTTATGTTTCGTTATAACTTAATTTTATGATTTCTAGTCTTTTTGGTATATAAAAATACCTGTAAGGCTCACATTCCCTCCCCCTAAAAAAAGAAATATTACTTTGTAATATTGTTATTTCTAGTGTACCTGAGACTTCTTAGAAGTCTTATAGCTTTAGGTATGTCCTTTTGTGCTAAAAACTCCCTTCACAAGCTGGGGCATTGTACCTGACAAGGCATTCCCTTACTTTATTAGTTCTCAATTTCTTCTCTTTAATAGCTTTGATAATCTTTTTAGTACTCAATTATTCAATGGGAGGTATATGCTGGTGAAATTTATTCATCAAGGGAAATTTTTCAAAATCACCATATTTGGGAGGTTTTGTCAAGCTCACTGCAAATGTAGGGTGTTTATTACTAATTTCCACATATAATACTACTTCAACAGAATTTTCCCCATGAAGGGTTTTGATAAAAAAAGGTCCTGCAAAGGAGGCTTTAAGATTTTTTAATCCTTTGATTTTATTAAAGTTAGTGGTGGATAAAAGTAACAAATATCCTACCTTGAAGTCTGGAGTAGCATATGACTTGTCTGATTTGTTTTTGCAATATGCAGATGAGTCCTCCATTCATCTTACTGCATGTTTTCTAGATTTTTCTAGCATTATTTTGAAGCTGGAAATTTTGGGATGTATTTCAACCACATCCTGGGGTAGTCTGGGATTGCATGCTTTCTCTATAATAGCATTAGTAAGATTGGTACTGGAATGAACAGATGTTTTATATTCTAGCTCCAGTGCAGGAGGAAGGGTACAACAATGATGGGTGAATATAAAGCATTCTTCAAGCTCTAGGCTATACGCAAAAAATCTTCTGACCATATCTTCAAAGGTTTGGATAATTTTTTCAGCTAGGCTATAGGTTTGTGGGTGGTAATCTGTATAGAAGGATGACTTGGTCACAAATAGTTGGTAAATATTTTTCCATAGTGCTGAGGTAAATTTGGGATCACTTTCACTAATAAAGCTTGTTAATATTCCAGTCCATGATACTACTCTATTCCATACCAGAAGAGCAGTATCCATGGAAGTATCATCTTTGTGACCTGCTAAAAAGATTGGAGTCTTACTAAAAATGTCAGAAATCAATAGGAAAAAATTCTAGATTTTATCACCTCCTTGTGGTAGGCCATTTACCCAATCCATATGAACAATTTCCCAAGGTCAACTACATTCTCTGATTCAATAATATTTACAAGTTTTTTGAAAGTGTATTTGTTTGCTTTCTGAAATCTGTCACAGGTTTTTGCAATGCTCTGCTACATCCTTTTGCCGCATTGACCACCATATGCAGGTCCTAATTTTCTCTCTTTTTCTCTCCTGAGAAGGGGCTTTCATGGCATTCTTTTAGCACAAGATGGATAAAAGACCTGTACACAACTTTCATGACACATGTGTGTTTTTACTATGGTAAATAATGCCATCAAGTAAATGGAATCTTCCTTAATCAGATGAATTTTTCCATATCTCAACTAAGGCATGTATCAAGGAGTTACCTTTAGCATTTTTGGTAAGTAATTGACATAGGAGGATAAAATTCCTATCTTTAGTATATCTTTTCCTTAATTCCTCAAAGAAGGTATTGTTTAGGTCTTTAACACTGATTCCTTCTATTGGGAGTTGTGGATAAGCTTCTTCTGGCACACAAGTAGGATTTTCAATGTAATTTGGTAATGGCCATATTCTCAGTACATATGAATTTTTGTGAACATTCCCATCTTTGTATACAATGGTCATATTACCTCTATATACTTGTATGGCTATTTACCATCCAAGCATATGTCTGTTGGGTGTTTTCATATTCAGAAGTGATTTCACAGTGGTGCAATCTGTTATGACTTTGAAAAAACATCATCAAGGAAAATAATTAAACTGTTCCAAGTCCTGAACAATACATAAACATTCCATTTTACTTGCCCCATATCTGGATCCAGTATGTTTGATTTGCCTAGATATAGAACATATGGGTCCTTCCACAGGTTTTTCATTAATAATCTGGACTTGATGAAGTGCAGCTCCTAGCCAATCTCCTGATGCATCAATTTGAAACTTAAAGGGAAGTTTGAAATATGAAATAAGTAGGAGTGTAGCAGTCTTAGGGATTCAAAAGCTTTTACTCTTTCAACAGTCATTTCAAATACTTTATCTTTGTCACAAAATTTATAAAGAGGTCTTTCTATGGATGAAAAATCTTTAATATTCTTCCTGTAGTATCCTGAAAATTCTAGAAATGACTGGACTTCCTTTCTGTTCTGAGTTATTTTATGAAAAGGCTTCCTTGTGCTATATAAGATGGTAGAGAGTTCATTTTCATGTATTTAAGTGAGATGAAGATGGACTTCAGCTTCATTAATTTGTTCTCATTTGAACTTCTCCAAATCTAAGCTGATTTTTGATACTTTATTTACTGTCATTTGTCTTTAAAAGGTAAAAATGCAAATTTCTGATGCTTATCATTAACAACAGTAAAGTATCTGTCTTTTTTGTTATTTTAATCTATACCATACATGATTTAATAATCATTTCCCTATATGAAATGGGTACTAGAGCAGTTTTCCATAACAAATTAAACAATAATTTTTAAATTAACCTTGATTTTTGGAAATATTACAGTGGTTTTAAATATTTCTGATAATTCCATTTGATTGCTTGCACTGTTGAATTTTATGAAATCAATTGGTAATGATTGATATTCAAAATTTAGTATACAGTCCTTGAGAAAATGTTTTAACACAAGAGCAGAAGGCTTCTGGGTCAATTAAGAGCTGAGTGAGTTTTTTATCAATCACTACTTCTGTTATACATAAATATCCATCTGTATAAACTTTCCCCTATTATGGTTTAGTTTTCATAAGTTGTGTATCTTAATTTTTGATAAGTCAAGTTGATTATTACTTGGTTGTGGTAATGGGGAGTAAGATTCCATTATTTCAAATGTGAAATTAATATTTCCCATATTTTTTTGAATATCCAGACAGTATCAATGATTTATCATTTAAACTCTCCTAATTTACATCATCTTTGTAAAAATCAGGTTCCTTTTAAATTTTAATTTTATTTATTTTCCCTCTTTTTAGACATGTATTAGCTAAATGTGTTCACTTTTGGCAAATATGGAATTTTTTAATTGTTTCTGCATATTTATATTTCATATTACTAGAGTTCTATTTATAGTTTTGGTCCACAGAATCTATTCAAGGTTTGTTCAAACTTGTTTTAACATTCATCCTACCAGAACCAATTTTGGTTCTGGTGGTTACTTTTTCAAGTATATTTATAATATCCTCTTCTGAACATTGTTCAGTGGTCCTACTTTTTACATAATGTTCCAAATTACATACAAATTGTCTCAGAATCTTTCTGTGGATCATGAATTCTTACATTTAAGGTTATAATACTGTTAGCCTATCCTTTTGTTTGCAAAATCATGGTAAGGCTATGTCATTGTCAGAATAAAATTTTCAAGATTCAAAGGCTTTCTCTACTTCAAATATCCAAGAATCATTGTCCCACTTATTATTAATGATTTGGGCTTTCCACCAAGTCGAAATTTGGTGTCCATGTGCTTGTCTTAAACTGATATACCATTCATGAGCTTACTTGGTAAACAAGGTTTTACATATTGCTGTTATCAATCCTTCTGATAGTTCAAAGTCTTCTTTGACCATTTAAATACCTCTAATGAAATACATATGGTAATATTCTGCTTCACCACTGACATTAGGCCATTCTTTCAATTTTGGTACTTCTTTGAAGAGTGCTCATCCCATTGATGTTTCCAAGTTATGGAAAGAACTGGTTAATTAATTATTTATTTGTGCATTTGCTACATGAAATACTTGTGAGTTAGAGTGTTTTATACCCTCGTGTTGATTGAGAGGTGTAAAAATTCTTGGAAATGTGGTCAGTAATAGTTAAATTTTGTTCCTTTTAATATTATTACACCTTATGGAATTTCTGACTTCATATTTGAACCCTTGTATCAAATTGATCAACTCAATTTTATAAATATATTTTTTGATTTTCATTTCTTTCCATAATTCTGATTTCTAGTGCTATCAGGAATACATTTATTCAATTTCAATGTTAATTTTGATACTTCTGCTTGTGAGGTATCAAAACACTTTTGCAAGGCAATGGTATCTGTATTTACTTCAGTAAGAGAATTTGTAATATCATCAAGTATTTCATTCTTATCTGCCTTGATATACATATTTATTTTCTATTTTTGTTTAAGAGGAGTGATATTTCCATGCCTCAACCTAAAATTTATTCCTATTCCTACACATAAAATTGTGAATTCAGATATTTCTTCATGCCTTTCATGGATGTAGTTTGCCAAATCTACACATCCAAATGATTACTAAATCCACGCACCAAATTTTTTTAATCCAAAAGGACTAGAGTTTCACAGTTACCCACTTTCAATTCTGATGATTATATGAGTCTCTGAGAAAGGTTTTGATAGCTCAGCATATGTAAAACTACTTTCTACAGTTTTTCTTACATGAAAGAAAATAACCACCATAAGGACAGGAAAATAAAATCAAAATCAGATATTTGAATGAGCAAAATGTACACACCTTTCCAAAGTATGCTTCCTTTGTTGTACCTGCAATTCATAAATATAAATTAAGCAGTTCTAGATTTCTCATCAAATAAAACTTCTTATGAGTTAACATACCCTTTTCATGTTTATCTCCATTGTATCAGGTGATATAAAATGGTATGCCATTCCATTTTTCCTTTTCCCAATATGATGTAGACAATCAACAGCTTTATCTTCAGCAGCTGGAATTCAATGAGGCTCCTAGACATATATTATATATATATAAATTATATTCAAATATCCCCTCATGGCCATATAATCATAACTCATACCATTATAAATACAACATCTGCACAACTTATATTCAGGCAAACCCCTGGAGCCCCTATTGAAGCCTCAAGTACTTCCTCATTTTTGTTATCCTTGAAGTTCTGAAGTTATGCCTCCTGTGTAGCTTGGCCTATTGTTCTGTCAACACATGTAAAAATTATCTTATTGTTTTCTAATACAATTACAATCCTACCAGTTTATAACCAATAATTATCACTCAAAAGATTCATAATTATCAAAGGAGAGGTCAAAAAATAGAATTTGCATAGACAAAATAAGGTAAATAACCAAACAGACAAATCAAGAAATGTTGTAAACTGTGAAAAAATGATTTATTTTGGGGTTGAATTTTTAATGTTGTGGCATGATAAAAGGATTTTCAAGAGCCTCTGAATTTTAGTTCTTTGTAGACTTGCTTTTACATCAACATGTGTTGTTTTGGTACTATTAAAAAAACTCCCTTCTATCTGTGTCCCATATGGTGAGTACATACCTTCAATGTCATATATACTTTCACTAAGTAAGTGATGATTGCGACAAAGGCAAAGCTTGTTTATATACTTGAAGAACATTTCTGGGCCTTGATGAGATGTTGTTAAGAGCTCTTTGTCAATCTCATTATATCTATCTGATGTCCAATCTGAGAGAGGTTTGTGGATATAATGAGGATTAATTTCTGGTTGATCATTTAAAATGCTGTCCTTTTTTCTTTGTAGAGAAAGATGCCTCAGGCATAACTGAAGGGGGCTATAATTCCCTTTTTTGAGCTCTTCCAATAGAGTTGGTACCCAATTCTCTTGTTTTCAATTTTTAAATGCTGTAATGAAGGTGATTAGGCTCATTAAACCATTCATACTTTTTTTAATAGGGGTTTCTGTAAGGCTCTGCATGTTTTGATTTCCCCAATTGCTTTGAAGAAATTTGACTCCTGACTTCTTATCTGATGAGGTATGTAAATTTAATTTATATATCTTTCATAAGAATTCCACAATTAATAAATAATAAGCTTGAAAACGCACTGGGCCTCATCTAAGAAAACTTGGTACCATTCACTATGGTAAATCCAAGAGCTTTCTATATTATTAGGCTGACCAAACTCATGGGCTAACAAAAGATAGCTGGATATTACAATATCAGCTTCAGACCATTTTTTGAGTCCAATCTCCTTTGTTTTCTTCCCATGATAGGTGACAAGCTTTAGCTGTGATATGTCTGTGTGTAATTTGAATTTATCTTCCCAATTCTTTATCAAATGAGGTAAGCATATTATGAGTGTGGAATGTTTTTTATTAATAAACTCTTTGGTTGGTGGAATATCTCTTTTGAAATCTTCAAGAGTCATATATATGGGTGATATGAACTGAATTTATTTTCCTAGTCCCATGTCATCTGCAAGCAGACAGCCCAAGGGAGCAGGGCTGAAGGAGTCTTGGAGGTTGTTTACTTGCTTCTTTTTGATGCTATGTATCAAATTTCTTCTTTTATTTGAGGATGATGGTTTATCTCACCACAGAGAGTTTGCCAATCTTCCATTTGGGGTTTCTCTATCCAGGAGAAATGCTAATCATTGATTTTGATTAGGATTAAGCAATTCATTTAAGAATGGTATTAGGGATTGGATTTGCTTAAGGTCATTCCCACTTGGAATCTTCTGGATCTGTGAGTGCAACTCAGGCAACAACAATAAATTCTAAGAAGATATAATGGGCTTGGGCTCCATGTGTGAGATAAGTGAACATCCAAAATGTTCAGAGCTGTTGTATGTGGCTGGTTAGTCAATCAATATTGAAATCTGTCTAATGAGGTCAAATGTATCAATGCTTGCTGAGGAAAGCTAAAAAAATAAAAATTACTATTGGAATAGTGATTTTTATCTTGTTTTAAAGGTTAAACTTGACAAAGCTTTAAATAAATGCTTTCAGGTTGGGGGTTTTCTCTAGATTGGTGTGCCACATGCTAGCAGGACCCCAGGATATAAATAAATTGGGTTCCCCAATAATGGTACCAGTTCAGAGGTGACATCCAGAGGAAGCCTACTCCAAGCTTCTCTTTGATGTGGTGTATACAAGAATAAATTTTGACTTGTATGACATAAGAAAATTCAATAATCCTGTGAAAAAGGTTTCTGAATGGGATTAGTGAGGCATACATGGGTTTTCAATATTGCAAGGCAATATGGATTGGAAGAATTCATCTTTTCAAAAAAAGATCCAGTTTGATCTTGGCAGGAATGAATGATAAATTCAATGAACTGGAGGGGGAGAATATATACTAAAGTAATTTTGATACTAATCAGGCAGGCTTGTGGTTTTCAGTTTCTATTTTTATTATAAAGAAAAACACAATAGGTTCAATAAATAATTGTTTGAGTGACACATGAGGCTTCAATTGTTATCTATGATTCATAGATTTAGTTGATTCCAGATGATGATATTTTTCAACAATCAGAATCTTAATCATAATCTCATGAGATCAATTCTGCATTTCTTTGCCACACATTTTATCACTTATGGGGATGGATGCTTATCTTCACATATTTTTGATCAAGTGGGTGGTTTCTTAACATAATCATCATTTTATATTAAGCTGAAGTAGAAAAAAAATCTGGTCAATTTAGAGATGAAAGGAACTTTACTCTTGGATATGCCAATATAATTGTATCAAGCTCTGAATGAGAAGAATCTTGCTATTTGAAGCCCTGAATTTAAACAGAATGCATGGAGGCCATTCCTAAGAATACTTAAAAATGTATATTTAAAAAATGTCATCAAATGAAAATTTTTACTCAAGTTGGGATCAGACATCCCATTTCATGCATAAGTTTCCTAGTATAAGGTTGAAAAGCTACATCAAAAGAAATGGAAAGTAACAAGAAATTTATATGTTGGAAAGCTTCATTTTTTCTGTTTATGTCTGTTTCTTTTTATTTTTAATCTCTTCTTGATGCCCATATGTATTTTCTTCTTGGATTATTGGATCCATACATATAAGGCTTTTGCTCTTGAATATAGCATGGAGTTGACTTGGAAAGAACAGCCAAAGTGAGTTATGGTTGGAAGCTCATCAATAACAGGAGGTGGCTGAGTGGTCTGGTGAAAAGGAGCTAAAGCTTTCCAGGGAAGTTCAATAATACCTTGTTTGCAAGAAATATCCAAAAGTGTGGAGCATTCAGGAAATGAGAGGCCATAGCCACAGGAGCGGATGGGAGATGTAATTGGTCTTATGGCTGATTTGTCAAAGAATGTGAACAAACCATAAGTCCAAGTATTCATGTCCTTCTCATCTCTATGAACATGATTATGAAAACCATTGGCTGTTATGATTACATTTCAGAAAGACAGTAATTTATGGTGGAACATTGTATTCCATTCACCTTCATGCAATTCAGGTAGATGGGCTTCTTGCATGATGTCATTATTCTCACAGGCAGCAGACATAAAGAGAAGCTTGATGCAGGAGGAAAAAAGACTTCAAACCAAGAAAGGGTCATCCATTCTTCATTATCTGCCTCTAATATTTCTGGATTCATTCTGGTCTTCCTGGCATAAACACCTAGTAAAAGGATAATAAAATTAACAAAAAAACCTGAATATAATTTTCTAAAGACTCACCTAAGAATATACCACTATCACTTCCACAGCAAAATCCAATTCTTTTTATATGACCATCAATAAGATCAGTATTGGATTTATTTTGAGCACGATTTTGGGCTAATTTGTAAAGTGATATTATTAGTTGATTTGATGAAATCAAAGCTGAAGACAGATTATGAAATGGATGCAAGTGATAAATGAAGAGGGGCTCATGATTTTTTGAACTTACACTATTGAAGAATTTGGTGTTTAATTTATGGAAGGTAATAAAAGTTTTTTATTCTATTTGGCTTGGGCTTAACTGGAACTGTACTGAATTCACCTCTGCTTGAATCAGAAGTAACAAAATTATTAAATTTAAAATTCAAAAAAAATAAAAAAACAACTTACTTCAGTATGTATTGATTTCAAGTTTTTGGTTGAGAGGATTATTTTATATTGATGAAGAATATATTATCAATTTGGAGAAAATTAGGTTTGTGTGATGATGTTAATAATCAAAAAAGGTCTTGTGGTGAGGGTATTTCTCTCTGAAAGGATCAATTAAAATCAATGTGATGTGAATGACCTACACAGTGGGAAAATAGCTTATTCCGCAGTTAAGGTGCTGCGCCAAAGCCAGGAATGAACTGTGGCATCAGCTGTGGGGTCAGCAGCGGCAATCTCAATGTCACCTGACCCCTTCAGAATTTTTCTTTCTCTTTAAGATGTAGTTACTCAGGCTCACAGTTATGGAATCACAAAACAAACAATGATAAACAAGAATTTCAAAATCAAAAAAAAAAAACCAATTACCAAATCACAAACACCAAAGGAAAACAATTCATTCATTCAATTGATTGTAGACTATTGTTAGAATTGAAAAAGAGTCTTGCTTAGTCAGAAACTATTAGACATCACCTTTGGCTCACATGATAACAAGAATTGTCAAATTGGGCATTTGTGACACACATTTTGTGTGCCAATCTGACCATTGCCCCAAAAAACCTTGTTTTCAACCATGGTTCATCCCTTGGTCTATGATGAAGTATTTAGAGATGCTCTGCAAAGGTCCCTAGGTCATACATGTAATTAACTGCTTGTCTATGTTAACATTTGATGGTTTAAAAGCTGAGACTGTAGTAGTCAAATATACACACTGAGGTCTATAAAAAAGGTCAGTTACTGAATTCCAAAATAAAAAGGGTACTTAAAAAGCCAGCCTTTCCAATCAAGTCAATTATGTGTAGCCACTCACTGACAGTGGTTGGTTGGTTTCTTCTATTTGCTCATGACACTTTGTAGTCATTGGTGTTGAAGTATTGGTTGAATTCCTCCATGATACAACTCTAGTATGAATTCTTGATTGAATGGTCTTCAATTTAATAGAAATAGAAATGAAACTCAAGTTCAGTTAGAAAATTAAGTTGTGGTTTTAATATGATTACTAACTAATATAAAGTACTGTTGAGATCAAGCTTTGTTTGCAAAGTTAAAGGAGGATGTTTTCAAACAACCCAATGAGTGCAGAAGTTTTAAAAAATAAATTTAATGAAAAATATTTTGCCAAAGTCAAATGAGATTTTTTTAGTGAAAAACAATGAGATGACAAATGTAAATTCAAGAACTTTGAGATGGGTGCAGAAGCAGCATCAGCTAAGCATATAATTCCTTAGGTAGGTTTTTCTGAGTGTCCATCTTGCAATAGAGTATAAATTTTGAATTTCAAGTGCCTCACTGGGAAACATCCAATAACAACAAAGTGGCTGGTGACAAATTTTAGTGAGCAAATGCCTTTGCTATTCCAAATTGATACCAATGAAACACGATACCTTAGTTTTTTTGGTCTTTGTGTAATACCTTGGTTTTCTTGGTCTTTGTGTATAAGCTTGAGTGTTATCTGTATTGCTTTGACACCAGTAAGGACTCCACATTTCAAGACATTTGGCTTGTCTTCCTCAATCAATAAAAGGGCACTATTGCATAGGCCTTGCAAAATATTTGAGCTTATTGAAAGTAAGATGGGGGTGTTTACTTTCAAGTGTGGCTGGTGTAAGGTAAAGCCAGGTATTGTTAAGCAATTGAGTAATTCTTCCCGAATAGCCTCTTGCCCCTCCTCTACAACCGCATTGATAAAATGTGAGACAAAAAATTTCCATAGCTTTTGCAGATGCTAGCATAAGGAAATGAAAAATAGTCCAAAGAAAAATTGAAAGATATTCGAAAAAATGAATAAGAAGGAATAGGTTAGGAATACTGGTCTTGACAAGAGAAATAATAGCTCGCTAAGTTTTACACCATATTTTGGGTTATATGCATCATCGCTGTGTGAATTCACATTTTCAAAAATTTCATATATCTCTTTGGATATTTTCTAGCCAAAGCAAAATGATATCGTCATTCACTGAGCTGCTCAAGAGCAATTATCAGCTTTGATGAACTTAATTATAAAACAAGAAAAAAAGAATATCACTCACTCTTTGCCTTGCCCTTCCGACCACTTTTTCTTCTTGTTCACAAATATTTTTTCCTGCTTCCTTATTTTCATTTTTGTATTTGTCTGCCATGAAATAGTGAACATAGTGATCATAAGTGGAACAAATTAAATTTATGTCATTCAGGTATGAAAGGTTGGCGTGCATGTACTGGTAGGAACCACTGCTGGAGAGCTGGCGGAAACTCATTATTGCTACTACTCAACAGGCTTCATCGTATAATGAGTCAGCGGCTTCTTCAAGGTCAGGTCCCCAAACTCAAATACCAACCTTGGCCAAGATTTAATTGATATATAAAATTTCAAGCTCTTGCATGTTGACTATGTTTTTTCCAATCTTCTTTCATCCTGCGCAAGCATCATGTAAAGTTTGAACTTCATCTGCGCTGATGAGGCTGAATTTGGATGTACTATTTGCTGCTTCAAAAATCTCTTCGTTGTTTGAAAATCGTCCATAAAACTCTTTCAACAGTGAACAATCAGGAATGGGGGGGACCACTTGTCTCTCAATCATACCCCCTCATATTTTAATGTAGACATATAGTGCCTCCTACATGAAATAAGTGATTAAGACAACTGTTAAAACAAAATTAATATAAAAAAAATACTTTTGTGTGTTTAAAATCTTCTGTCATTTCACTCATTTGCAATTGATTAGGGATACATTTGGTTGATGGAGTATTTGAGATTAGTTCTTTCTGACAACAATTAGATGGAGTGGGGGTGCTTCCATTGGATTTATGATGTGCAGTGTTTTTTATGTGGTTGCTTAGAATTTCAAAGATCCTTCTTTACTACTGACTTTAATTTTTTTTTCTTGACTTCGTGCAAGAAGCTCTAGTTTCTGACTGGAGTTCCAGCACCTGAACTTTATTCATGAGAATTGTATTTTGGTGCTCTCTTGCAGCAAGTGTGGTCTTGAGGTCTAGTAGTTCATTTTTTTGAAATTTTTCTCTTGATTTATCATGTAAAATATAATTTTTATTCATTGTTGAAGACTAGTATAAAAGTAAAAAAAAGAAAGGGTTGCAAGCTAATTAAGCAAGACTTTTATTAAAATTTTAAGTGCAAAAGTGAAATATTTAAAAAAAAGACCAAGTGAGCCAGTACCACTCTGAGAGACATCAGGGCAAGACCTGATTAAATTGGTGCTGAAAGGGAATTCAAAGAGCCTTATTTATAGATACAAGTGGTACACAAAAATATTCAGCTCAGTAGGTGAGTGAGGATGGCAGGTAGGGAAGGACTGAGTCATGATTAACGTAGTTGAGTTGATTAGGTGAGTGAGGCTGGAAAGTAGGGGGGGACTGATTCATCAGTAATGTTTTTGAGTTGATTAGGTGAGTGATTGACTACTGAGATGATAAAAGCAAAAAGTAGTGAGGGAGTAAAAAAGAAAACGACATCAACCATGGGGTTAGTTGATGCCAGCGGCAGAAGTTAATACAGCCTAAAGGGTCGGCGCAATGCTGGATCCACAGTGTCAGATAAATGCCTTCTGTGCTAATTGTTAGATAATCTTCCACTCAAACTGGTTGAGAGGTGGCATGTTCAATCTTGGGTGCTGGCCAGACTCACCTGGGGGCACCTGGGTTGTGAATCTGGGTGGTTGGTAACAATAGCTTTGGCAAACCAAATCCAACTAATTCTTTCTTGGTGGAACAGGTAGGCTCTGTGGGTTCAAGCCCCTCAGAATTTCCCTGGAATAACATCTATCATATATCTCTATTTTTGCACCAAATTCCCATCAGCACAATTATTTTCTATTGTGATACTTTTGGAATAAAGTTTTTTCCTGTGACTTTTTTTGCACTCAGGTGACAAAAGAACACTGGTTAATCTTAAAAGAATCTTTGAAAAAATCTTTTCAAAATCATCACTCCACACATTAAACATATTTTACACTCAATAGTTATGAGTTGCAGGTAACAGGTAATAGTAAGTAATATGACACACACACTCTTTTACACCTTTTGAATTTCTTTGTCAATACCAACCTTTTTAGGTAAGTTCATTATTAAATAAGACTCAAGAGGGTGTTTTTTTTGCTATGCTTCACTAAAAATCCAATGCTAAATATTCTGCAAGGCAGTATTTGCTTGGGAAAATTGGCAAAGATGAATGATTTGAGAAAAGGCTTTCATGAAGGATTTAACATATATACTTTTTTGTGCGCTTTCAAATCTCTTCATCTAGCAAGGATTCTTTTCTCTTGAGCATTGATGTAATTTCCGGAAGCTGAAGGGTCCCTTTTGGCCAAACTAATGCGGTAATCAGCTGAGAACACCAGAAGTCCATGTACACCCCCTGTAAGGAATGTTTCAATTAGATGGTAGAATGGCCTCTCAGCCTGAATCTGATCATTAATTGTCAGAAAAGCTTGCAAATAATCCACTCCTCTGTCACAAGGGCTCTTGGACAGGAAAACAAGAGTGGCCTGGAACTCAACAATGAGGAAACTCACTTGGAAGACTCTAAATAATAAAGAAAATAAAAATAAAGAATCAGGTTTCTCTAGGAAGAATGCAAGTACAAAGATGAGATGCAATAAGAGAAATGAGGAGCCAAATGTCCAAAGAGCCAACCAAGTAAGTCCTTAATCACTGTTTCAACCTGCCAAAATGAACAATGGAATTAGTAAGGATATGACCACTAAATATTCATTTATAGGTGAAGAAAGAAAAGAGAACGGTGCTAAATGACTGATTTGATAATATCAGTATTCACTTAAAAAAATGATAAGATAAATAAAGATAAAATAAAATCCAAATATATTACTTAACTAGGGGAAAACCCCCCAGGTTCAAAGGAGGCTGGTATATGTGAGTAGTTGATAGCTTGACTCCTTCAGTCAGACAGCTGGTCTGTATTGACAGCTTGATTAAGTGTATACCTTGCCAATTTGGGAAATGAACTGGGTTGAATTAAACTCCCATGGTGTATGAATGAAATACAGGTCTTGATGAATCCAGACTGTATTGAATGAATGTGATTGCCAAGGTGGATTTATGGAGCATTGAAACTTGATAAATGAGATTGAACTGCCAGTATTCCCTTGGAAGAATACTGTGAGTGAGATATAACCAATGATGGCTTGATGGCGTCATTGGTAATTTGAGATTGACACTTTTCTTTTTGAGTCTTTATGAGTCCTCTGGATGACAAGCCTTGATGATCTGATGATAAGTTGAAATAAAAATTTGATTTTGGTGCCATAGAATTTCCGGTGAAAAAATATGCATAATGGTGTATAACACCATTTATGGCACTTTTGGTTATTGGAGGTTGAAATTGGTCAAAGGTCTTCTGGGGTGATGCCAGGAGAATATAAGTGAAAACTGGGTTTGAGTGGCTTCAAAGGTGAGAAAGTGTCTTTTGGGTGATTTGGCCCATTTTTGGGTTTTTGGCCAAATACAGCTTATACAGCTTTAAAACTGTATTTGCGCAAAATGAGAAAAACTTGCAATTAATCCCTAAAAGGCCTGATATGGCCTTTTGGACATATTTCCCATAATACATAGTCAAATGGCATATACAGCTGAATACAGCAAAAATGCACAAAATGCACAATGTGCAAAACTGTATTTAAAGATTAAAAAGCCAAATACAGGCTTTTGAGCTGTATTTTCCCTGTTGACTGGAAAATACGCAAGAGTTCCCAAAAGCAGAAACTGGCAAGGAAAGGCCTGGTGATGGTGAAGGGGCCAGGTGGGCCCCAGATGATGAAATAACCATAAAGCCATAAAGAATGACAATGGCCAATTTGGCCAATGATTATGGATATGGACAAATTGACATATCTTGAGTATGGCATGGATATGCCATATTGAGGTCTAATAGAGTGAATTTCCATTTTTGTGACATCCTCTCTTGACCAATCACTTTCCAATTTTCTAAGTAGTTTTGGAATCAACCTTAGTATGCACTGCGGGAACTCCTTTTGGTGCGGCATGAAATAAGAGAGTACCTTTAGGGGGAAATTATTGGTAAGTCTGTTATGAATTTCAGAACTTTCCAATAACCATGGGTGCTAAGGTGTATTAGCTGCCCCTCTATATAATACTGAATAGTCAGTCTAGAGAGAATCACAAAATTAAATAAGATTTTTGGCTTTAACAGATAGAGAAGACTTATCAGCAGTCTCTAAATCAGACCTATCAATAACACTATGGTAAAAACTCTGATTCAAAACTGAAATTTCTAATAAAATGAAGGCTAAGAGTTTTTTTTGTTTTAATAAAGGTAATTATAATATTTTTTTGGTTTTATGTTATTTTAATAAGACTAAGAAGAATACTTTATTTTATTTTATTTTATTTTATTTTTTTCTTGTATGTTGATTATAATGATTCTTATATTAATACTAATAATAAGACTAATGGATGTGATTTTTTAATAATTTTTGATAATTTTTTTTAATACTGAGTTTATATCACTATTAATTTTCTTTTAATAATCCTAAGCTTCTGAGCAAGGCTACTAAGCTTTCACTACGGTTATACTACTATTCTTTGAAAATACTAAGCTACTGAGCAAGGCTACTGAGCTTTTACTACTAAAACACTACTACTACTCTAAATATCCTGCTAGTTCAGGGATGGTGTCCTGCATAGTGGGAGCTTGTTCCATGATGATGGGAAAAATGAGGGAGAGAGGACCTCTATTTATAGCTTTTGGGCCTCCATAGAGCTTCTCAAAACAAGGTACTTTGAAAAATCATAGTTGAGAGGTTTTAGCTGGTTAGACGTGTAGGTTTGGTGTATCAATGTGACACAAGATCCAAGCTCTGACCAATGAGATTGAGTTGTCACGTCAATTGGTAATTATAGGTATGCCCCTGGAATTGATTTGAATTCCAACCAATCACATGGTTTTATGATAAGTCTAGAATAATTGGTGGTTTGTATTTGAAAGGATTAGTCAGCTGCTGTGCAATTGTTGTCCATTTCAATGTCCAGTTTATGGGTTAGGTTAAATTATCTCTTTTTTTAAAAAAAATATTGTCTGTTTTCTTCCAAAAATATTCTATTCTTCTGTTTTGGTTTTTTTTCTTCTTGGAACTTCCACAAATAATAATTTTGAAATTGCCTTCAATGTGGCTTGAACCAGCTACATGACAAATCCAGAGGTGAATGGCTCCTTCTTGTCAACTGAGAAAGGAAGGTTTTCTTTTTTTATTCTGGAATTCTAAGTGTGTTTGTAGTACTACTTTCCTTTTCCGTCCTCTACAAATCTACAAAGATATTGGATATATTGAATTATATTTTTTTATTTATTCTTCTGGTAAGCTTGAAACTCATAATAATGGTATGGAATAACACAGCACCCGGACCCAATTAAATGCAATCATTAGCTGGAGGATATTATCAACCAAGCCAATAGAAGTTTGTGTTTAAATTCTTTTCAATTTAATTGAACCAATCTCCACAGACAAAGAATCACTGGAAGTTGAATCAGAAATATTGAATGTAACCAGAGGGTTCTGATAATCCATATAAAGTGCAATGGCTTCAAATAAAATATTTTCAAATTGCTTCTTTTGATTTTGACTTGGTGGAACATGATTGTGCACAAATAGATATAATGCATGGAGCCTCTTGGGTAAACCCACCGGTATGGACATGTCATTTTGAAATAATGACAAATTCCAAATTTTCTCATAGGGTAACAGCTCCTCAGATTTTGGTGAAAACAATAGGATTAGTGAGATCAACAATATAGATATTTCTGAAAGCTTCTTTACCAGCTGCATGGAGCTCTTCAAGCCACTCTTCAATTCTAATGTCCCTAAAGCTCTTGTAGCAAATCCCACATTGGAGCTTTGTCGGAAATTCATCCTTTGGAACAAGTGATTTGCATTTCATGAAGCTCATTTGAATGAGTGAAGTAAATTTGATCAAATCTTCCCTTTTGAATACATGATATGACATTAGAATGTAATCAAATTTATTTTCATTTTCCAATATAATTTTCTTGCATGAATGACTTGGAGTTAGAGTTAGTGAACAAGCAGAAGAATCAATTGATGGGTCAATACATCTTCATCCTCAGCCACTGTATTGATCTTTTCATTGGGAATGGTAGTTACTTCCTTAGTGTCCATATTTGGCCTTGGAAAAATGTTTTCATGATTATTGGTTACACCTCCAATCTTGGGAACTTCAACAGGGTGGTTAATTTGGGTGTTTATTTGATTTCCATTATCATTTTAATAAAAGAAGGACAGGAAATAGCAAAAAATGGCTAAAACCAGCCCTTTTTTGGTCCAAACCAGAGTTCAATGATGCCATAATTGGCTTTTCTGTTTTCAGAGTGTTTTCCACGACTGAAAAGAGTAAATTTCACTTTTGGAGTAAGAAAATTGAGAGTCATAAAAGAATGTGTTCTTTGCCCCACTTTTCTCTTCATGTGAGAATCTTTTCCTTTTATAATTAGTTTAAAGCACTATTAAACCAATCAATAAAAGATTCCAAATACCCTTTTCTTATTGCTTTAAACTTTTTCAACCCCATGCAAAACTAATTATAATCATTGTTTGTAACTCTTATAATCATTTTTACCGCTGAACCATCCCATAAGTGAATCAAAGCATCTTTCATCACTGTTAGCTTTGTCACTTTGTTTCCAAATTCTCTCTGCACACTTTTGGGAATGCTTTCTCTTTAAGAATATTTTTCAAGACTCTGTTCTTATATTAATTGCCTGCAGTTCTTTGCTCAATTAATTCAAATTGAACTTGCTCTTGAAGAAATTTCTTTTGTAGCCTTAAATATCTCTTGTAGAGTATTTTTAGAGAAATTTTAGTATTAGTAAAACAATAAATCTTTATAATATTATTTCTTTATACTAATAAAGTTGAAAACAATAAAATTTGCGTTTTTTCTCTCAAAATTCCTATTTCATACTATTTTCAATCAATTTTTACCTTAAACAAATTTTGAGGACATGAAAAGTACTTGATTTTTAATCAAATTTTCATATAAACACCTTACATTTGGTGGCCCAGCCATGAATTTTACCTGTGACATATATTTTTATTCTTTCTAAATGCCTTTTTTCATATGGAAAATTCAAAAAACCCATAAATATTTCATGAAAAATAAAACTTTTTCATATTATAAGTGAGGCTTTATTTTTCATTTCTATTTGTAAAAACACTTTTTTTACTGAAACAATTTCTTTTTTCATTAATTTTAGTTTTTGACAATGTGGTAAAACAAGAAAATATTGAAACTGCATCAACAGCTACTAGCATTATTCCTTCCAGCACTGCCAATTCTGACTATAATAGCACAGTTATTACAGCTCAGAACAATCAACCAGAGCCAATTTCATATGAATTAATTAACTTGTACAAAAGTAATACCCTTCAAAAGGCAAAGAATTTGCCAATAGTCAGTTTTTAGATATAAAATTACTATTTTTAAGCTTCTAATCATAAATTATGCCTTCAATCAGATCAGGAGCCAGCTATAACCCCTCAAGTAGCTCCCAAAAGGGTTATAGACATTATTATGTCAGGAGCCAATCAGACACAAAAGGACAATGGTCAGTAAATGGATCCCAAACTGACAAATTATGCCATTCTGAAGCTTATAATACTGTTTTAACTTAAAACAGAGCTTACAACGCCACAAGAAGCCTCAGTGGATATGTACAAAGCTAGTCAGAAGGGCTACAACAATGCATTTCAGTACAAAGAGTACCAGATCCTTGCAGATCTGTGGAAAAACTGCACGAATCCTAACCTGACTTTGAGAAAACTCCTGGGCCATCCCAACACTTGAAAGTTACTCAATTGATGGTATTCATTGATGGACAGCAAAACCATGATTCTTTTAACAGCAGAATGGAGGAAAACCAACCCTCCACCACCCAAGCAATCGCCAAAAGCAGCATCAGTAGCCAGAATCAGAAATTACAACGTGAAAAAGAAGCCACAAGCGCAAAACAAGCTCAAAGGCAAGGCACCAGCCACAAAACCTTACAGCCAGGGCTACAGAATCCCAAAGACTTAGCAGGATGCCATGGAAAATGTATTTCAGATGGCCATAACAATGATGGAATTGCAGAAAAAGGCGGAAGCCAGATTGAAATATCAGAAATAATTTCTGATATTCTAGATGGCATTCCAAACTTGTATTTAGCTATAAATGACATGAAAAGTCATATTTCTGATTGAAATTCATCAATTTGTAATGATCTAAAAACAAATAATTGAAGTTTGAGCCACATGAATGAGACACTGATGTGTTTTGACAATGTTTTACAAACAATTAAAGCTTCCAATAATGACAATTCATTTGGAAATAAGCTAAATGAAAAATTTTTCATTATTAGAGAATTGAAAGACAAATATTCTCAATTCAATATTGATGAAATAATTGAAACAAGAATAAAAGAGACATAAATATTATCAAAGAAGATAATAAGAAAGTCCTTGATGATATTGGAAATTTATTTACTGAAGTAAAGACATATACAATTGCCTTGAAAAAGGTTTTTGACACCTCACAAAAAAAAGTATCAAAATTAACAATGAAATTGAATCAACTCACTTCTGATAATACTAGACAGACAGAATTATGGCAAGAATTAACACATAAAGAATAGATTTATAAAATTGAAGTAATTAATTCAATACAAAGCTTCCAACATGAGTTATGAAATTCTTAAAGGTTTAGCAACAGTAAAATTAATGATATTGAACAATTACTGCACACCTTACCAAGAATGTCTACAACTTTGAATCAAGATTTAAGGTGCAAGAATTTCCAATCCACAATTATTGGAGGTTGAAAATTCACAATTAAAGAGTTAAATTTCCACTTCTTTTCATAACTTGGAACCATCAATGGACCAAGCACTCTTGGAAGAAGTACCAAAACATAAAGAATGGCCTCATTTTAGTGGTGAAGGAGAATATGACCATATGGAATTCATCAGAGGTATTGAAATGATTAGAGAAGATTTTGAATTACCAGACAGATTGGTAACGGCAAGGTTTAACACCTTGTTTACCAGATCAGCCCACAAATGGTATATCAAATTAAGACAAGCACATGGACACCAAAGTTGGACTTGGTGGAAAACCCAAATTATCAACAAATAGGCCAATGATTCTTGGAGATTTAAAGTTGAAACAGGCTTTGAATATGCCAAATTTAATTCTGATAAAGACAAAGCTTTACCATGGTTTTTCCAACAAAAAGACAGATTAACAGCATTATATCCTGACATGTCAGAATTTATGATTCACAGAAAAATTCTAGGAAAATGTGGAGGTGACTTAGAGTATACTGTCAAAAGCAGGACTACTGAACAATCTTCAGCAGATGATATTATAAATATATTAGAAGAAGTAGCCACCAGAACCAGAATTGGTTCTAGTAGGATGAATCTCAAAACAAGGTGTAATACACCTTGGAAAGATTCTATGGAAAAAAATCCCAAGGAAAATTCTAATAATATGAAGTATAAATCTACAGATATAATCAGGAAGTGCCATGTTTGCCAAAGCACCACACATTTAGCTAATGCATGTCCCAGGAAGGGAAAAATCAATCAAATTGACATTTAAAAAGAACCTGATGTTGAAAAAGATGATTATGTAGAAAATTCAGATGATAAATCATCAATATTTTCTGAATCTTCAAGCAATATAGAAAATATCAATGCCACTTTTGACATCATGGAATCTTATTCCCACTTGCCACAATCAAGTAATGGTCAACTTGACTTGTCAAAAATTCAAGATGCACAACTTATGAAGACAAAACCAAATAGGGGAAAGGGTTTTACATCTGGTAACTCCTGTATAACAGAAGTGGTAATTGACAACAAACCCACTAAACTTTTACTTGACCCAGAAGCCTTCTGCTCTTGTGATGGGAAATATTTTCTTGAGACTTGTGTACCAAATTTTGAAGATCAATTATTGCAAATTGATGGCATAAAATTTAATAGTGCAAGTAGTCCAATGAAAGCATTAGGCATATTTGAGACTACTGTCATATTTTGACACATAGATAGAAATCTAAGAATAACTGTTAAATTTCTTGTTATGGAGAATTGCTCTGGTATCCATTTTGTATTGGGCAAAATGACTATTTAATTTTGTATGGCATAGACTTACATAATAGCAAGGAAAGATACTTTACTATTTGAGACAATAAGAATCAAAAATTTGCCTTTTTACATTTAAAAACAAATTACAGTAACCAAAGTAGCACCAGTCACCTTAGAGCTGGAGAAATTCAAATCTGAAGAGTTAAACAAAGCTAAAATAACCTTTAATCTGACTGATAAACAGGAAAGTGAACTTTATGCCCTTTTATATTGCCACAAAGAAGGATTGCATCACAAAAAGAACCTTTGGGGGCAATTCTTTGTGATGAAGTGACTATCATCTTTAATATTGAAAGACCTTATACACCACTCTTAAGAAGACCTGCATATCCAGCAAGTCCTAAATCAAGAGAAGCCCTGGAAATTCATATTAAAGAAATTGTAGTTCTTGTTGTAATACAGAAGGTTGGGAATAATGAGCAAGTAGAAATAACTACACCAGTCATAGTGGCATGGAATGATGGAAAATATAGAATGGTTTGGGACTTTAGATCTCTGAGCACTTACACTGTTCCAGACAGGTACCCAATACCAAAAATCCAAATTTCCCTTACCCAGATATCTCAAGCAGTGTATATAAGCACTATGGATTCCCTTAAAGGATTTTACTAGAATGTGGTGACACCAAGAGAAAGAAAATACTTGAGAATTATTGCTCATTGTGGAGTATATGAATACTTCAGGATGCCTTTTGGTATCAAGAATGCACCTTCACACTTCCAAAGAATTATAAACAAAATCTTCCCTGAAGAGCTTCCAGAAGGATTGTTTTTCATTTAAATTGATTAAATTATTGTCTGTTCCAAGACTTGGGAAGAACATATATACAGATTATCCAGAGTTTTGACCAAAATACAATCTGTAAACATGAAAATTTCTTTGAAAAAATGTCATGTTGGATTCAAAGAACTCATAGCACTGGGACATGTAGTATCTGGTTTATACCTTGGAATTAACAAAAACAAAGTTTCAGCAGTACTACTGAAACCTATGCCTCAGAAAAAAAGAAATTCAGTCATTTTTGGGGTTTGCAGGATATGACACACAGAATATTAAAGATTTTGCATCCATAGAAAGACCTCTGTATAAACTTTGTGACAAGGACAAAGTGTTTGAGATGACTGTTGACAGAGTCAAAGCCTCTGAATCTTTAAGACAAGCCTTAAACACTGCTCCACTCTTACTGATGACAGACTTTAAGCGGCCTTTTAATATTTATATTGATGCATCAGGATCTGGGATTGGTTCTGCACTTCATCAATTCCAGATCATCAATGATAAACCTGTGGAAGGAACCATATGCTTCATATTCAGGCAAATCAAACCAACTGAAGCTAGATACGGAGAAAGTCAAATTGAGTGTTTATGCCTTTTCTGGGCCTTGGAAAAGCTAAGTTGTTTCCTGCAAGGATGTGCTTTTGAAGTAATAAAATATTGTACTGCTGTTAAGTCACTTTTAAACATGAAGACACCCAACAAACATATGCTCAGATGGCAAATAGCCATACAAGAGTATAGGGGCAATATGACCATTGTTCACAAAGATAGGAATATTCATAAAAATTCAGATTTACTGAGAAGAGGGCCATTGCCAAATAATATTGATAATTCTTCTTATGTTCCAGAAGAAATTTCCCCACAGATCCCAATAGGAGGAATCAGTGTTACAGATCTGAAAACCACTTTCTGTGCAGAAGTGAAAAATGGTTATAATCAGGATAGGAATTGTAGCATTTTATGCCAATTACTTACTAAAGAATGTAAAGACAACTCTTTGATACATGCCTTAGATGAGATATGGAAAAAATCATATGATCAAGGAAGATTCCAATTACTGGATGGTATAAGTTACCACAGAACTAAGCATACATCTGTCATGAAAGTTGTGGACAGGTCCTTAATCAATCTTGTACTTGAAGAATGCCATGACAGCCCCTTCTCAGGACATCTGTCTGAAGACAGAACAAGAGAAAAGATGAAGAACTTTATATGGTGGCCAATGTTGCAGAAAGATGTTTCAGAGTATTGCAAAACATGTGACAGATGTCAAAAGGCAAAAAAATCCACTGGCAGAAGCCTTGAGAACATGATCAAGATCCAAGAACCCAGCAGACCTTGGGAAACTGTCCATATGGATTTTGTAACTGGGCTACCACCAGGGGGTGATAGAAGCTATAATGCTTGCCTAGTAATTGTTGGCAGATTTAGTAAGACTCCAATCTTTCTACCATATCACAAATATGATACAGTCATGGATACAGCTCTTCTGATACTGAATAGAGTAGTATCATGAACTGGCATATTCATAAACATCATTAGTGACCGGGATCCCAAATTCACCTCAGCACTATGGATAAATCTTCACCAAATTTTTGGCACAAAGTTATCCTTCTCTACAGCCTACTACCCACAAACTAATGGTCTGTCTGAAAGAATGATCCAAACCTTGGAAGACATGGTAAGAAGAGTTTGTGCATATGGCCTTGAATTTAAGGATTGTCATGGATTCACACATGATTAGTGTACTCTTTTAACAAAACTAGAATTGGCATATAAGACATCCATTCATGCCAGTACCAATCAAACTCCTGCTATTCTAGAAAAAGGATGGAATCCCAAATCACCTCAGGATTCCCTGAGGAAAGATTTGGTTGAGTTATATCCTACAGCTGCTAGCTTGAAAGGAATGCTAGAAAAAGCTAGAAAGTATGCAGTAAGGTGCATGGAAGACTCATTTGAATATGTTAAAGACAAATGGGAAAAATACCATGCCACTGCATATTTCAAAGTAGGGTATTTAGTACTTGTATACACCACTATTTTCAATAACATCAAAGGATGTAAAAAGCTCAAAGACTCCTTTTCAGCACATTTTGTTATTAAGGCTCTTCATGAAGAAACTGCTGTTGAAGTAGAATTATCTGAGGAACTTAGCAATAAGCATCCTACATTTCCAGTGATATTGATAAAGCCATATAAATCTAACAATGCTGAAAAATTTTCTTTGAGGAAAAATTTCCCCAAGTAATACCTCTTATTGAACCATATAGTATTAAGAAAATTACCAAAGTTCACAAAGAAAGGAAGTTGAGAACCAATAAAGTAAGGGAATACCTTGTTAGGTACAGTAACCCAACCTGTGAAGATGAATGGTTAGCAGAAAAAGACATACATGAATCTACCAAACTTCTCAGAATATTCATACAAACTAGGAATAAAAATATTACAATTTAATATTATTTTTTTAGGGGCAGGGAATGTGAGCCTTAGAGGTATTTTCATATAGCCAAAAGACCATGTTTAATAAAATAACATATAAATATAAATGAAATAAATATATTAATATTATCACAATAAAAATAAAATGTAAATATTAGCTTATATATAAAAATCAAAATTTAATTATAATTTAAAAATAAAATTACATTGGATTTTAAATTTGTGAAAACACATTTTTACTTGAAAAAATTAAGTAAAAATGGATTTTCAACAAAAATACCAAAATTAAAATATTTTTGGAAAAAATTTAAATAAAAAATATCATAGCTTTTTATCCTACAAAAAAACTTATGAAAATTGCTTTACCATTGGACTCCTCATAAAAAAATAAGGTGGGGTCACCTCTGGATGAAATTTCTGTAACTCAACTCTAAAGAAGCTTAAATTAAGTTTTTAGTATTTTCTGTACAAAAGTTGAAAATCCTCATAACCTTAATTTAATTAACATCATATGTGGTGTTAACCATCAATTTTTGTTTTAAAACTGAGGTGTTGTGTGCAGCTTAGAAGTTATGAGGAATTGAAGTATTTTCAATTGAAATGTCAAAATGTGTGCATCTATTACATAAGTGAACTTTAATTTACATATTAGGTGTCAATTATTACAGTAAGTGTATTGTAAAACTCAATCAAATTACCTGTGTAAATTACAAGTATAATCCATGATGAGGAATAATAGGAAAAATAAATTGGAAAGATTAATTTGAGGGGGAAAGGAGCTCTAGCTTTAAGGGGGAGCCAGACCCCCAAAATCTTTTCTGACAGGCAGGAGATGTCAAAATACACGCAAATGTTCATCACTTTTGGCCTGGAATTGAGTGACAGGGTCTGTGACTCAATTGATGATGAGGTTTTGATACCAACCAGGGTAGTTTTAACTGTTGTCAAGAGGGTAAAACTACCCTTAAGCTAAAGCAATAGTAGTAGAAACAGTTTTAACTTATTTCCACACCTCCTACCCACATTCTGACGTGTTTTTAAGGCTCTAGACCAGGTATTACTATAGTAATGGCTGATTTAAGGGTCTCAAATGGCTCAACCCAGCCCTTTTTTGGTCTAAACCAGGGTTCAATGATGCCATAATTGGCTTTTCTGTTTTCAGAGTGTTTTCCACGACTGAAAAGAGTCAACTTTACTCTTGAAGTAAGAAAATTGATGGCTGTAAAAGAATTTCTTCTTTGCCCTACTTTTCTCTTCATGTTAGAATCTTTTCCTTTGATAATTAGTTTAAACACTTTTAAACCAATCAATGCAAGATTCCAACCACTTTCTTTAGTAATTTTAAACCTCTTAACCACTTGAAAAAGTTATTATAATCTTTTTTTGTAACTCTTATAATCATTTTCACCCTTGAACCACCCAATAAGAGACTTAAAGCATCTTTCATCACTGTAAACTTTGTCACTTTGTTACCAAATTCACTCTGGTCACTTTTGAGCATGTTTTCTCTTTCAAAATCTTTTGAAGACTTTTTTCTTTAATTGATTTCTTTCAGTTCTTTGCTTGATTAATTCCAATTGAAATTGCTCTTGAAGAAATTTCTCTTGTACCCTTAAATATCTCTTGTTGAGTATTTTTGGATACATTTTTATTGTTGGTAAAACAATAAATCTTTAAAATATTATTGTTTTATACTTATAAAGTTAAAAACAATAAATTTGGTGCGTTTTCTCTTAAAAATAGAATTTCATACTATTTTTAATCAAATTTGTACTTTATACAAACTTTGAGGACAGGAACATTACTTGAATTTGGTGTTTTGGAAAATTGCTCTAGTATCCATTTTATATTAGGAAATTACTATTTGATCATATATGGCATTGACTAACATAAAAACAAAGACAGATACTTTACTATTGGGGACAATAAGCGTCAAAAATTTGCCTTTTTACCATTTAAAAGACAAATTACAGTAAACAAAGTATCACTAGTCAATTTAGAGCTAGGAAAGTTAAATTCTGAACAGTCAAATGAAGCTGAAATCAGTCTTCAGCTGACTGATAAACAAGAAAGTGAACTTTCTGCCCTTTTATATGACCTCAAAGAAGCCTTTTCATCAGATAAAGAGCCCATGGGAGCAATTGTTGGTCATGGGGTTGACATTATTCTTAATGTTGAAAGACCTTACCCACCACTCTTGAGAAGGCCTGCATATCCAGCGATTCCTATATTATGAGAAGCTCTGGAAAGCCATATTAACCAACTCCTGGACCTTGGGGTAATAAGAAAGGTTTGCCATAATGAGGAGGTAGAAATAACTACACCAGTCATAGTGGCATGGCATAATGGAAGATCTAGAATGGTTGGGGACTTTAGAGCTCTGAATACTTACACTTTTCCAGACAGGTACCCAATACCAAATATTCCAATTGCCCTTACTCAAATATCTCAAGAAGCGTATATAAGCACCATGGATGCCCTTGGGAGATTACATCAAAATGTGGTGACACCAAGGGCAGGAAAATACTTCAGGATTATTGTCCATTGTGGAGTGTATGAATATAAAAGGATGGCTTTTGGTATCAAGAATGCACCTTCACACTTCCAAATAATGATTCATGAAATCTTCCTGAAGAACTTTCAGAAGGATGGTTAATAATTTACATTGATTATATTAGTGTCTGTTTCAAGACCTGGGAAGAACATATATACAGATTATCTAGAGTTTTGAACACAATTCAGTCTGCAAACATGAAAATTGTTTTAAAGAAATGTCATTTTGTATTTACAGAACTCAAAGCACTGGGACATATAGTATCTGGTTTATCCCTTGAAATTGACAAATCCAAAGTTGCAGCAGTGCTAACAAAACCAATGCCTCATAATGAAATGGAAATTCAGTCACTTTTGAGTTTTTCAGGATACTATGGGAACTATATGAACGATTTTGCATCCATAGCAAGACCTCTTTATAAATTATGTGACAAGGACACAGTATTTGAAATTACTGTTGACAGAGCCAAAGCCTTTGAATATTTAAGACAAGCCTTGACCACTGCTCCACTCTTACTAATGCCAGACCTCAAGCTACCCTTTAAGCGTTATATTGACAGATCAAGAGATGGACTAGGTGCTGCACTTCATCAAGTCCAGATTATAAACAATAAACCTGTGGAAGCACCCATATGTTTCATATCCAGGAAAATCAAACCAACTGAAGCTAGATATGGGGCAAGTCATATGGAGTGTTTATGTCTTTTCTGGAACTTAGAAAATGTCAATTAATTCCTAGAAGGATGAATTTTTGAAGGAATAATAGATTTTACCACTTTCAAATCACTTTTAAACATGAAAACACCCAACAGGGATATTTTCTGTCAGCCTGTGACTCAAAACCAGAGCACAAGGATGACAGCCAAAAACCATAAATCAATGGTATAGCCAAGATACCACCCAAACATGGAGCTGAGCCAAATCAGCTCAGAAGGTATCAAAAGAAAGGTTAAACTAACCCCTTTCCAATTATACAAGTCCCATCAGCATAGGACAAAGAATGACAAAGTTGTTGCTAAACATAAACCATAATTTTCACTTCTCATCTAGAATACAGAGGAAGAGGCTTAACCCCATCAAATGGGTATTCAGAATGAATCTCTAGGTCAGGGCTATCCAATGTTACTATCCAAACTGAGTTAGCACATGAATTACAGAAGTTATTACCCAAAAAAGGTCAACTAAGGATTATTGAATTGATCACCTCTCATCTAACTTCTACAGCTTTACTGTGAGAAACCTAAAGTGGGGGCCTTTTTGGAAAAAGCACAATCAGGACTATCTGATGGTGCCATCCATTTCCTCATATCCTACCTTGAACAAAAGATATGGAGCAAACAAGCTTCATACAGCTATTGGATAAATAATAAATGTGTATAAGAAAACTTGTACATAGCATAACTTTGCCATATTTAATGATAACCATACCAAATGAGGTACCATTGTGTAGTACACATCCAGGGCTACACACTAAAAGAATTATGAGGGTTATATCTCAAAAAATGGCAAAGTTATGGCTTTTTAAAGGTCAAATTCCCACAGTTTGGCCAATACAGCCTTATAGTGGGATAATATCCCATAACCATGATTATGAGGTGTCAAACAGAAAAAGAAGAATTTTTATACTTCAATACCTCATAGTTCATTTAATATTGGGGTCCCATACAGGTCTTATACAGCATTCTATGCGTAATACACATCAGAATCAGGCTATTTGGTCCCCAGATGAAGGCTTTCACCCTGTATTGGTGAAAACTGCCCAGATGTGGTTTCAAAACCACATCTGAGCCCAATAAAGGCTATAAAGGCTTTTTAAAAACCACAATCCAGTACTTGGGAGTGAAAAGTCTTCACTTCTTCTAAGTGGAAAGGTCTAGAAGCCTTTTCACCCCATTTTAGGATAAAAAGGGGACTTTTCACAACCAGAAAAGGTTTCCTCATCCTTCTCTTGAATTCCTACGTAGTACAGCTGTCCCAAACACTTATACCCTTGGAAAATAACCAGGTTATACTTTAAACTTAAGTATTGTAGCTCTTATCATAACACCCCAACTGGTAAGACTGCACCCAGGGCTTTCAGCAGCACTCACCACCACTATTATACAATAGTAAAGCCGTTTTATCATCATTACAACCTTTTATTATTATAAATCAAACTCTTTTCAAGCTATTTTTACCATTTCACAGTCATATTTAAATCTTGTAAATACTATTATACACCTTTATCATAGACTCCACCTGACATGCTCAGATGGCAAATAGCCATACAGGAGTATAGAGGTGATATGACTATTATTCACAAAGATGGAAATATTCATAAAAATGAAGATGGACTGAGCAGATGGCCATTACCAAATAATATTGATAATCCTGCTTATGTTACAGAAGAAGCTTCTGCACAGATTTGAGAAACAGTTATACTCAGGATAAGAATTGTAGCATTTTATGCCAATTACTTACTAAAGGCTTTAAAGAAAAATGTTTGATACATGCCTTAGATGAAAGATGGAAAAAATAATATGATGAAGGAAGATTCCAGTTACTGGATGGTATAAGTTACCACAGAACTAAGAATACATATTTCATGACATTTGTAAACAGGTCTTTAATAGATCTAGTACTGGAAAAATGCCTTGAAATCCCTTTCTCAGGACATCTTTCTGAGGAGAGGACAAGAGAAAAGATATAGACCTGTATATGGTGGCCAATGTGGCAGACTATTGCAAAACCTGTGACAGATGTCAAAAGGCTAATAAATCCACTGGCAAAAGACTTGGAAATATGATCAAAATCCAAGAGCCCAGAAAACCTTGGGAAATTTTCCATATGGAGTGGGTAACTGGCCTACCTCCAGGGGGTGATAGAAGCTATAATGCATGCCTAGTGATTGTTGACAGATTTAGTAAGACTCCAATCTTTCTACCATGTCACAAGGATGATACAGCCATGGATACAGCTCTTCTAATATGGAATAGAGTAATATCATGGACTGGCATATGGACAAAAATAATTAGTGACAGAAATCCCAAATTCACCTCAGAAGTATGGACAAAACTTCACTAATTATTTGGAACAAAGTTGTCCTTCTCTACAGCCTACCACCCACAAACTGATGCACTGGCTGAAAGAATGATCCACACCTTGGAAGATATAGTAAGGATATTTTGTGAATATGGCTTCTAATTTAAAGATTGTGATGGGTTCACCTATGATTGGTCTACTCTCTTCCCAGCACTGGAATTGTCAGATAAGACATCCATTCATGCCAGTACCAATCAAACTCCTGTTATTCTAGAGAAGGGATGGAATCCCAAATTACCCCAAGATTCATTAAGGGAGGATTTGGTTGAAAGAAATCCCACAGCTGGTAGCTTCAAAGGAATGCTATAAAAAGCTAGAAAGCATTCAATAAGGTGCATGAAGGATTCATTTGCATATGCCAACAACAAATGGGACAATTCACATGCCACTCCAGATTTGAAAGTGGGAGATTTAATACTTGTATCCACCACTAACTTCAACAACTTCAAGGGATGTAAAAAAGCTCAAAGACTCTTTTGCAGGACCTTTTATTACTAAAGCCCTCCAGCGGGAAAATAAAATTGAAGTAGAACTATCTGAGGAACTTAGCAATGAGCATCCTACATTTACAGTAAGCCTGGTAAAGCCATATAGATCTAGTGATGCTGAGAAGTTTCCTTTGAGAAATAAAGTTCCACATAATATACCCCCTATTGGATCTTCTGGTACTAAGAAAATAACCAAAGTTCTCAAAGAAAGAAATTTATGAACCAAGAAAGTAATGGAATACCTTGTTAGGTACAGTGTCCCAACTTGTGAAGATGAATGGTTAGCAGAAAAGGATATACCTGTAGCTACTAAATTTCGCATAAGTTTCAGAAACACCATAAATAACAATATTACAAAGTAATATTTCATCTTTAGGGGGAGGGAATGTGAGCCTTAGAGGTATTTTCAGTTACCCAAAAGACCAAAAATAATAAAACAATATAGGATTTTAAATCAAATAAATTTATTCATCTTTTTAAAAAAAAATATAAATATAAGTTTATACACAAAAATTAAAATTCAATTATAATTTAAAAAAAAATACATTGAAATTTAAATTTGTGAAAAGACATTTTTACTTGAAAAAATTAAGTAAAAATGAATTTTCAACAAAAATAACAAAATTAAAATATTTTTGTAAAAAGGTTAAATTGAAATTATTTTAAATTTTTATCCTGCAAATAAGAATATGAAAATTATTTCACCATTGGACTCCTCATAAAACCAGAAGGTGGGGTCCCCTCTGGGTAAAATTTCTGTAACTTGACTCTAAATAAGCTTAAATTAAGTTTTTAGTATTTTCTGTGAAAAAGTTGAAAACCCTCAAGACCTAAATTTCACTCACATCACATGTGGTGTTAACCATCAATTTTTGTGTTAAAACTGAGGTGTTGTGTGTAGTTTAGAAGTTGTGAGGAATTGAATTATTTTCAATTGAAATGTCAAAATGTGCGTGTGTATTACATAAGTGACCTTTAATTTACATATGAGGTGTCAATTATTGCATTTATGTACTGTAAAAACTCAATTGAATTACATATGTAAGTTATAAGTATAATACAAGATGAGGAATTAAATAAAAAATAAATTGGAAAGATTAATTCTGGGGGGAAAGGACTCTTGGCTCGAAGGGGGAGACAGACCCCCAAATTCCTTTCTGACAGGCATAAGATGCCAAAATCCACATCAAGGTTCATCATCTTTGGCCTGGAATTGAGTCACAGGGTCTGTGTCTCAATTGATGATGAGGTTTTGTTACCAACCAGGGCAGTTTTAACTGTTGCCAAGAGGGTAAAAATCCCCTTAAGATAAAACAACCATTATAAAAACAGTTTTAACTAGTTTTGACGTCTCTTAAGAACATTCTGACATGTGTTGAAGGCTTCAAACTAGGAATTACTATAGCAATGGCTGATTTAAGGGTCTAAAATGGCTAAAACCAGGGTTCAATGATGCCATGATTGGCTTTTCTGTTTGCAGAGTGTTTTCCATGACCAACAAGAGAAAAATTAACTTTTTGAGTGAGAGAATTGATGGCTATAAAAGAATGTCTTCTTTGCCCCACATTTTTCTTCATGTTAGAGTCTTTTCCTTTTACAATTAGTTTAAAACACTGTTAAACCAATCAATAAAAGGTTTCAACCACCCCATTCTTATCATTTTAAACCTTTTAAGCATGTGAAAATATTATTATAATCATTTTTACCCCTGAACCACCCCATAAGTGAATTAAAGCATCTTTCATCACTGTTGTCTTTATCACTTTGTTTTGAAATTCACTCTAGTCACTTTTGGGTGTGTTTTATCTTGAATAATGTTTTTAAAGACTCTGTTTCTATATTAATCTTCTGTAGTTCTTTTCCCATTAATTCCAATTGAAATTTCTCTTGAAGAAATGTCTTTTGTAGCCTTGAATATCTCTTGTAGAGTATTTTTGGATTTATTTTTATTGTTGGTAAAACAACAAATCTTTATAACATTATCATTTTATACTAAAAAAGTTAAAAACAATATAATTGGCATGCTTTCTCTTCAAAATCTTATTCAATACTATTTTCAATCAATTTTTACCATAAACAAAATTTTGAGGACATGAAAAGTACTTGATTTGAATAAAGGTTTCATATCCACACCTTACAATGACAGACACAAACAATTTACTATCATGATACAGCTCTTACCAAATAGATTTAGAAGTCCAGAGTTGGAAAGCCAACTGGAAGGACCATGGATGAATAAATTTAAATTTCACAATCTCTTACTTATGGGTGAACTACTCTACCACAGAAAAAAAACAGGTTACTTGTTAATCTTGGATAGAGAGCATGCCTCCCTATTACTTTGGAGATTCTGGGATTTTTTATATATGGCGAACATTATTGAAAATAGAACTAGAGGGGGGATCTCAAGCACAGCTTGGTAGTGAGAATTGGAACAACAATTGAATGAATAAATCAACACTTGTACCAAATTCCACAAATGTAATAGAGTCCCTGGAAAAAGATATGGACTAATCCAAAATATGGAGGAACCAAAACAGCCATGGGAAATTATAAACATGTATTGGGTGATAGGACTTGTAAAAGACAGTTTCAATGCATTCCTAGTAGTAGATAGGTCCAGAAAGATTTAAAGATGCCTCATTTTCCATAATGAAGACACAGAAATGGACACTACCATTTGATTTTGGAAAAATTATATACCACATTGTGGTGTTTCTAGAATAATAATCAGTGACAGAGACCCAAAATTAAAATCAAAAATCTCAGAAAACCCTTATGAGACAATAGGTACCAAATTAGCATTCTTACCAGCCTATCACCCACAAACAGATGGTATGGTAGAAAGTATTATCCAAAAAATGGAAGACATGATGAGAAGATTCTGTGCTTATGGAATGGAATACAAAGATAATTAAGAGGACACCAATCACTGGGTAACTCTTTTACCAGAAGTAGAGTGAGAATATAACACCAATGTACACTCAGTAAAAGTAAAAACAACTTCCATCCTAGAAAGCTTATGGAATCAACTATTCCAAGTAAATTATTTAAAGAAAAATACTTCCAAAACATTTGGAGAAGAGCTTTTTAAAATGAAGAGATGTAGTGTAGAAGCCAAACTGTAAAATAAAAATAGGTATAAAAAGAGTTGCCAGGAACCTGACTTAAAAGATGGAGACCATTTCCTAACCTCAATAATGAACTTCAATCACCTGAAGCATGCAAAAAAATGAGAGAATTATATTTAGGACCATTCACTATTATCAGACTGATAGGGAAAATCCAGTGGAAGTTAATTTCTGTAAGAAAAACCCGGTATTCTCAGTAATCCTGGTAGAATTATATCATCAAAACAATGAAAGTAATTTTAATAAAAGGAAAAAAATAGTCACCCCTGGGAGACTATTAGAAGAAGCTTCACCTGAAATAGTTAAAAAAATATCCAAGCCCAGGAAAACTGGAATTAATAGAAAAAACATCAGACAATACCTGGTAAGATTTAAAAATTAACCAGCAGATAAAGATGAATTTCTTTCTGAGAAATATGCCAGATATACAAACACATCTCAGAGGATTCATATCTCCCAAAAGAATATAAGAGTCTCATCAATGATGAGCATTTTTTGAAGGGAGGATATTTAAGCCTGTGACACCAAATAGAGCACCAGAATGAAATCCACCCACCATAAATAATGGTATTAAAGATACTGAAAGGGCACAGTTCAGAAAGCTGTAATGATAAAAAGAAAAATCCTCTAATTGTTAATGGACCATTCTTTTACAAATTGAAGAATCATTATCAAAGAGAAAATCACATTCATCTTGGATGAATACCAAATAAAAAAAATCTTTATTTTCACCTCTCATAAAGCTTATGCATACTTAATAAAACCCACATCCTACTGATATACTTATTAAATTTTTGGTGAGAGATGCTCAATGGTGTCATTAATTTTTTAATAGCACCCCTACTTCAAGAAACACCATATACATACCCACAACCCAAAGCAATAACCTTAAATGTGTAAGAGGAATTGTACCAAACTGCACCTCAGTATAGTCAGATTAGGTGCCTTAGTGAGAGATTTTTTATTTGAGATACCTTAGACAAATTCATCTCCAAAATTGACTAAGACATATTTTTGAAAAGGCTTTTAATCAAAAAGACAGGATTTCTGAAAATAGTAATACAAAGAAACCCCTGGCTCATTGGCATATATTGATACAACTTGATTAAAAATTGGATTAGATTTTAGATCTTATCAAGACCTAAATCTATCTTTCACTTCAGCTCTAATATCTCTTTAATTGAAATAGATATCAGGATTGAAGTTTTTCAAAGCCACATGCTAATGTACAACAATACTTCACTAACCTTAAAGTCCTTATAAGTTCTTCTATTTCGGAGAAGGGTAGAAATTTATTATACTCAATTGAAGCTATAATGAAATTCTATATTCTATGACCTTGGCTTCTAGATATCTCAAATATTGACCAAAATATCTGAAATTGCTGACTAATACTGGTCTGTATCAAACCTGTACCATATAGTGATTGTTTAATACACGAAATAATGGTAGTTTAAGGCTTAAATATTCCTGGAATGACTAATTTTGGTCATTCCAACACTCTGAATTTGCCATAACATCACTGAAATACCTTTGAAGAGTTTTTCCATCCTGTATTGATCCTGAATATTCATTTATGGCTCCAAAACCACAATTCTGACTATACCTATGTTAGAATTGATGGTACAGAACCAAAAATAAGATCATAGAGTGAGAAATTTTAACCTTAAGGAATTTGAGGAGCTTACTAGCCTCTCACACACCCCAAAAGGGGAATAATCAGGCCTTTTCTCACCGGAAAAGGACCTCCTCATCTCATTCATATTATCCTTAGATAGTAAAATGGTGTCTAGGCAGTAGCACTCCTAGAAGAAAATTTATAAAATAAAATGAATTAATAATTTGAGTATTTATTACTTTTAATTGATCTTTAATTACTGAAATAAAGGTTCTCATTAGATTCATCATAACTGTTATCATATAATAGTAGCAGCCTTCTATCTACTTTCATCTATGTTTACTATGTCACAGCTATAGTGCTATCTTGTATATACTGTTTTTGAACTACTTAGTAGACTCACCCTGACAATAACTGAATGAATTAGGATGTAATATTTTAACTGATAATCTGAAATGGTGGTAGGGTATTCCATACCTTTTTTTACCATAATCAATATTACCAATATTAAATTATAATGAAATCACAAGTTTTAATAAAAAATAATTAGCTATCAAACATCAACACAGGAAAAATTATATGAGGAATTAAAATTATACTCTACAATATTAATACACAAATTGATTAGTTGAATATAAAATACATAAATTTTAAATATGTATCAGATAAACTTATAGAATGATCCTACAGCAAGCATTAAATAACGAAATTTACAGGTCTCAAAACAATAAATATATAAATAATTACATGAGAAAGAGCTGAAATTTAATTATACATGAGCTAAACAAAGAAGCTTAAATCTGGAATTTACATGTTTTACACAAGGAAATACCAATACACATATACCCTAAAGCTCCATATTAATACAATAGCCCTCCCTAACACAGCCTTTTTTGCGGAAGAGCTCCAAAATAAACTTTAAACAATCACACACATTAGAAATGAAGAAATACAGGATCACACAGCTTCTCTACCTAATTTTATCATAAATATCAAAATTATTAAAATAAGGGGAGATAAACTCAAGAAAGCTATATTCACATTGGGAATAGCATTATAGCTGAGCTATAACCACCTCAAATTAAAAAAGTGAACCACTCAACCTTAGTAAAGAAAGTTACAATAGGCTTGTACAGAATTTTTGATTATCAAAAATAGAGCATGTCAAAGGATGTTATCCTAAAATTAAACCACCAAAAAACCCCTTGCAAGTCTGTGCATCAAGGTTTTGATTGTTAATAAACGAGAAAGAAAACTTGAAACCAATAATTACCTGACCTTTTTTTAAATTAAATGGAAGTGCACTCTACAATAAATTCTGTATTTTCTCAAATTTTTCCATTTTCAATTAAAAAATCACCAGCTCAATTCTCTCAAAGATATGAAATAACTGAAAATCATTGCCCTAGCCAAGAATTTGATTTTACCCACTTTTTTATGGAGAAAGGAAAACTCACCAGCCAAATTAGCTCAATGACATAATTTGAACTTGAAAAGAGTATCTCAGAAAACAATAATAAAGTCACAAAAATACAGTCTCATTGTTCATCATTAGGACAATTTCAAGTGTGAACAAAAAAAGTTATAATTGATGAAATGGCTCAATCTTCTTGGTCTAAAACTGGGTAGAAATGTGTCATTTCTACACCAAAATTCAGTAATAAATATCTAAAGGGTCTGGCCACTAAATTTTGGTTCCTTTGTTTTTTTACAGCTTTGTCAAGGCCCAAAATTTCTAAATAGAGGTTCTCCCTCCCTAATTCTTCCAATAATTATGGAGAACTCTCCCACTTGCCAGGATCAAAGCCATCTCTGAGCTAACAGTATTGATAATGTAGTCATGAAATATAAGCAGCCTTCCTCAGTAGTTTAGTATTATTAACAAATAGTAATATTAATATAGTTAAACTTTAGTAGCCTTTCTAAGAAGCCCAGTATCATTGAAAAAAGTAGTAGTGATACTTTATTAGTATTTAAAAATTTATTGAAGAGTTATGCTCATAATTCAAATATAACAGTATGAGTACTAAGATAAAATTAACCAAAAAAATTATCAGTCTTATTAAACTCAGTAAATATATATTTCAAAAATCTTAATCTTTACTTTATTCCAACAAGGGATTTATTAGGGCAAGAAAAACTATTAGAATTAATTTTCTTTACAACTAGAGTGTTACATTAGAGTTTTGAATATAGTGCTATTGATAGGTCTGATTTAGAGACTGCTAGAAAGTCTTCTTTATTTGCTAAAGCCATAAATTATATTTTACTTTGTGAGCATATTTAGGCTAAATATTAAGTATTATTTTTAGGGGAAGCCCAAGAGTATGGAACCCATGGTTAATGTAAAACTCTTGAATTGAAAACAGTCCTATTAATAATTTCCCCATGAACGTGCTACCTTATTTTATCCCACACAAAAGGCAGTTCCAACCAAAGGTCTTATGAATCTGTGAGTGATATAAATTTTTTAGTATAACCAAAATTTTGCCATAGTTTTCTTTACTTTTATGACTGAAATACAATGAATTAAGACCTTTGGCTCTTTATCACTCCATCTTTCCTTTTTCTCTTGTGGTAATAGTTAGCTATCCATAAATGCTATCAATTTTAGCTCGTTAAATTAATTATGGGTAGGAATACGAATTAATATGAAGATTTTTAGTGTGTGCTGGGATTAGTTTAGAAATAAAATAGCATCATCACACTCATTAAGCTCATTCATTATTCTCCGAGAGCAGGGATTAGATAAAGGTTGATTTAATGATGATGACTTATTTAGATTTGAAGGTTTTCAGAAGAGCCTTTAATAATTGAAAAATAATTCAATAGGAAGCTAGATAATAATTAATTCATCAGCTATAATAATAAGTAAAGAATAAGAAATAGTATTATTTCAGTATTATTGAATATTTTTTCATCATTATAATAATAGGAAAAAATTACAATGATCATGATTATTTTATGCACTTGAACAAAAAATTTGGAGATTATATTAAATTCCCTTAATCAATCAGAGCTATTCTAGTCCAATAGGCTTAATGGAGTTGCATGCCAGTCATTAAATGTTTTTATAAGTAAATAGGATTCATTGAAGTTGAAACTGATAGATGATTATAATTAATAAAAAATAAAAGATCATAATATATAATTAAAAACAAAAATTAGTGTGTTGAAAAAAGATTAAATAAACAGCAGGTTCATTTAAAGAAAATAATCTTCAAATACATATAAAAATTGGAAGAATTTGATAATTCTAAATTAATTCTCAATCTTGAATCAAAAAAATCAAAAATTAAATTCAAAACTTATTTTTAATTTAGTTCAATAAGAATATAATTTAATATATAAATTAAATGAAGAATGATAATTTTGTTCTATTTATTCAATTGAAAGAAATAAAGATACACTATTATTGAACTCAAATAGAGCTAACAAGAACCATTTAAGATCACTTTTGAAATCAATTTAAAATTTATTGGAAAGGAAATGAAGATGATATAGTGGTGGATTAGAGGTTAATAGTGATGATTTCAATAGCTTTAGTGTTGTATTGGCCAATTATAGTTAGGAGTTCAATAGTGATGTTGATGGATGAAAAAAAAAATAAAAAAAAATAAAATTATAAGAAAAAAATGGATACCAAAACTATGATTTCAAGACGTATTTTCCTGTAATTATTTAATAAATTTAATGAAATCTAAATTCTTAAATCAAAATGATATCAGAAAATTAATTTTCATTTCCTTTGTCAATATTAAAAAAAACAGATAATTCAATTTTTTATGGCTGTCTTTTGAGTATGAACTTTTTGTTTTATTTTCTCAAATTTAAGAAATTTTTTCTTTAATTCTCTGAGCTTTTTGATTCTCAAAAATGGGGGAAAAATTTAAAATTCTTTTTTGATAGAGAAATAAAATAGAAAATGGAAAATGACCAATTGATTATTGTTGTTCTATGTCAAATTTTACATATTGTAGGGGTGTCAAAGTGAAACAAATATTGAATGGTTTTCTTCCCAAAATTTCATTCAATTTTTCTTAATTTTATTTGTTGAGACAAATTTTCAAAAATTATGCTAAATTTTTTTGTATTTTCCAAAAAAATGACTTTTTTCAATTAACACACCCTAAAAAATAAAATACAGGATTTAAATTTTCCTATAATGATCAAAGATATTTATTTTTCCATTATTTTCAAGTAAGAAGCTTAATTGAATTGAGTTTCTCGTCATAGAAAACAAATTAAACACATTGAATATTTAACAAGACCCGGGATTGTGTCATATTTCTCAAAGAAGCAATAGTTTGGTGTTTGGAATTTGAGTGAGTTGAACTCAAATCTGAAAGAGTTGGATCAATTTTTTCCCTCTATTTATTTTAAATATATTCGTCCGTTCCACTTATAGCTATCTAAGAATTCTTAATGTTTTTATTTTTTTTCCTCAAATGTATTTTTTGCCATGAGGTAATTTTTGAAAAAAACTTGAGCTTCCATGTTGTCTTAATTATAAAAAATCATTAGAATCCCCCTTAATGGCTTCTATTTCGCAGATTCAGGTGTCCGTTTTAACTTTGATTTAGTACACATTCACTTGTCTCATTCAAACATATTTTTTCAATTGTTCATGGCCTTAAATATAGAAAAATTTGCCAAATAAGCTTCATCTTACAAAGTCTCAATGGTGAATATACTTAGCATATTTGGCTTCAAAGTATACTGTGAATTATGGGTAACAGAGATTAATTCATTTCTTATGGCCATCAATTTTTTTGTTGAAGTTGAATGTGTAAATTCTCCTTCTTTTGAATGGATAGATATAGGATTTGTGTATCTGTAATACTATATGTCCGTATAATTCAAATATATCTTGCCATATCAATAGAAATTATATTACATTTCTCTAAATTTTACTCCTTGAAAATATAAAACTGATTATAATTAATGCTGAAAGAAATTTCAAATTATAATCCAATTTTAAAATTAACAGAAAGGGATGAGTAACCAATTTCTATTTGTAATTCAATATGAGCTTGAACCAAGGTTGAAAAATAAGTATATTTTCAGCTTTCAGTAACACTTTAATACAGATACTCTGAAGTAATCATGATACTGAACTTCCCGTTGTACAGATTTTAAATTAATTCATTACATACTGCATGCACTATGGTACTGAAGATAAATATCCATGATTTGTAAAATATTTTCAACAAATTTCTGCAAGGTGATCAGTTATGTGAGAAAAATACAGTGCATTTTGCAAATTTAGAGTAAAAAATACACCTTTTTTACTGAAAGGTATAAACCACACAAGTGAAGTTTGGATTACACCAGTCAAATTTAAGTATATATTGAATGGTAAATTTTATTCTTGCCACTGGCATGAAACAGGAAAATATGCAGCCCATTCACTTCTTATTCAGCTTTTCCTTGAAATAACTGGGCTTTAATAGTGGAGTAACTTCATTTTCTGCTTTAGAAACTGACTCAAATTCTGTAAGCCTGTGACTCAAAAACAGAGCACAAGCATGACAGCCAAATACCATAAATCAATGGTAAAGCCAAGATACCACCAAAACATGTATCTGAGCCAAATAAGCTCAAAAGGTATCAAACGGAAGAGGAAAATCACCCCTTTCCAAATATACAAGTCCCATCATCATAGGACAAAGAATAACAAAGTTATTCCTGCTCAAAGTTGCTGCTGAGCATAAACCTTATTTCTCACCTCTCATCTGAAAACCAGAGGAAAAGGCTTAACCCCATCAAATGGGTATTACAATTGACACTCTAAGTCAGGGCTATCCAATGGTACTAGACAAACTGATCTAGCACAAGAACTACAGAAGTTATGGCTAAAATAAGGTCAAATAAAGGTGAATAAAATATTTACCTCTCATCTAACTTCTACAGTTTTGGTGCAAGATACCTAAAGTGGGGTCTTTTTGGAAAGATAACAGTCAGAGGTATCTGATGGTGCTATCAATTTCCCCATATCACATCTTGAACAAAGGTTATGGGGAAAACAAGCTCCATACAGATTATAAGCAAATCATACATATGTACAAAAACTCTTGTACATGGTATAACTTTTCCATATTTAGTGATAGCCATGTTAAATGAGGTACCATTGTGTAGAAGATATCCAGGGCTACACAAAAAACCAAACCTGAGCTTGATATCTCAAAAAATGACAAATTTATGGCAGTTTCAAGGTCAAAATTCCACAGTTAGACAAATACAGCCTTACCATAGGATAATATCCCAAACCTATGATTATGAGGTGTCAAACAGACAAAGAAGCTTGTTTCTACTTCAATATCTCATAGGTTGGTCAATACTGTGCTCCTGTACAGGTTCTGTACATCATTCTATGCGTATTACATGTCAGAAGAGGGCTATGTGGTCCCCAGATGAAATTTCCGCCCTGTATTGGTGAAAACTGCCCAGATGTGGTTTCAAAACCACATCTGAGCCAAATACAGGATATACGGCCTTGTGAGAACCACAAGCCAGTCCTTGGAAGTGAAAAATATTCACTTCCTCTATGTGGAAAGGTCTAGAAGACTTTTCACCCAAGTTTAGCATAAAAAGGGGCCTTTTCTCCACCAGAAAAGGTTTGCTCATCCTGCTCTTGAATTCCTGTTTAGTACAATTGTCAAAAACAGTTATAATCTCAAAAAATAAACAGGTTATACTTTAAACTTTGGTATTGTAGCTCTTATAATAGTAAACCAACTTGTTAGACTGCACCCAAGGCTTTCAACAGCGCTCACCACTACTATTTCTTAATAGTAAAGCCCTTAATACATTACTTTTAACCCATTATCATCATCTTCCAACCCTTTTTGAATACATTCCACCGTGTCACAGTCATAGTTAAAGCTGTGAAGAGTATTCTTATAGCTTGATCATACACTCAGCCTGACGTTTTGGGGGCCTGGCCATGTTTTTTTGGGATTTTTGTACCTTTTTACACCAAAAGTGAGTATTTTCTTTTATTTTCTGAATTCTGACACTATTGTTTCTTTATTAGTGAGAATTGTTTAAAAAAACAATATAAAAAATATCTTATACTTGTGTTTTGAGTGGTATATGACCATATACCACTGTGCTTTTTCTATTTTTATTCCCTTGTTGTGTGGTTAATTACAATTTAATCACTGAAAAAACTTTTTTTTGGTGTGTTTTACATATTACAACACTTAAAGTAATTGATAATGTCCTTTTTAATTCAAAAAGACACCTCTCTTACTGTAAACCAACAGTATTAGAGGCATGGTTGGGTATATTGATAATTTCAACTGCCCTTTACATAACCACTTCTAGATTACACTTGCTAATTAAAAGTTAACTTGTGAGATAGTGGTATACAAAAAGTGTACCAGAAGTCCACAAGCTGTATTTTCTGACATGTAATTGATAATTTCAATTGCACTGTCATTAAACAAGAGTATAATATATAAATATATTGCTCAGGGGCCATGCTTAGATGTGAAAACAGCATTATAAGAAGTCTTAACTGACAATAAGCCCTCTTTTTCCTGTTTGATTCAATGGAAGAAAATTTCATACCACTTGAAACCCAGTCACAGGCTAACATACCAGTGACACCCTCAGAACAAGAGGTAAGCAAAGGGAAAGGAAAGGGGCACAGTGAAGGCCTTATCACAGCTAAGAAGTGGACACCAATTGACACTCAGAGGAGTAGAAAACTAAAATACTCTGCATAGGTACAAGGTAAACCAACCTTGATCACTTGTACATGGAATATTACAATCATTAACCCAGTTGTAACCTCTAAAGGCAAATTTCAAAAAGCAGTAGACAACAAATTTGTACAAGGCACAGTCAAGGGTAGATACCCTAAGAAATTTAAGTTTTTAACTGCTTGCAAACACTGATATGTCACCTTTACACCTCAGAGACCTTGCCATCCCAAGGAACCAGCCAGAGGACAGAGAAAACTTGTCCAAAACCAGAAGAGCTGGAAGAGAACACCTTGGACACAGTGGTGGATGGCAAGAAATTGAGGGAAATCATACCCACTCTGCCATTCACTTTCCAATTCAACAGAAACCTCAAACCAGAAGACTTAGAGGATATGGATCAAGTTCTTCAGCTCCACCAGCTCCTGAAAGACTTTTTTCATGGAGCATGGACAACAAGAGCTTCAACCTAGAATCCCACGGGGAAGAACTTGAAGCAAGTTTCCAGAAGATATGTCTCAAAGAGATAGAATTCAAAGACCTTATGGTAACACCAAAGGTTGGAATTCCACCAGGCAGTTCAGATTTCTGGAGGAGAGAGCAACCAGGATAAGGTCAAATCAAACTACTATCCAAGCTATAGAAGAAGAGCTGACCCAGACGGGGCATACTCAGATTCTTTCAGGCCCACAAAGAGTAGACCAAACCAGCTCTCCAGTAGCTTCACACCATTCAGGAACCAACATATCACTGGCCAAGAGTCACTATTCTTCACAATTTTAGGTAGTTTCCAGGAGAAGACAAGGATACAAGGGCAAAAACAAGACCTCTTTCAACCAAAGGCAGAGAGATTCAGACCCAATGATCCAGAAGCTGTTGGAATTGGTGAAAGAAGTACACAAGAGCCAGAAATAGTTGTACATACTTCTAGAATCAGTAGCCCCATTATCAGAAATATTACCCCCCGCAGAAAGAGCATAAGGTTGTTAAACCTGAGAGTAACTTAAACAGTGATAAACTGTGGTTACAAATGTCCAAATTTGCAATGCAAGCTCAAGAACAACTTGTGTATTTCAAGAGACTGAATGATAGATTGAAAAGAAATGTAATCTTACAAGAGGCTACAATTAAAGCCATCCAGGAGAGCTGTGCTCAATTGAGCAAAGCCTCTGAAGAAACCAACAAAAGACAGAATCAAGTCTTTGAAGATCCACATCACTGCAAAAGGGACAGGGATTGTCTGGATCAAGAAACAAAGAAAATTAATGTCTACCAAAACATGAATCCCCAACCAGAAGGCCATACTTTGGAGAATCCATACCAAGAAGAAATCAAACCAGATGACCTATTGGTGAATAAGGCAAGAGCTCCATCTCAATACCAAGATGTAGATAATATGTCTTATTCTGAGAAGGAAGCCTTTAAACAGCTTCCAAAGGCCTCAAGCTGGCTCAAGTTCTCTGGAACAGGAGAATATGATCATATGGAATCCATTGATTATATTGATGGACTCTTCATTGATGTACCAAGCATACCAGACTACTGGATTACTGCTAGACTCAATACAGCATTCAAAGGACATGCTAGTATTTGGCATACAGAAATGAAAGAAATCAATGGAAGAAAAATCTGGCAATGGTGGAAGAGTCAAATTATGAGAAATTACAGCTATGGTACTTGGATATGGCAAAAGACCATGTCATTTGAAAATGACAAGTACTCTGTGGACAAAGATCCATATTGGTGGTGTATTAGACAGTCTAAAAGACTGAAATCCATTGATCCTCAAATGAACATACAGATGAGGAATCAAAAACTCCTGACACAAATTCCACGAGAACTGGAGCATGCATTGAAAGGAAGATGCAACCAAAATTACACCTCAGATGACATTGCAAATACCTTACAAGATGTAAGGAAAAGAACAAATATAAGGAAATATTCCTGATATAAAAGCAGTGGTTTCAAAGAGAAACAACCTTTAGGGTGGCGTTCAAAGACAACCCCAGTGAAATGATGGAAGAAGTGGCTAAGAAGGAAAATTCTTGTCACAATTGGGGTTCAACAGACCATTATGCCAACAACTATCCAAATTCAAGGAAGGGATTCTATGCCATTGTGAAAGTCCCAGAGGATTCTGAATCAGAATCTATGGGTGATGCCATCAGAGAACAATCTTACAATGACCAAGACCCAAGAGAAAAACTTCTAGTGGAATACCAAGAGGAAACACCACTTAAAATTCAGGACATACAGTTGTAAGCAGGCATGCCACAGGACACTGCAAATAAAAACTTGTGTAAACACACACAAGATGCACAGACATTCCTAGTTACACCAACTAAAGGAATGGCATATATACATGAGACAGCCACAAAGGTGACTGTTTTCATTTACAATGCTCAAAACCCATTGATCATTGAAAGTGGAGAAAACTGCTCAATATTGGCCAGAAATTTCTGGATCACCACTTCCCAAATTGGGAAAAACAGCTATTTCCAACCAAGGAAAATAACTTCAAAAGTGCATCAGGGAAGATGTCATCCATTGGGACAATTATCAAAGAGATAATTATACCTCACAGGAAAGGTAATATAAGAATCAACCCAGAGTCTTTTGTGCTTGAAGATGCCCACATCCAAGGGTTTTTACTGGTAACAGACTACCAAAGGTTTTATGGCATTTATATTTACAATAGTAAAACAGGAATATTACTATTGGTACAAACATGGAAAAGAAATTTTCACTCAACATATACCAGATATCTACCCATGAACCTCTAGCAAAATTATTGAATGAATTCACAGAGGGCCAATTCAGCACTACCCTTACCAGTAAACAAAACCTTAGTTTACTGAAGATGCTAAGGAAAAATAGACCAGAATTTTCCATTGGTGAAGAACCATGAGGCAAAATCAGAGTCCATGATATAGAATTCTATCTGGATGTGTAAAGACCCTATCCACTGATGCTGAGAAGACCTCCATACCCAGAAAGTCTGGAAACTAGGAAGGAAATGTAAAAGCATGTCAATGAACTCCTAGACGTGGATGTCATCAGGAAGATTGGATGCAATAAACTAGTGGAGATCACCACTCCTGTCCTTATCACCTGGCATGATGGCAAATCTAGGCTGTGTGGAGATTTCAGAGCCCTGAACAACTACACAAAAGCTGACAGGTACCCTGAACCTAGGATACCTCATGCCCTAGACAAACTGGAAAAATCCAAATACATAACCAAGATGGATTGTATGAAAGGTTTTCATCAGAATGGAGCTAAAAAAAACTCCATCAAATTACTCAGAATCATATGCCTTATGGGCATATATGAGTAAACCAGGATGCCATTTGGCATCAAAAATGCGCCAGCCCGCTTTCAGAGGATGATGGACACAATATTTCCAGAAGAAATATTGGAAGGCTGGATGGTAATATATATTGATGACATCATTATATACTCAGAGACATGGAAATACCATGTGCAGTACATATACAGAGTCCTAAATAAATGCACACCCATTAATCTGAAAATTTCACTTAAGAAGTGCAATTTTGGCCAGCAAGAATTACTGGCACGGGCACACAAAGTCTCAGGTCTTAGTCTGGCCATAGACCAGAATAAAGTAGCTGAAGTACTTCTAAAACCAGTACCAAAGGAAATCAAAGAGATGCAATCTTTTCTTGGGTTTGCTAGCTACTACAGAAACCACATAAAAAGGTTTTCCCACATAACTAGTAGTCCATACAAGTTATGTTCAAAATATGTAGTTTTTTAAATTACCAAGGAAAGAAGGTATGCATATTACAGGATCAAACCTGAACTCACTAAAGCACCTGTGCTCATCTTACCTGACTTTGAACTACCATTCAAGTTATATATAGATGCAGCCTGTAGCCAAGGCTTAGGGGCAGCCCTTCACCAGAGACAAATTTTAGATGGTGGGCCAAGAGAGGGAGTAATATGCTACATCTCTGGGAAATTGAAAGACTTAGAAGCCAGGTATGAGGCCACCCAGACTGAATGCCTATGCTTAGTATGGGCTTTACAGAAAATCCACTGTTATTTGGAGGGTGCAGTCTTTGAAGTCAACACAGACTGCACAGCCTTGAAGGCTTTACTCAACATGAAGACTACCAATAGACACATGCTGAGGTGGCAAATAGCCATCCAAGAGTATAAAGGCCATATGACCATTATATACAAGGAGGGCAAAAGCCACATCAATGCAGCTGGCCTCAGCAAATAGCCATTAGATAATTTCAAAAGCAACCCAGCTTATGACCCTGAAGTAACAGCCAAGATTACTATTCATTTTATGGAAATAGATAGAAGGAAGAACTTCAGATTGTCTGAAAGGGAACCAGAAAGTGGTACCACAGACAGTGGAGACACTGAACCAGAAGGGACAGAAACTCCATATTAGGAATAGGCTCCTCAGAATTGCATAATGATCTCTTCAGTGCATTAATAAAAACATATTCCAAACACAAACAGTGTGGTATATTGTTGCAACTCCTTCAAAAGAAGTACAGGAGCCCAGAACTAGAATACCAGCTAGAGGAACCCTGGTTGAGGGAATATAAAGACAAGACGTTGTGGTATTCCATACCATTAGTACCAGTTTTAAGCTTACCAATAAAACAAAAAAAAATGATAATACACAAAACATATTTACACATTACAACTACAAATCTCAAAAAGAAATATACAATACACAGCCTCAAGATCTTATCAAAATAGTATAGTATCAAACGGTATATCCACCTTATCGCATCATCAATAACAAATTATGTCATTAAAGGCAGTTAATCTAAATAAAGGTATATGAAAATAGACCAAAGCATCAGATGCTGTATTTTCCCCACCTTGATTCAATTGAAAGAAGAAATACCTCAAGGCTATGCATAAATTACAATATATTTTCCAAGAACAAATGTTTGCTTAGTAATAATGGCACGCAGCAAACTTGATAAAAATGATGTGATCTCCATATGAAATGATACAATACTAAAACAGAAACACCAGCATAATTTTCTCATATATATCATATGACTAGAAGAATTTTCAATTGTCAGGAGCTGTATTTTCTCCACTTTCTTGGCAAAAAAAGAAAATCTCACCAGCAAAATTATCTCAAACACATCACACGATTTTGAGAAGAAAAAGTACCACTAGCATAATTCTCTCAGAAAATATGTAACAAAGTCACCTAAAATAAAAATGTCACCAGAAAACTTATCTCAATGACATCACATGATTTTGATAATAAACAGAAACCCCAGCATAATTTTCTCATATATATCATATGACTAGAAGAATTTTCAATTGTCAGAAGCTGTATTTTCTCCACTTTCTTGGCAAGAAAAGAAAATCTCACCAGCCAAATTATCTCAAATACATCACATGATTTTGATAATAAAAAGCACCACCAGCATAATTCTCTCATAATATACGTAAAAATAGAAACAAAAAAATACTTTCCCCACCTTCAAGAAAACATCACGAGCCATGTTATCTCAATGACCTCACATGACTCTGATAAAAAGAAAATCTCACCAGCAAAATTATCTCAAAGACATCACATGATTTTGATAAGAAAAAGCACCACCAGCATAATTCTCTCAGCAAACACATTGCTACACCAAAACTACATGTCTCACCAGCTAAAACATCTCAACTATGATTTTTTCTAAGTACCGTATTTTGAGAAGCTCTATGGAGGCCCAAAAGCTATAGATAGAGGTCCTCTCTCCCTCATTTCTCCCATCATCATGGAACAAGTTCCCACTATCCAGGATCACAACCATCCCTGAACTAGCAGGATATCTAGAATAGTAGTAGTGTTTTAGTAGTAAAAGCTCAGTAGCCTTGCTCAGTAGCTTAGTATTTTTGAAGAATAGTAGTATTGACATAGTAAAAGCTCAGTAGCCTTGCTCAGTAGCTTAGTATTGTTGAAGAATAGTAGTATAACCGTAGTAAAAGCTCAGTGCCTTGCTCAGTGGCTTAGTGTTATTAAAAGAAAAGAAGTAGTGATATAAACTCAACATTGAAAATATAAAAAGAATAATATAAAGTAGTCTTATTATTAGTATTAATATAAAAAAATCATTATAATCATCATAAAACCCAAAAAAAAATATTCCTATTACTTTTATTAAAATAACAGAAAACCAAATATATATATATATATATATTATAATTACTTTTATTAAAATAATAAAAAAAAAAATCTTAGTCATTATTTTATCAGAAATTTTAGTTTTAAATAAAAATTTTACTGTAGTGTTATTGATAGGTCTGATTAAGAGACTGCTGATAAGTCTTCTCTATCTGTTAAAGCCACAAATCTTATTTTATTTTGTGATTCTCTGTAGGCTGACTATTCAGTATTATTTAGAGGGGCAGCTAATACACCTTAGCACCCATGGTTATTGGACAATTCTGAAATTCAAAACAGACTTACCAATAGTTTCCCCCTCAAGGTACTGCCTTATTTCATCCCACACCAAAAGGAGTTCCCACATCTGGTGTCCCAACAGTGGCCAACAACAACTTCAATCATCAATAATCCGTCAATTATCAAAGAAAAAAAACCTTCAAATTTAGTCCATAAAAAGAAAAAGCCTTTTATCAATAAACAATTTCAAGCACCTATCAAGTCAATCTGGAATCAGAAAAACCACAAAATTCTAAATCATCGTCACCATCAAGTTCTTCAACAAAATCATTTCACTATTATTATCCAAAAAGAGGAGAAACACCACCTGGAGAAGAATCACCTATAGATTATAGTATACCAGTTGGTACACCAAGAACTAAGAAGAAAGATCAAAAGATAGTTGCAGATTATTTTCAGAAATTACTCAAGGAACTATTTGAATTTAAAAAGAAAAGTGAAAAAGAGAAAATAAATAAAGAATATATCGATATGGATTCAGCATCATCATCAAAGATACCACACAATCCAGATGAATCCAAAGAAGAAATTATAAATGAAGAGACCATGCAAGGACAAGAAGATATTTCTGATGTAGAAAGACTTCATCAAAGAATGTTGGAAATGCAACAAGAATTAATTGAACTCCTTAAAAAAGAAGGGAAAAGGAAAGAGTCAAGTTTTACTGCAGAAAACAGCCCAATGGAAGAAACTACAAGCATTCCAAGAATCTTTAGACAAGAAGGGTCACCATCACCATTTTCAAGGCCTGTGGCCTCATCAACTCCATTCACTTCACAAAGGCCAAATATTCTACCAAAGAGGGTTAATATTCATGCACAGGCTACAAGCCCATTGCAACAAGAAATCCCACGAAACAATACACCCATTGTCAAGATCAGACCAAAGGATTATAATTTATGGTTTGATGGAAAGGAAGTGGAAAGATTTATTAAAAGAGTAGAAAATATAGCAGAAATTGAAGGAGCAAGTGGAAGGGATATAGCAAGACAGATATCCTTTTGGACTAAAAATCAAGAAATTAGCTACCATATTGAAGGAATGCCTGGATATGAAACTGGCGATTGGGAGCAATTAAAATTGGATATGAAGAGGAGATGGGGAACAGTTTCACCTGAAAGAAGATACAAGCTGTCCTCAATTACTCAATTATTTACAAAGATTCAACAAGAAGGAGGAATTAGAAATATGACCCAGTATAAAAAGTTCATTGGTGAATATGAATCTATTATTAATTATCTCAAAAGGTATCAATATATACAAGGAGATATCAATCACAATCAGGAAATTTTGGCAAGTCTTTCCTCAAGTGTTCAAGAATCTATTTACAAAGAAATGATTAAAGATAAGGCCATGGTGCAAGCTTTGGATGGTGGTTATATCATTCCAAGATTGGAAATCTTAAAGTTGTATATTGAACAAGATCTAGAAACCAAAGTCTTAATTCAACAGAAGGAATTCTCACAACCAAAGTCACAAGAGAAGAAAGCTAGGTTTGAAGAGGAAAGCTGGGAAGAAGTCTTAAAGCAAATGAAAGATTTTACCAAAACAATCAAAAATCCTCAGCCACAAGAAAATCAATCAAAGAATACTGGGAATAAAGCAGTTGAGGAAGTATTGAATCAGCTCAAACACCTCTCTGAAGCAGTTGAATCTCCCAAGAAGCCTCAACCAAACAATAATCAAGATCATAGAACTATACAAAACTCACAGCCATTCAGGCCAAGATATCCTTCACCACCCATATCTTCTGGTTATCAACCATATGTTCCAGCTCAAATGGCTCCAAGACAGCCATTGAAGTGTTATTACTGCCTAGAAGAAGGACATTCTGAAATAAGATGTAATCATCTCACAGAAGACTTGGAGAAAAGAATGGTCTTGAAGCGTGGAGGAACATATCTTTTTCCAAACTTTCAAAGAGTACCCACAGAAGGCCCTAAATCTGCAAAAGAATTAGTTAGACATTTTGCCAAAGAGCAGGAGGATTTTACAAAGAAAATGATGGAACAATCAAATCCACCCCCTAATAAGCAAGAAACAACAGTAATTGAGGAAAGCAAAGAAGAGAAGGCAACTGCTATAGCTCAAATAGAAGAATGGGGAGACTGGAAACCTCCTCAAGTATCACCAGCAAATGAAAATATTCAAATAAATGTTGGGCTTAGACAGACAAGGCAAAGAGCTTCAAGACAGGAAACTCAAAGTCAAACCCAGCAAGAGGATAAAAATGAAACACACAAACCCTTTAAAAAGAAGATACCAGGTGCCTACCATGAGGAAGATGAGGCAGAAGAAGAAATAAGAGTTCTAATTCCAACAAAATACAAGAAAACACAAGAAGGAAAGGAAGTAGATAATGATATTGAAATCATTTCCAAGGAAAAGAATAAGGAGGGACTAAGACAGGAGTCGCAAAAGATGGAATTAAAAGACAAAGTAAAATCTACAGCCAATACCCCAAAGCTAATAATTGAACATGTAATGAAGAAAATACTTGAACAAAATATAAATCTTACTCTTGAAGAAATGTTATCAATGTCACCAACCTTTATTGATAAATTATAAAATTTAACTATCCAGGAAAAAGAAGTGATAAAATCAGTCAATACGTCAAATATTCAAGAGAGACTACTTTCAGTAAAGCTACGGGACTATGATACCCCAAGATTACATTATGCATGCCCACTTGGCTTCATGGAAGTATTTATTGGAAGAGAAGAATATCCTACAATGGCATTGGTGGATACTGGATCAGAAATTAATATAATACCAGAGGAAACTGCAATTAAAGCATCACTTACAAGTAGAAAGCTCAATATGAATCTTAGAGGAATTGGTGGACATACAACATCTTTGGTTGGACTCTCAGAATTTACACCAATTACTATGATAACAGGAGAAGAAAAAGAAATTTATTCATTCATAGCAAAAGGAGCTGTACACACCATACTTGGAAGACCATTTTTAGCAGATAATAATGTTAAATTGGAATTTTCACACAAGCAAGGGGAAATATTTAGTTATCCAGAGCAAGATGGACGTCGATTATGTTTACCAATATGTAGCCCTCAAGCTATGGGTTGGGAAATTTCTCCACCCAGAGGAATGGAGCTTTGTGCATCTTCAGAGATTGGAAAATGGTCAATACATGGAGCAGAATCATCCAAAAGAAAAGAAACAAGGGAAACAGAAAGTCAATCTTCAACAAGAGTGAAGACAATATTTCTTGGAGCAAACAAAATACCCTTCTCAGCTATTTTTGATGCAAAAAATGAGTTGAATGTTATAACTCAGGAAATGGCCCTAAAAGCAGAATTAAAAATCAGCCCTTACACATCAAAATCAACAGATAACTTTTTGAAGCCAATTGGTCAAATTAAAAATCCTGAAGTCACTTTTGAAAGTGAAGAGAAAACCTACCTGGACTTCTTAGTATTTGAAAATCTCAACCAGATAATAGATAAAGAAAAGTCAAGCATATTATCTTCATCTAAAGAAAGTATTCCACCTCAAACTGAAACAAAACCTAAAGGGAAGGATCCAGAAGAGGATGAATTGAAGGTAGAAGATAGTGAAGCAATAGAAAAAATAAAAATGGAACTGAAGAAGATGAGAAGAAATTTGGACATGGCCATAGAAGACCCAGAGAAATGGCTAGCACTTGAGTTAAGTGGTATGAATGAAGAAGATGAAGTAGAAATCCCACAGAAGAAATTTAAAAGGGATCTGAAGCCACCTGAAGCAAATTCCTCAGGAATTGCAGAAGATTATTCAAATTTATTTCAGGAGAAAACTTGGTACATTAGTGATACTGAAAAAATAAAAGACGACATAATCAATCCATTGGCAAAAAGAAAATTTGAAGAATTGGAAAAGGAAAGTTCCATAATTACTGAAGACAAAATGGATCAAGTTTGGGATAGAAATATTCAAAAGAGGATTGATAAAAAAATGGAAACAGCAGAATCAGAAGATGACTTGAAGTTATACCAACAAAATAATGAGGATTTGGAAGATAAATATAAGCAAGGAAGAATATTTGAAGATCTAGAAGAAGGAGAGTTATCAGAAAATACACAAAGGCTAGCTGGACTTAGCATTCTAGAAGAATTTAATCATGCCTATGATCAAATATTCTGCTTTTCAAGCACAACTGATCTATTTAATCAAAATAAAGGAATTACATCTGAATTACCAAATGACTCCCAGAATCAAAATGGCATACAGGAAGACATACCAGAATATAAAGGACTGGAAGATTACATAATACTTCCAATAATAACATTTAAGGAACTGTATGATTATGAGCTAGATTCACCAATAATTCAAACCAAATATATTTCAGAACTACCTGGATCAAATCTTACAAATGTTGATTTTCTGGAATTACTAACCACTATTGGAATCAAAGGAAATTTAAGAAATCCTTACTGGAAGAAGCCTTATGGATATTATTAAATGACAATAGAAGGACTGTATCACAAAATGTTATGGGCTCAAAAAGATTTGAATCTAGATGGTTTGGAAATCTTGGGAGGAACTCTTTGCTGGTGTGATTTTGGATACATGTTTATTCATGAAGTCAAAGGTTTTGTTTCCAAATGGAAAGGAAATACACAAAGAAAACAACGCAACAAGATCTTTGGAGAAATATTGAAGGACATATGTCTTTCAGTAATTCACAACAGAAGGTTGAATATTTCTCAATAACAACTTAAGTAATCCAATTTCAATCACCAATTAAAAAAAAAAAAAAAAAAAAAAAAAAAAAACCACCATAAAAAATAGCAAAAATAATAAAAAAAAACCTAAAAAAAAAAAAAAAAAGAGAATTTTTTTCATATCTGTATCAGTATCAGGGCAGTGACCTCCTGCCTTATCAAAGAGGAATTTCAATTTTTTCAATTTTTTTTCAAGTATGTTATCACTCAAGGCTATAAATCAGTATTCAATGAAGGACTTCAAACTCAACATTTTTCAAGATATTTTTTTTTCAATGTATAAGTATTATGATTTTATTTTTTTAAAAAAACAGGGGTGGTTATCTGTTCTTATGCCACCTCATATTAAAAATGGCACAAGTTTGGGGAAGTGTGGGCCCATATGCCTTTATTAATGTTATTTCTCTTTTCTTAAAAAAAACAACAATGAAAATATGGTGTGAAGAAACAGCAAAAGAAGATATAGATAGCTCAAAATATCAAAATTATGACCGCCAGTCATAATTTGGCCTAAAATCAAGAAAATCATATCAAGACATGGGGGAGAAATCAACCAAACAAGCTAGGCTATTCAGATACAGAAAAAGAAGATAGAAGAAGTTCAAAATGTCAAAATTATGACCGCCGGTCATAATTTGCCATAAAGCAAGAAAACTATATCAAGAAAGGGAAAAAAACCAACCAAACAAGCTAGGCCATTCAGATACAGAAATGGATGATCAAAGAATTTAAAATGTCAAATTATGACCGTCGGTCATAAAATGAAAACCTCAATACAGAAAATAATTCAGCTCATCAAAAGGCTACTACAATTTATACTGGATGACGTTCTTATAGCCCCAAATTAATGAGTTTAGCCAATCTTTGACAAGCACGCATCCTTCCAGCATTTTAAATGAGCAAAGTGAAATCAGTACTCCTCAAATCATGATCAAGGTTGAGCACCCTCAATCACAACAAGTTTCCAAGCATCAATTGTGTTGACAGAATCAAGGAACACAACAATACCAAATTGCATCACTAAGCTTGCTCAAGGCTCAGAATATGCTACCCAGCATGGTTACCCTATTCCAGAGCTGACAGGTCTAGCAGCAGAATTACTGCCAGAGGGGGGAATTGAACCCATTTCAAATTTGATGAAAGTGGAAAGCAACCTGGAATCACTAACCACTACACCACACTGGGCGCAATATGCCGTCGTTGCATATGCAACGTCACCCGGACATTGCATGACATTCCCTAATTGTCCCACCCCCACGCTGCATGCGACAGTTGCCTGGTTTTGTAGCGACAGCACCTCTCACCTTCAGCTCTCCGCAACGACACCTGCATCCAATTTTCGCCAGCGACCATTTCATCATCTGTCCCAATCCGTCAAGACCCTGGTTTTTCTGTTTTAGTTGGGAATTTGGGCCACTCAGGGTTTTTTTCTATTTAAAGCTGACTATGGCTCTCTCATTCTTTGTCGCGTTTTACTCTTTTTGCAATATATCTTTTTCTACTTCTCTATTTCCTCCAACAATATTTCATTTCATCAGCCCTTAGCATAGAAAAGAATCTCAATGGACTCAAACACTCCAGAAAAAATGTTTGAGTCACCAGCTCCTCCTGGTTTAGATATTCAACAAATGCTAATGTCAATAATGGAAGCACAAGTCCAACTTACATCCTCTATGGGATCACTAAAAGAAGAAGTGGATAAGCTAAAACTTAACACTAATACTCCTGAACCCCTTGAACCAAGATATTCAAAAGTCAAGGACAAAGTTTTCTCCTCTGTGAAAAATAAAGACTTCCAACGTGCCCAATTGGCGCCACTACCCTCAAAGACCCCAACAAAGCAAAATAGCAAGCCCTCTAAAGTACAGCAAAAATTGCCAAAAAAAAGTTCTCTCTTCAAAACTGAGAGCCCTAAACGTCATCCATTGCAATTGCAGGAAAAGGATGTTTCACCAGAGTTCAAAGGCGTAAAGGTATGTGAGTATAATTATTTGTATGAATATGGCTTCACTTACACATACTTATGCATACAGGAAGCATTTTATGCCCACATAAAATTGCTTTGGAACATTACGGAGAAAGATTCTCTCCCATGCCCTCCATCTGAAGATGATTTGGTTTCTTTTTACCGTAAGTTTTCTAACACTGCACAGATTGAGGAAGCACTACAAGATCAAAACAGCCTGTAGATCAATGGTGAGGAGGATCTTCATGCCTTTGCAAAGAAGCAACTCCAAGCAGTCAATCTGTCACGCGGTTTAAATAAAATAAGCAAAACATACATGGATTATATGCAAGGAAGCCTTGCACGTTTGGGATTCACCATTTGGAGCCCCAACCTGGCTCAAAACCACGACGATCTGTACAATGTTGCCTGTCGGATATTTTGTGTCACTACCTTCCAGCAATTAGCTGTTGCAGGGGCTTACAATAACTATAGCATGAATTTTCCATACATCATGAAGACCGCCCTGTTACAAAGAGCCTATGACCACTTTGTGCATTATCGGATGAAGGCTTACTGTGACAAAGAGGTCAATGCCCCAGGTAGTTTTAAGGCAGGAAAGGCAAAAGGCTTATCAAATAAGAATCGATCGCGGGTAAGCTAGTCTCCTTTGTTCATTTTGTTTTTTTTATTTAACTTTTTTTTGGGATAGCTTCGGGATGCCCGCCAGGCCTTTGCAATCCTTCACAAATTTCCAAAAAGATATTGCAAAATCATTGATAATATAGGTGCACACAGTGATGATGAGGAGGATCCTAATAAGCCCAAAAGATATGTGATACGTACCTTGCATTACCGCTCTCGACAAGCAAACATTTTTTTTAGAAAATTGGATGACATGATGGCAAAGGCAGACAAATCAGGTCGAAAACGCATACGTGTTCTGCCCAAAATACCAATTGCATCTAAAAATGTGGATCCCCCAAAAAATCTACCAATTGACTTCTACAATGTCAAATGGTTCAAGAAGCAGAATGAGATGCAAAGAAGAACTATACCTGATTGGAAGAGTGTAGCCTTCTTGCAAGATCCCAAGGAATCCCTAGAGGTAATACCCCACCCTAATGAGAAACTCTCTGACAAGCAGTTCAACAAGCAATTCCTCGAAAGTGTGGTAAGATCTTACCCACTCCCTGTTGAAGAGGGAAGTCAAGAAGAGGATTCTGAAGGGGATGGTGAAGGCACGTCAATTGATTTAGAGGCACCAAGCACTAATGAAGATGAAGATGAAGATGACTGTTACGCACCAGGTGAATATGCATATGAAGAAGATGAAGTCACAGATCAGGATGATGAATCACCAGGTGAAGAAAGTGATGATGAGATGGAGGATGTGGATGAGTGTAATTGAACATGTCATGTAGCATGAAGCAGTTTATTCTAAGTAACGTTACTATGATGTTTGTACATAGATATGTTATGTCGGTTTTTAGCTATGTATTCATTCATTCTCTTAGTATTAATTGTATACATAAGACTGTGGCATACTCTTAAAGGGGATGAAACAGGTGGTCATCATGTGATTCAATTTATACTACAAATTCAACAGATTATTCAAAGCTGCATAAAAAGAAGTAAAGAACATTGGGCTAAAATACAACTTAATACAATATGAGCATACTCTGAAATATATTGAACAACTACAAGACCAATTCACAGTTTAAAGGGCACATCATAATGCCGTTAAATGGAACTCGGAAAGTTTCACTCTCAATAAGGCGATACGCAGCCAAAGAGATTATATCTGATGGGTTGATCATGAGGAAGCGGTCTGTCTGGATTTGACCAATTACCACCCCCAAAAGAGCCAAATATGAACCTTTGTGACCTGGGGGATAGCAAGGACGGTTGAACCGATTGTGGATGAGCAAAACGTAAATGCCAGGCTGGACTTTTGAGTGGGGTGCATGGAAATTGTATATATTTTTGATGAGACCATACTTGATTTCATTGTTGTGTCTGAAGATTATTGCATTGTTTGGGGGAAGGACTGAAGCACGCCCTTTGTTGTGATCAATTTTGATGGACCTAATTGGGTTTGCAAATCGGCTTAACACCCATTGTCCTAGCGGATGTGGGAAGTCAGCACCATGCCTCACTTGTAATCCATTCCTGCATAAACCTCATCGTTAACTTGTATCAGCTCTTTTCCCATTTTGTTCACCTCCACCTGCTTTTCTATTACTTTATGTACTGCGTCATGACTGCCCACTAGCTTTTGTGTTTCGTGTGCTTTCTTCATCAATGTCCCATGAATTTCTCCTGCCATGTTCCAATCAGAAATCCTTGTAAGCATCCCAATTGTTCCAATTCAGCTCGATATAATGCTTACCAGTCTTCCTATTTGTTGAAATGTTTTGTAGGAGGCCAATCATCCTTTCTCCGGAAAATTCAGACACTCCCATCAATGGCCCCCAAATCTTGAGCTGTTCAGGGATATGTAAAGCATAGTGGTGATTTGGTTTCACCTTTGGATTATTGAAAATATATTTTGATGTATGCGTGTAGCGATTGTAAGCATGATAAAAACGTCCAGCATGTCCATTCTTTAAAGCCCTTTTGCATGCAATCCTTGTGCATTGAACCAAATCTCCGGTATTCTGAAGCAATTTACCTTGGTTTGATTCCACAGGAATATCATCATGGCCTTCAATATACATCTCACAAATCACCAGAGGTATAATGAGTGTATATAATGTCAGCCACTGTGAAGCTTTCAATCGTCCATGTTTTGCGGAACCTAGGTTTGAAGGCAATGTACTCGCTCCAGTGGGTATAATCAACATACCCATCACTTTGCAAAATTCCTCCATGTCATCCTTGGTCATCAATCCCCCACAAATGCCTCCACCTAACTCCACATCCCCATTCAGTGACCGACAACTTGATGATTCCTCTGTGTCATCGTCTATGCGCCCACTCCCCTGCATTTCCATTCGGACCCGCTTCCTGCTTTTCAGCTGGTTTGCAATTCCCCTTTTCTTTTCTTGTAAATCATCTTGAAAACCCCATTGATACCGGAAATGCTCCTGAAGAATGCCTTCCAGCCAGTTATGCATGACACCTAAGGCCACATGCATGTTTGCCAATTGGTAAGGCAGACGATTAAGCTCTGACCATCTCACCCCACTTTCTTTGCGAATCTTTTCTTGAGGAGTCACCATTGGCGCCATTTTCCATGAGTGAGCAGCTTCACGTATTTCAAATGCACTTCTGTTGGTCCCAATCTTCATAGTTTGTAAGTCCTTTAAGTCAGCTTTGCACCATGCACAGAATTGGCGGGCTGAATGGGAGCCAAATCCAACAACTTTGTGCATTGCAACCAGATCGCCAACTGTGGGTAAAAGCTGTACATATACCTTCTGGCCCTGAGGATGATTGAAAGTACATACATTGAAGCCTTCTTGGAGCTCTAAAAGCTCATCCACCAAAGGACTCATAATGTTTGAGATTTCTGAAGTATCCGGAGCATTTGGGCCTGGAATTAAGCCAAAAATCAATGAATACTGAGGTTTGTGACGTAGAGTTGGGGGTAGGTTGATACAATTGAGAATGATACATCCAATGCTTTCCTGTTTCCCTGAAAGCTTGCTTCCACGTGGGTTGAACCAGTCCACAAAGACTGAAAATACCAGTTGAAGCGAATCCTTTTCATTTGCATCGTAATGAGCCCAGGTCAAAGTTCTCCAAGCTGTGCTTTGCTGAATGTCAACAATGCTGTTTTGATGTAAAAGGTTGGTTTTCCGTTTCAATCATTTCCACACCTAGTAGCCATTCGATCCAGGTCTTCAATTGGTGAGTGTAGTTAATACACCTTGGAGTATTAATTATGCCTATTTCATTCAATCTGAAGCTTGATGGCTGACGAGAGGAGGTGCCTCTGTCACGCAGAGCCAAATAACTAGTGCTTGGTTTGAAAAGATTTGTTTTGCAAGTTTTTTTCCCAAGTTGTTGGTAGGTACATGTTAGTGGGATATTGCGGCCTTTGTATAGTGAATAGCATGTTGGACAGCAAATATAAGTCTTGAAGTTGGGACAAATTTCCAGCGACTTCAACATCGTACGTAGATCTTTTGTTGGATTTATTACTTCTGAGTTGTTTCGTTGCGCTAAGGTTATGATAGTGTGAAGGAATCGATAGGCGGTGCAGCAGTTTCTCCAGCTCAAAGAACATAGCAGATGAAGCCAAGCAACAAATATTGCTACATAAACTACAAATTCAAATCATTTCAATAATGTTTTTGTCGAAAACAAAACTTCCTGTATAAAACTTACCTGGGAGACTCTGTGTGTTCTCTGAAATACTTGTGAAATCACTTTCACTGTTGAAATCATCTGAATCGGTGAGTTCACCTGAATCAGAGCTAGCCAAATCAGACGTCTTGCTAATGGATTTTGAAAGATAACTGGTTTGGGATGAAATGAATGTGTCACGTTGATGCTTTCGTTTATTTCCAGAGGAGATCATTCGGCCACAAACTTGACCATTAGATAGTGAGGATGTATACACAATGCACTTTTGGCAAGTACAAAGGTCCATAGGTGTTGAAATGTGAAGGAAGAAGCAGATGGAAAGAAAATTCAAAAAATAACGGAAATGTTGGTGATTCAGAAATCTGGTAGGAATAAGGGGAGTAATGGGTGATAAATTCCTGCTGATCAAGACAAATTCCCAACTAAAAAAGAAAAACCAGGGTCTTGACGGATTGGGACAGATGATGAAATGGTCGCTGGCAAAAATTGGATGCAGGTGTCGTTGCGGAGAGCTGAAGGTGAGAGGTGCTGTTGCTACAAAACCAGGCAACTGTTGCATGCAGCGTGGGGGTGGGACAATTAGGGAACGTCATGTGATGTCCGGGTGACGTTGCATATGCAACGACGGCATATTGCGCCCAGTGCCATTTGAAAATATAACAATACTCCTCAAATTGAAACCTCCTTCAACATCACTCATCAATTTGATCACTCTTAAAAAAAAAAATTTCCAACATAAAAAAAAAAAAAAAAAATTTTCAACAAAAAAAACAAAAAAAAAAATTTTCAACAAAAAAAAAAAAAAAAAAATTTTTCAACATAAAAAAAAAAAAAAAAATTTCAACATAAAAAAAAAAAAATATTTTTTCAACATAAAAAAAAAAAAATTTTTTTTTTCAACAGAAAATAATTTTAAAAAAAAAAACTTTTTTCAACATAAAAAAAATTTATAATAACAAAAATAAATAAAATAAACTGTTGTGATTAAAATTCAGGATAAAAGATCAGATCAAATAAAGAAGGTAAAAAATTAGTCCTTGTATGACTTTAAACTACAGGGTAGCAACCTGAAGGCTAAAGACAGTCTTTGTATGACTTTAAACTACAGGGTAGCAACCTGAAGGCTAAAATTAGTCCTTTTATGACTTTAAATTACAGGGTAGCAACCGTAAGGCTAAAATTAGTTTTTGTATGACTTTAAACTACAGGGTAGCAACCTGAAGGCTAAAATCAGTCCTTGTATGACTTTAAACTACAGGGTAGCAACCTGAAGGCTAAAATCAGTCCTTGTATGACTTTAAACTAAAGGGTAGCAACCTGAAGGCTAAAATTAGTCCTTGTATGACTTTAAACTACAGGGTAGCAACCTGAAGGCTAAAGACAGTCTTTGTATGACTTTAAACTACAGGGTAGCAACCTGAAGGCTAAAATTAGTCCTTTTATGACTTTAAACTACAGGGTAGCAACCTTAAGGCTAAAATTAGTCTTTGTATGACTTTAAACTACAGGGTAGCAACCTGAAGGCTAAAATCAGTCCTTGTATGACTTTAAACTACAGGGTAGCAACCTGAAGGCTAAAATCAGTCCTTGTATGACTTTACACTACAGGGTAGCAACCTGAAGGCTAAAATTAGTCCTTGTATGACTTTAAACTACAGGGTCGAACCTGAAGGCTAAAATTAGTCCTTGTATGACTTTAAACTACAGGGTAGCAACCTGAAGGCTAAAATTAGTCCTTGTATGACTTTAAACTACAGGGTGGTTCCCAGACGGCTAAAACTAGTCCTTGTATGACTTTAAACTGCAGGATTTGGTATACCTAATATACTGGGTTTTATCCACCTAGAGGTAAAGTCCTTGCATGACTTAAAACTACAACACAAATTTAATTATGAACAAAAAGGAGAAACTGAAGAGACTTTTTTTATTTCAACTAAAAAATTATTATTAAAAAAAAAAAAAATTATCAATTTATGCTTTAAAACCAGACTAATAATCATGGAAGCTCAAGCCAATGCTGCAAAATATAAGTCAGTACTCAAGAAGGTTAGACCAGTCAATGAAGCTATGCCTCAAGATCTGAATCCACCTTTGGAAAGACCTGAATTATCAAGAGACCCATATGAGACACCCCTATCACCTAACCCACCTCCATTTTTTGAAACATCAAAAGTTACAAAAGAAAGAATTTCAATGATAAACTTTGGACCATCTGGATGGTTATCAGAAGAAGAGATTAATTTATTAAAGAATGTTATATTACTAAGGCAAAAGGCTATAGTATTTTGTGAAGAAGAAAGAGGCGTACTAAAACATTCTTATGGAAAACCTTATAAAATACCAATTATACCACATGAACCATGGCAAAAGAAACCAATACCAATACCAAAATCAATTTTACCTCAATTTATTGAACTAGTCAGAGAAAGAATACGTACAGGACTCTATGAACAATCAACATCAAGCTATAACAGCCCAGTATTTTGTGTAGCAAAGCCCAACGGAAAACTTAGAATAGTTCATGATCTTCAAGACCTCAATAAAGTAACAATAAAAGATGCAGGATTTCCACCAAATGTTGATGAGTTTGTAGGATCATTTTCAGGAAGAGCATGTTATGGATTTGGAGATATTATGGGAGGATACAATGAAAGAGAATTGGATATTACTACAAGACCCCTTACAACATTTGAAACACCACTTGGAAGACTTCAGCTTACAAGACTACCTCAAGGAGCAACAAACTCTGTGGCAGTTTATCAAGCACAAATGACTTGGATACTTCAGGAGGAAATACCAGAGCACTTTGGAATATTTATAGATGATGGAGGAATTAAAGGACCCAGATCAACATATCAGCATGAAACATTGAAGGAGAATCAGCTCATAAGAAGATTTGTTTGGGAATATGCAGTAACATTAGAAAGAATACTTTTCAGGATAGAAGAGGCAGGACTCACAATTTCAGGATCAAAATTTGCATGTTGTGTTCCAGCACTTGATATTGTGGGGCATGTTGTGTCTTTGGGAGGAAGAAAGATTTCAAAACAGAAGATAAACAAGATACAAAACTGGCCTAGACCAACAAAGAAGGAAGTTAGAGGATTCTTAGGATTATGTGCATATGTCAGAATGTTTACCAAGGACTTTTCACAAGTTGCAGCACCATTGAGAATATTGACAAGGGAGGATGTATTGTGGAAATGGGATGAAAAATGTGAAGAAGCTTTTATAAAACTCAGGAAGATAGTAGGAGAAGAAATTACTTTGAAGACATTGAATTATGATAAAGGCTCAGGGAAAATAAAATTAGCAATAGATTCAAGTTATATTGCAGCAGGTGCAGTTCTTATGCAAGAGGATGAAAATGGAAAGGATAGGCCAGTACTATATGAATCAGTAACATTTTCCAGACTAGAATCTAAATACTCTCAGCCAAAATTAGAGCTTTGCGGTGTAGCAAGAATACTCAAAAAACTTCAAACAATATTATGGGGTCAACACTTTGAACTTTAAGTAGATGTTAAAGCTTTAATAGAAATGATCAACACACCTTGCTTACCAAATGCACCCATCACAAGATGGGTGGCATTCATTCAACTTTTTTCATTTGATCTTGTACACAAACCAGGAAAAACATTTACTATGCCGGATGGGTTATCAAGAAGACCAAAAGGAGAAGATGAAGAAGAAAGTGAAAGGGATGATTTTGATGAAGAGGAAGATTGGATTAAACCACATCCAGGATTTGGACTAAAAGAAGTAAATACAAGCAAAGTGGGAAAATTATCAACGAATAAAACAAAAAATATTGAAATTCCAATAAAACAGGAAGGATTTGGAAAACATATGCAGGAATATTTGAATACTTTGAAAAAGCCACAATGTGTTGGGGAAGAATACTTCAAGAAAATTAAGAGAAGATCAGTGAACTTCTATTTAGAAGGAGGGCAGCTGAAAAGAAGAAATCAAGCACATCCACAAATAGTTGTATACAATGAAAAAGCTCAGAAACAGATACTAAAAAGAATGCATGAAGAGCTGGGGCATAGAGGGGAAAATGAAACATACAGGAGAATCAAGAAAAGATATTAGTGGGAAGGAATGAAAAAGATAGTCAAGAAATGGGTCAAATAATGTCAAGAATGTCAAAAAAGGAGTCATTTGCAACAAAAAGAAGAAGCAAAGATATCTGTAACATCTACTTTATTTGAAAGAGTCAGCATGGATGCAGTTCACATTAAGGCAGGAAGATGGAAATATTTAGTTGTAGCAAGAGATGACTTTTCAGGATGGCCAGAAACTGTGGCATTAGCAAGGCTAACTGCAAAATCAGTCTCAGAATGGTTTATGTCAGAATGGATTTGTAGATATGGAGCTCCAAAAGAAGTGACAGTTGACGGAGGAGCAGAATTTGGAAAGGAACTACAAGAAGCAGTCAAAAGAGCAGGATCAATAATCAGAATAACTACACCTTACTACCCAGAATCACAAGGAATGGTTGAAAGAGGACATAAGCAATCAAAAGATGCCCTTGTAAAAATGTGTGGTGAAAATGGATCCAAATGGCAAGAATACTTACCAATTGTGACGTTGGAAGATAGAATATCAACAAAACAAACAACAGGATACTCACCATTTGAGCTCCAATTTGGTCAGCAAGCTGTTTTGCCAATTGATATTGAAACAAATACATATCTAGCCATTGAATGGAATAAAATATCAACAAGAGAAGAACTATTGGAAGCAAGAGCATTATGGATTGCAGCAAAAGAGGAAACAAGATTAGCAGAAGCAGAGAAATTAAGAGATTCAAGACACAAATCAGTTCAATATTTGGACAAAAAGATGGCACATAGACTGAGAAATCCACTTGAACCAGGGGACTTGGTATTAGTTTATAATAAACCACTTGAGTCACAGTGGGGATTACTCTTCAAGAACCGTTGGAATGGACCTTATAGAGTCATAAATCAAGTTAATAATGGACCTTATGAGCTTGAAGAATTGGATGGCACCAAACTTACAAGAAAATTTGCAGCAAGTCACATCAAGAGGTTTTATCCAAGAGGAAAGGAAGCTCAATTAAGTTCAGAGTCAGAAAATGAAAGCAGTTAAGAAATTGAAGATGAAGAGTGAATATTGGAGGGAGAAGAAATTGAACAAAATGAATATGATTGATAATGGCAAGCTTTTCAACTGGAATTCTGGGGACAGCATTTAATGGAGAGGGGGATGTGGTATTCCATACCATTAGTACCAGTTTTAAGCTTACCAATAAAACAAAACAAAAATGATAATGCGCAAAATATATTTACACATTACAACCACAAATCTCAAAAAGAAATATACAATACACAGCCTCAAGATCTTATCGAAACAGTATAGTATCAAACGGTATATCCACCTTATCGCATCATCAATAACAAATTACGTCATTAAAGGCAGTTAATCTAAATAAAGGTATATGAAAATAGACCAAAGCATCAGAAGCTGTATTTTCCCCACCTTGATTCAATTGAAAGAAGAAATACCTCAAGGCTATGCATAAATTACAATATATTTTCCAAGAACAAATGTTTGCTTAGTAATAATGGCACGCAGCAAACTTGATATAAATGATGCAATCTCCATATGAAATGATACAATACTAAAACAGAAACACCAGCATAATTTTCTCATATATATCATATGACTAGAAGAATTTTCAATTGTCAGGAGCTGTATTTTCTCCACTTTCTTGGCAAAAAAAGAAAATCTCACCAGCAAAATTATCTCAAACACATCACATGATTTTGATAAGAAAAAGTACCACTAGCATAATTCTCTCAGAAAATACGTAACAAAGTCACCAAAAATGAAAATGTCACCAGAAAAATTATCTCAATGACATCACATGATTTTGATAAGAAACAGAAACACCAGCATAATTTTCTCATATATATCATATGACTAGAAGAATTTTCAATTGTCAGAAGCTGTATTTTCTCCACTTTCTTGGCAAAAAAAGAAAATCTCACCAGCCAAATTATCTCAAATACATCACATGATTTTGATAAGAAAAAGCACCACCAGCATAATTCTCTCATAATATACGTAAAAATAGAAACAAAAAAAATACTTTCCCCACCTTCAAGAAAACATCACCAGCCATGTTATCTCAATGACCTCACATGACTCTGATAAAAAGAAAATCTCACCAGCAAAATTATCTCAAAGACATCACATGATTTTCATAAGAAAAAGCACCACCAGCATAATTCTCTCAGCAAACACGTTGCTACACCAAAACTACACGTCTCACCAGCTAAAACATCTCAACTATGATTTTTTCTAAGTACCGTATTTTGAGAAGCTCTATGGAGGCCCAAAAGCTATAAATAGAGGTCCTCTCTCCCTCATTTCTCCCATCATCATGGAACAAGTTCCCACTATCCAGGATCACAACCATCCCTGAACTAGCAGGATATCTAGAATAGTAGTAGTGTTTTAGTAGTAAAAGCTCAGTAGCCTTGCTCAGTAGCTTAGTATTGTTGAAGAATAGTAGTATTGACATAGTAAAAGCTCAGTAGCCTTGCTCAGTAGCTTAGTATTGTTGAAGAATAGTAGTATAACCGTAGTAAAAGCTCAGTGCCTTGCTCAGTGGCTTAGGGTTATTAAAAGAAAAGAAGTAGTGATATAAACTCAACATTGAAAATATAAAAAGAAGAATATAAAGTAGTCTTATTATTAGTATTAATATAAAAAAATCATTATAATCATCATAAAACCCAAAAAAAAATATTCCTATTACTTTTATTAAAATAACAGAAAACCAAAATATATATATATATATATATTATAATGACTTTTATTAAAATAATAAAAAAAAAATCTTAGTCTTTATTTTATCAGAAATTTTAGTTTTAAATAAAAATTTTACTGTAGTGTTATTGATAGGTCTGATTGAGAGTATGCTGATAAGTCTTCTCTATCTGTTAAAGCCACAAATCTTATTTTATTTTGTGATTCTCTGTAGGCTGACTATTCAGTATTATTTAGAGGGGCAGCTAATACACCTTAGCACCCATGGTTATTGGACAATTCTGAAATTCAAAACAGACTTACCAATAATTTCCCCCTCAAGGTACTGCCTTATTTCATCCCACACCAAAAGGAGTTCCCACAACATTTTTCCTTATAGGTGGCCTTCTCTACTATAGAGAGAAGCACACAAGTGCACTCACAGTAGTAGACAGGGACCATATATCCCTGATCCGTCAGGAATTCCATTACTTCCCCTATATGGGACACATGAGTGAAGACAGGACCAAAAATAGGGGAGCAAGCACTGCTTGGTGGCCCAAATGGGAACAAGAGTTGAGTTAATACATCAATACTTGTGAAACATTTCAAAAGGCAAATAGAAAACATGGGAAGAAGTATGGGTTACTTCAACACATAGAAGAACCCAAACAGCCATGGGAAATGATCAACATGGACTGGGTTACAGGACTTGTCCCAGGAGGGAAAGAGAATTGTAATGCCTGCTTAATCATAGTTGATAGGTTCATAAAGAGTGTGAGCTTCCTACCATGTCACAAGGAGGACACAGAAATGGATATTGCCTTGTTATTTTGGAATAACTTAATATCCACCTGTGGAATCCCTAAAAGTATCATTAGTGATAATGATCCAAAATTCACATCAGAATTTTGGACCAACTTGTATGACATTCTTGGTACTAAACCTGCATTCTCCACATCTTACCACCCACAAACATATGTTTTAGCTGAAAGGATGATTCAAACAATGGAGGACATCATCAGGAGATTCTGTGCATATAGCATGGAATACAAAGACCATTAAGGATACACCCATGACTGGGTTACCCTTCCAACAGAAGTCCAGCTGGCTTGAAACACAAGCCAGAACTCCACCACAGGGAAGTCACCCTCACTGGTAGGAAAAGGGTGGAACCCTCTATTGCCTGTGGATAAGCTGAAGAAAAATCTTCTGAGTATCCACCCAACAGTCAAAGACTTCCATGATATGTAAAAGAGGGCTTGAGATACAGCTGCTAGATGAATAGCTGAGGAAAAAGAATACAATAAACAGAGGTGGGACAAATCTCACATGGAACCTGACTTCAAAGAAGGGGACCAGGTGTTAGTGTCCACACTCAACTTCAACAATCTTAAGGGACCAAAGAAGATGAAAGACTCATATTGTGAGCCTTTGAGATATGACCACATATCCAATAAGGTCACAAAAAAGATTAATAATAATTATACCTTTAATATAATTATATTAAAATTAATTAGAATAATTATACACTAAAAATAATTACTCAAATATACAAAAAATACCATAAATTGGTACTAAAATTGGTTTAACTTAAAAACCAATGAATCAACATGTGAAATAAATTATACCATTGGATTCCCCATGGAAAAATACACATATACCACTTTTATGGCATATCTGTAAAGTCAATATTTAAGGAATTATAAGGTATAATACCTTATAAAAACCATAAAACCTTATTTATCTCAGAAACTAATGAAACAACATGTGAAACAAATTGTACCAGTGGATTCCTCACAAAAATCCACATATAAAACAATTAATAAGCTAATTCCCAAAATCAATACTTAAGGAATTATCCTGAATATATGCACTTTTTTGGTCAACGCATATATTCAGTGATCATAGCTAATATCTTCTAAAATATACATGATAGAATGATGAACCAAAAATAAAGTTACCACGAAATTACTGTAAGAACACAGATATGAACTTTATTTTACAAGTTATAAACAAGGTTAAAACCTATGATGAAATATTGATAAAAATCAACAGAGCTGTTGACCACTTTGTTGTGAAAGTGCTCCAAACTTAAAAAAAAGTACACAGTTGGATTCTACTAGTTCATTAGTGAAGAATGATGTAATTTTTATTATTAAATTCAGGGTATAACCCCCTGAAATCAAGGTTTGAAGTTTAAAATATTGAATTTCGACAGAAAAGATGAGTTACAAGAAAAATCATCAAAATTAGAGTTTTGATGATGTAATGAAAAGCTCTTGGCAGCATAATAAGGTTATGTCAGGCTATCAGAATTCACTCTCTGAATTGCTGTAGCGTGAAAACCTTAAAAGTTTTTGAGGATCAAAGCTTGAGCTTAAATTGAGCTGTTATGATCACACACTGTAACCTTAAATTAAGTTTAACAGTCTTAATAGTGATAAAATTTGTGAATACTATTAGTTTATGATTAAAACTAATAAAATCCACGAAATTTGGGGTTCTGCCAAGCCTCTGATGTCATCACATTTAGAGTTATAGTGATAACTCTAAATAATGGTGTAATAATGATGTAATATGGTTTGATCATGATGTAATCACCCTCAAACCTTAAAATATTGATCAATTCCAGTGGATATGATCAGTACACGTCTACTAGAAGCCTGTTGGACTCTAGGAGGGAGGTATTTACTATAAATAGAGCTCTTTTTACTCTGTTTTCCCCTCAGACGCATCAAAAACATTAAATCAATTAAATAAAAGGTAATTTCTTTATTCTTTAAATATAAAACTCTTATATTCTTAAAGACCAAAGACCATCTTGTTATTAATCACCATTTTTACGTGATCAAATCAATTCTTTAATTGTTTTTGCTATAAATCTCTCTAAAAAGCTCATTTCCACGTAAAATCAAGAAATTTAGTAAATTCTCTTTATTTTTATTGTAAATACAATTTGAAAAAGTTGTATTATATTCTTTTGGCGTAAAATAAATCAAAATTATTATCTTAAGTGTTAAAAGTAGGTTATTTCATCTTATTATAATAATTTCTCTCTTATTATTATTCATAATAATTCTTATTTAATATAAATAGTATTTATATTAATTTATAACTTTAATATTAGTAATATTATTGTTATTAATTGTTTTTATTTATAAAAAACAATTTTTCACGCCTTTATTATTTGTTGGTAACAATAATAAAGAGCTTTATAATATATTAATTATTTTATATTAATATATTATTTATAATATTATATTTTTATATAATATTAATTATATTATTATATTTATTTAATAATATAATAAATTTACGCCATAATAATAATATTTCTTTATTATTATTATTATTTTAATCTTATTTATTCATTTTATAAGGACATTCAGAGTACAATAAGTAATAAATTGGTAATTTTTACTTATTGTTTCATAGTCAAACCTTACATTTGGGGGCCTGGCCGTGATATTTACTTAAAAGACCTTTTAAAAGATTCTATTTGGGTTTATCCATAATAAATTATATTTATAATCATAAAATTATATAATAATTTTATATTTTATTGATTTTAAAAGCTATTGAGGCATTTGGAAAGCAATTGTACTGTCTTACACGTGGTTTTTCACATCCTTAGACTTGCAAGAACTTTCTTTGAGTGACTCTAGTGATTAAAAAAGATAATTTATAAATTAAAAATAATTTTTATTATAATTTAATTTTATAAGAATCATATTCATTTTTTATTTTATTCTTTAAAAATAAAAATATACATAAAAAATATCAAAAAATATTAAAAACCAATAAAAAAAGTTATTTTTATTCATTTTTATTCATTTCTTTATTTATTTCATTTTTTTTAAGATATAAAAGCAATTTCTACGTGGAAAATTGCCATATCTTGCCAAAAATAACACTTATTATAAAAAGACTTATATTTATTTGTCTTTTTTAGTGTTTGAAGATAACCCAACAGAAGACAACCAAGCTACTGTTGAGAGATTGGTGGAAGAAACTTGTCAAAGTTCTCCTACACCAGTTATCACCAAAAGAAAGAAAGCTAAGAAATTAGACTTTCCAGGGCCCACCATTCAAGACTCTGAAGGTGAGCACCTCTTTTTAAATTGCCATAAAAGAATTTTATTCTAAAAAACTTTTATTTTTTTTTATTCTTTAATTATGACTACCAGAAGCAGTTCCCAATACTCCATCCAATCAGATGGAGCTGGACTCAGAAGTAGAATTGATCCCTCAAAAGGGAAAAGAAAGGGCAATATCCCCAGTGGAACAGAATTCACACAAGGAAGTGCCTTATCCCAAAGGCAAGTCCCAGAAATGCCCATGATATCTGAGCCTGAATTGGAACTAAGTATGAGTAACTCAAACAGGTACAAATCACATTCAGAGGGCTCAAATAGACATCTACATGAGCCAGTACAAGCAGTATTGCACAGTGTACAAGGACAAAGACTGGGAAATGCTGCCTCAAATACACCAAGGAGTGATGAACTCCTGGCACATCCTGAAAAAGTTCCTCAAAGAGGAGGAGATAGTGAAATACTCCAATGGATGGAATCCACTGTCATCCAAACCTCAAATCAAAAAAATCAAGGATTATCATGCCAAAAAGAGGGAGGCAACCAAGGAAGAAGCCCCAGTAGCTTCTACCAGCAAGCCTCAAGCCAACCCACTTCCCCAAGAAGGGAAGAAGAACAAGAAAAAGCATTGGAGGAAACCATATTCCCCAAGCTACAGAATCCCAAGAATCCAAAAGGATGCCATGGACAATGTTTTCAACATGGCCAGAACCTCGATGGAATTCAAGGACAAGGAAGAGCAAAGAATGAGACAACCTCATTTCCCAAAGAAATAACCTTGTCCAAAGATGTTGTAAATACTTTAACAGAAATTAAAAATAGTATAATACCTCTAAAAGAAATTAAAGACAGTTTATTATCATTACAAGAAATAAATAACAATTTATCTTCTTTAACAAAAATTGTTGTACAAAACAAAAAAGAAATTGACAACATTAAGTTTATTGTTGAAAATAATAAACCAAAGAATTTAATTGACAATACTCAAAAATTAATACAAGGAAAACAAGAATTGTATAAATACATAAAAGATATCAAAGACAAAACTTTGACAATCAATTATGATGTAAGTATTGACAATCTTACAGAAAAATTAAATAAATTAAGTATTTCTGTAGAAACATTTGAAGAAAAAACTTCATCACACCAAAAATTACTTTTGGACCATGTGGAAAAAAGTGATGAAGCAAGAATGCATCTGAAAGATGATATTCAAAGTGAAATAAGGCTTATTACAGAAAAAATGGATAAGATTAATGAGGCTAACTTAAATATGCCAAAGTTATCAACACCATTTTCTCATATAAGAAGCCCTGTTAAAACAAAAGAGGAATTGTCAAATCCTTTCATAACAGACTTGAGTCATCAAGACAACAACCAAGTCTTAATGAAAGAAGCACCTCAATTGAAGGAATGGCCAACATTCACAGGAGAAGGTGAATATGACCACATGTCATTTATTAAAACAATTGACATGTTACAAGAAGACTATGCCATACCAGATGAATTAATCACTGCAAGATTACATTCATTGTTTGAGAAATCTGCAAAAAGATGGTATTATGGCATAAGACAAACAAATGGTAAAAATACCTGTTCTTGGTGGAAACAAGAGATAATCACCAAGTGGGCAAATGATGCCTGGAGGTATAAGATATAAAATGCATTTGAAAACTCTTTCTTTGACCCAGAGAAAGATAAACCTTTAACTTGGTTCTTAAAACAAGTTGAAAGGCTTAATGCACTGTACCCAGAAATGTCACAGAAGATGGTGCATATGAAAATACTTAAAAAATGTGGAGGGGAGCTAGAACATGCCCTAAGAAGCAGGTGTATAGAACCATGCTCCACAGAAGAGTATATAAATGCACTAGAAGATATAGTGACAAGGACAAAAATTGGCAGGACTTGGAAAAAATTGGACATTAAAAGCCCAAATAAACCATTTATCAAAAAAGATAAATCAAAAGAATCCTTTAAGCCCATTACATCCAACAATAATGAGCAAAGAAGATGCCATAAATGTGGAGGTATTGGACACTTAGCCAATAATTGCCTTAAAAAAGCAAAGATTAATGAAATTGTGGAAACAGAAAACCACAATGACAAAGAAGAAGAATCTGACTCTGAAAAAGAGACAGAAGAGTCAGAGAGCTCTGAAAGTGATGAAATCAATATAATTAATGCACAAATTAATAATATTGATATAATTTATGAAGTACTGGATGTCAACTCAAACTTGCCACAAGTTGGAACATCTGACACAAACCTGACAAACATACAAGATGCCAAAATGTATAGAACCAAACCTGCAAGAGGAATGGGATATACAGCTGGAAAATCAAGTATAAGTATTGTTATGGTTGATAACCAAGAAGGAAAGATTAACTTGGATACAGGAGCATACTGCACTTGTGTTGGCAAAAGTTATCTAAAAACCATTGTCCCAGACTGGCAAGAAAAACTTATGCCAATACAAGGTGTCAAATTTAGTAGTGCAAGTGAAAGCATGAAGCCCCTTGGAATAATTGATTTAACACTAATTTTTCCTCATCCCTCACAATGTGTCAGAATCAAAGTAGAGTTTGTAGTAATGGACAACTGTACTAGTAATCATTTCATACTTGGAAATGACTACTTATCAATCTATGGTATAGATATTTCCAACCAAAAGCATAGATATTTTACCATAGGAGATAATAAAAGACAAAAGTTTGGATTCTTAAATAACAAAAAACAAATCACAGTTATTAAGAATGAAGAAAAAATTCCAGAAAAAGAACTTTTTATATCTGAACAACTCAAAGAGGCAGAATTCAATCAAGAATTAACAGAAAAATAGAAAGAAAAATTGATTGACCTCTTATTTAAGTATAAAAATGCCTTTGCAACTGACAAAGAGCCACTAGGTGCCATAATTGGACATGAAGTGGATATAATTCTTAATGTAGAAAAACCTTACCCACCTTTATTAAGAAGACCTGCTTATCCAGCCAGCCCAAGAGCTAGAGAAGCCTTAGAGGTGCACATTAAAGAATTAATGGACCTTGGAGTATTAAGAAAGGTTGGACATAATGAGCAAGTAGAAGTTACTACACCTGTCATTACAACTTGGCATAATGGAAAATCAAGGATGGTAGGAGACTTCAGAGCCCTGAATACCTATACCATTCCAGACAGATATCCAATACCCAGAATCCATGAAACATTGACCCAATTGTCACAAGCTAAGTTCATCACAGCTATGGATGCTCTTAAGGGTTTTCATCAAAATGTCTTAACAGACAATGCCAAGAAACTACTAAGGATAATAGTCCATTGTGGAATTTTTGAATACTTAAGAATGCCATTTGGGATAAAAAATGCACCTTCCCATTATCAAAGAATGATGAATACCATATTTCCTGAAGAATTATCAGAAGGATGGTTAATAATCTACATTGATGATATCATAGTTTGCTCAGAAACTTGGGAAAATCACCTGACAAGACTAGAAAGGGTACTACAGAAAATAGTCCAGGTAAATATGAAAATTTCATTGAAAAAATGTCATTTTGCATATAGTGAATTAAAAGCCCTAGGACATGTAGTATCTGGCCTTAGTCTAGGCATAGACAAAAATAAAGTAGCAGCAGTACTACTTAAACCAATGCCTCAAACCAAAAAAGAAATGCAATCATTTCTAGGATTTGCTGGTTACTATAGACAGCATATAAAGGACTTTGCAAAGATTGCTAAATCCTTGTATAAGCTATGTGACCAAAAAACAGTCTATGAGATGACAGAAGAAAGAGTCAAGGCATATGAAGAATTGAAAAATTCCTTAACAAATGCCCCATTTCTTCTAACGCCATATTGGAAACTACCCTTCAAACTGTACATTGATGCTTGTGGAGAAGGACTAGGTGCTGCACTTCACCAAACACAAATTATCAATGATAAACCAGTGGAAGGACCAATTTGTTTCATTTCAAGGCAGATAAAGCCAACAGAAGCAAGGTATGGAGCAAGCCAAATGGAATGCTTATGCCTAGTATGGGCTTTAGAAAAACTGCACTATTTTTTGGATGGCACAGTATTTGATGTAATCACAGACTGTAATGCTGTGAAATCACTATTAAATATGAAGACTCCAAATAGACATATGCTGAGATGGCAAATTGCTATCCAAGAGTATAGAGGAAATATGACTATTGTTCATAAATCTGGAAATATTCATAAAAATGCAGATGGTCTTAGCAGATGGGCTCTAGCAAATACCCCTGACAATCCAGCATGGGTACCACAAGAAGAGCACCATATAGAAGGAATATGTGTTACAGACATTGGCACAGAATTCTTTAACCAAGTTAAAGAAAGCTATAAGACAGACAAAAATTGCCATATCTTAAGCCAACTTCTAATGAAAGACTGCAAAGATCCATCACTTTCATCAAAACTAGATGAAATATGGAAAAAAGCATATGATGAAGGAAGATTCCACCTCGTTGATGGAATCCTTTACCATAGAGCAAAACACACATGTGTTATGGCCTTAACAGACAGAACACTAATAAACACTATTTTACATGAGTGTCATGATAGTGTTGCATCTGGACATCTCTCAGAAGATAGGACACTAGAGAGGGTGAAAACCTGCTCTTGGTGGCCAAATTGGAAGAAAGATGTTGCAGAGTACTGCCAAACCTGTGACAGATGCCAAAAAGCCAACAGAGCCACAGGAAAGAAATTTGGAATGATGATCCAAATCAAAGAACCAAAATCCCCATGGGAAATAGTTCATATGGATTGGGTAACAGCTTTACCTCCAGGAGGAGACAGGAGTTATAATGCATGTCTAGTGTTAGTTGACCGGTACAGTAAAACTCCCATGTTCTTACCATGTCATAAAGATGACACAGCTATGGATACAGCCATAATGATATGGAATAAAGTCATTAGCCACACAGGCTTATTCCAAAATATTATAAGTGACAGAGACCCAAAGTTCACTTCAGCATTATGGACAAACCTCCATAACTTGTTTGGGACAAAGATATCATTCTCAACAGCTTATCATCCTCAAACTGATGGTTTACCAGAAAGGATGATACAGACCCTAGAGGATATGATCAGAAGATTCTGTGCTTATGGGCTAGAATTCAAAGATTCTGATGGTTTTACCCATGATTGGTGTACACTAATACCAGCACTTGAACTGGAATATAAGACATCAATCCATTCTTCCACTGGCAGAACACCAGCAATGCTAGAGAAAGGTTGGAATCCAAGACTTCCTTATGATACCCTCAAAAAGGACTTAGTGGATATACATCCAACAGCAAGCAGTTTCAAGATAATGCTTGACAAAGCAAGACACCATGCAAACAGATGCATGCAAGATTCTTTTAAATATGCAAAAGAAAGATGGGATAAAAGTCATAAACCACCTGACTTCAAAATAGGGGACTTAGTTTTAGTATCAACCCTTAATTTCAATAACATAAAAGGCCCAAAGAAATTGAAAGATTCCTTTGCAGGACCATTTATGATAAAAGCACTTCATGGACCCAATGCTGTACAATTAGAACCCACAGGTGAACTAATGAACAAACACCCAACTTTCCCTGTAAGTCTGATAAAACCTTACAGTTCAAGTGACAAGGAGTTATTTCCACTAAGAAATAAACCCACACTTGAAATTCCCCCCTTGGAAGAAGGAGAGGAAAAGAAAATAGTCAAAGTCCTTAAAGAAAGAAGGACAAGAAACAAAAAAGAAAGGGAATACCTTGTGAGGTATAGAAATTCAACTCAAGAAGATGAATGGCTACTTGAGAAAGATATAACAAATGCTGATAAATTACTAAGAAGGTTCAGACATGAAAGAAAACCTGAAAAATAAAAAGTTAAGCATTATTGAGCTTCAAGACTAACAAAGTCTATTGAAGAGGTAGGACAGTGGATGATACCCTAATCACATATATCAGATTGTGGTACAATCTTTTTTGGTGGTAGGGAATGTGAGCCTTTGAGATATGACCACATATCCAATAAGGTCACAAAAAAGATTAATAATAATTATACCTTTAATATAATTATATTAAAATTAATTAGAATAATTATACACTAAAAATAATTACTCAAATATACAAAAAATACCATAAATTGGTACTAAAATTGGTTTAACTTAAAAACCAATGAATCAACATGTGAAATAAATTATACCATTGGATTCCCCATGGAAAAATACACATATACCACTTTTATGGCATATCTGTAAAGTCAATATTTAAGGAATTATAAGGTATAATACCTTATAAAAACCATAAAACCTTATTTATCTCAGAAACTAATGAAACAACATGTGAAACAAATTGTACCAGTGGATTCCTCACAAAATTCCACATATAAAACAATTAATAAGCTAATTCCCAAAATCAATACTTAAGGAATTATCCTGAATATATGCACTTTTTTGGTCAACGCATATATTCAGTGATCATAGCTAATATCTTCTAAAATATACATGATAGAATGATGAACCAAAAATAAAGTTACCACGAAATTACTGTAAGAACACAGATATGAACTTTATTTTACAAGTTATAAACAAGGTTAAAACCTATGATGAAATATTGATAAAAATCAACAGAGCTGTTGACCACTTTGTTGTGAAAGTGCTCCAAACTTAAAAAAAAGTACACAGTTGGATTCTACTAGTTCATTAGTGAAGAATGATGTAATTTTTATTATTAAATTCAGGGTATAACCCCCTGAAATCAAGGTTTGAAGTTTAAAATATTGAATTTCGACAGAAAAGATGAGTTACAAGAAAAATCATCAAAATTAGAGTTTTGATGATGTAATGAAAAGCTCTTGGCAGCATAATAAGGTTATGTCAGGCTATCAGAATTCACTCTCTGAATTGCTGTAGCGTGAAAACCTTGAAAGTTATTGAGGATCAAAGTTTGAGCTTAAATTGAGCTGTTATGATCACACACTGTAACCTTCAATTAAGTTTAACAGTCTTAATAGTGATAAAATTGGTGAATACTATTAGTTTATGATTAAAACTAATAAAATCCACGAAATTTGGGGTTCTGCCAAGCCTCTGATGTCATCACATTTAGAGTTATAGTGATAACTCTAAATAATGGTGTAATAATGATGTAATATGGTTTGATCATGATGTAATCACCCTCAAACCTTAAAATATTGATCAATTCCAGTGGATATGATCAGTACACGTCTACTAGAAGCCTGTTGGACTCTAGGAGGGAGGTATTTACTATAAATAGAGCTCTTTTTACTCTGTTTTCCCCTCAGACGCATCAAAAACATTAAATCAATTAAATAAAAGGTAATTTCTTTATTCTTTAAATATAAAACTCTTATATTCTTAAAGACCAAAGACCATCTTGTTATTAATCACCATTTTTACGTGATCAAATCAATTCTTTAATTGTTTTTGCTATAAATCTCTCTAAAAAGCTCATTTCCAAGTAAAATCAAGAAATTTAGTAAATTCTCTTTATTTTTATTGTAAATACAATTTGAAAAAGTTGTATTATATTCTTTTGGCGTAAAATAACTCAAAATTATTATCTTAAGTGTTAAAAGTAGGTTATTTCATCTTATTATAATAATTTCTCTCTTATTATTATTCATAATAATTCTTATTTAATATAAATAGTATTTATATTAATTTATAACTTTAATATTAGTAATATTATTGTTATTAATTGTTTTTATTTATAAAAAACAATTTTTTACGCCTTTATTATTTGTTGGTAAAAATAATAAAGAGCTTTATAATATATTAATTATTTTATATTAATATATTATTTATAATATTATATTTTTATATAATATTAATTATATTATTATATTTATTTAATAATATAATAAATTTACACCATAATAATAATATTTCTTTATTATTATTATTATTTTAATCTTATTTATTCATTTTATAAGGACATTCAGAGTACAATAAGTAATAAATTGGTAATTTTTACTTATTGTTTCATAGTCAAACCTTACACATATTTAGGGTCCTTCACTATCATTTAACTGATAGGGAAAAATGCAGTGGAGGTCAAACTCACAGAGGAATTTTCTAGGAAACACCCAGTATTCCTAGTGAGTCTAGTTAAGCCATAATTCCAAGCAGAAAAGGACAAGCTCCTATCCAGGAAGAAACATCCCACTTCACCAGGAATAGTGGGAGTGGAAGACTCCCCTGGCCCTGTGAAGAAAATTATCAAGGTCAGGAAGATCAGACTGAATGGTAAAGACCAAAGGCAATACTTGGTCATATTTAAAAACCACACAGCAGATAAAGACAAATGGTTGGCAGAGGATGCCAGAGCAGATGGGAACCTTCATCTAAGAATATTTAGGGCCTCTAAAAGGACTTAAAAGTCCCATCAATGATGAGCCTTTTTTTAGAGGGAGGATATGTCAGCCTGTGACTTAAAACCAGAGCACAGGCATGACAGCCAAATACCATAAATCAATGGTAAAGCCAAGATACCACCAAAACATGGAGCTTAGCCAAATCAGCTCAAAATGTATCAAACAAAAGAGGAAACCCACCACTTTCCAAACACACAAGTCCCACCATCATAGGACAAGGAATAAAAAATTTATTCCTGCTCAAAGTTGTTGCTGAGCATAAACCTTATTTTCACCTCTAATCTGAAAATCAGAGGAAGAGGCTTAACTTCATCAAACAGGTATCCAAATTGAAGCTATAAGTCAGGACTATCCAATTGTACTAGCCAAATTGAGCTAGAAATAGAACTACAAGAGTTATGGCCAAAATAAGGTCAAATGTGGGTGAATAAAATATTCACCTTTCATCTAAATTCTACTGTTTTAGTGTGAGATAACTAAAGTGGGGTCTTTTTTTAAATATTACAATCAGGTATATCTGATGGTGCCATTCATTTCCCCATATCTCATCTAGAACAAAAGTTATGGGGGAAACAAGCTCCATACAGATTGTAAGCAAATCATACATATGTACAACAAATCCGCTACATGGTATAGCTTTTCCATATCAAATAATAGCCATCTCAAATGAGTGACCATTGTGAAGAACACATCCAGGGCTACAGAATGAACCAACTTTGAGCTTGATATCTCAAAAACTGACAAATGTATGGCAGTTTTCAGGTCAAAATCCCACAGTTAGACAAATACAGCCTTACCATGGGATAATATTCTATAACTATGATCATGAGGTGTCAAACATACAAAGAAATTTGTTTATACTTCAATACCTTATAGGTTGGTCAATACTTGGGTCCTTTACAGGTTCTGTATAGCATTCTATGCATAATACACATCAGAAGAGGGCTATGTGGTCCCCAGATCAAGATTTTCACCCTGTATTGTTGAAAACTGCCCAGATGTGGTTTCCAAACCACATCTGAGCACAATAAAGGCTAAAAAGGCCTTGTAAAAACCACAATCCAGTCCTTGGAAGTGAAAAATCTTTACTTCCTCTATGTGGAAAGGTCTAGAAGACTTTTCACCCAAGTTTAGGATAAAAAGGGGCCTTTTCTCCACCAGAAAAGGTTTCCTCATCCTGCTCTTGAGTTCTGACGTAGTACAATAGTCAAAAACAGTTATACTCCTGTAAATTGATCAGGTTATACTTTCAACTTTAGTATTGTAGTTCTTATTATAGTAACCCAACTGGTAAGACTGCACCCAGGGCTTTCAACAGCACTCACCACCACTATTTCTTAATAGTAAAGCCCTTAATACAATACCTTTAACCCATTATCATCATCTTAAAACCTTTTTTGAATAGTTTTCATTGTGTCACAGTCATAGTTAAGGTTTTGAATAGTATTATTATAACTTCATCATAGACTAAGCCTGACAAATACCTGAAAAAATAAAATTTCAATTGAGATTATGGCTGTGTTATTTATGAAGAGAGTATATATTTGATAATATTACTGAGCAATTACTTAGAATTTATTCTTCATTTTTTCCATTCCTCTCTTGCATCATACACAATTAAGCTTCCTAAGCCATATTCTCCATTTATTTGAGCTATATATCTTCTTTGACATCTCCATTGGTATAAAATAGATAAATAATATATTCAAAATCAATTAACTGACTTTGAATACTCCAAAAGTGTTAAAGAAAACAATAAAAGGAAGATATGTCTTCAATAATGAAATGCAATTACAGGATGAGATGCAGAATAGCTAAAGTAAATGGAAAATATCTGACAAATTCAGTCCTTAATTACTGTTTAAGCCTCTCATAACAATTAAAGGAATTAGTAAAGTATACCACCACCAGTAGCTATTGAACAGGCAAACAAGGGGCTAAAATGACTTGATGGATAATATGAGTATTTACTATCAAGATGAAATAAAATAAAGATAATAAGAAATCTTACTAGATTAATTATATTTGGGAAAAAACCTCCCAGGTCTGAAAGGCCAACAGCTGGCTCATTTCATAATTGATATTGAGCTTTAATAAGCGCCTGAAGCCATATTGACTGCTTTGGGGAAATACACCTTTCTGTATTGGGAAATGAACTGGGTTGAATGATATTCCCAGGGTCTGTGGTTGAAATACAGGTTTATATGAAAGAAGACTGTATTGGATGAGTGTGGTTCCAAAGGTTGGTTGATGGAGCTTTGACACTTTCAAGCTGATTTGGAACTACATATTTAATATCCCTTGAAATAAATCTTGGAAGTATTACCTTGGGAAAATACTTAATATTCAAAATTAACAAATACTTGAGCAATGAAGTCATTGGTGTTTTTGAAAACAATTGTGGTTGAACCCCGAGTGTACTTATTTGAAAAAATTTCCTTGAGCAGTTGGAAAGGTATTTCAAATTGAAAAATAACCCCTTCATATTTTCACTTTTAGATTTCTGGTGGAAAAGGGCTCCCAATGGTGTATAAAACCATTTATGGCATTTATAGTTAGCAAAGAAAACATGTGGCCAAAGGTCTTGTGCAGGATTTCCTTGACCAATGGGAGAAAATGGCCTTCAATTGCTTCAGGGGATTTCTGGGTTATTTTGGACTGTTTTGGTGCCTTGGCCAAAACAAGCCTGAATAGTCTCAAAACTATATTTTTCCCAAATCTTTCAATACAGAACAATATGTCCTTTTGGAAATATTTCTATTGTTTGATGGTAAAAATGAATAAATCTGCAAAAGTAAAAAGTTGCACCAATTGTGAAAACCTGTATTTAAAGGCCACATGTCCCAATACAGCCACTTAGGTTCATTTTCCCTTGTTCCTTGGGAAATTCCCAAAAGTGCCCAAAGGCAGAAAATGGCCAAACATGGCTCTGGGTTGGCAAAGGGGCAGGTTGTCCCCAGGTTATGAAATGAAAAATTTGGCCAAATTGGCCAAGGATGATGGATATGGAAAAAAGGCCATAAAATGAATATGGAACAAAATTGCCATAATTTGATCCAAGGGGAATGATTTTCCATGGCTATGACACACTGACTATCTGCACATAAAGAAGACACCTGGGCTTTCTCAATTCTTTCTACCTCATCATCAAGCCATTGATGAAAACTTCATCTATTACTATGATAATTAAATTAAATAAAATGCTGGTAAATTGTCTCACCACTTTTCATTCTGTAGTGAATACCTCATATCCTGGGAAGCAGAGAACAATACAGCCCATGTACGGTGAACATTATACATATTAAATTGTTACCAGCTCGAAAAGGGTTTTTTGAGTGTTAAACCACACAAGGAGGGATTTAAAAAATGTCTTAATCATTTTCAATTCCCAGCGAGTGATACTCCTCAGATCTCTCCTACTATGATCTCACTTATCCAAAACCAAGGTCATTTTACCTCAAATGACATATTTGTTACAATGCTCAAGCCAGTTTTTGATAGTATTGCTTGCTTCTAGCACAGCCAGACTGAGCTAGCTGAAATGCAAAGAGGTGGATACAGTATATAAATCAAGAATCTCAATGAAAGTCTACACTCGATTCACCAATTTCACAAAACATTGTCTTCAGGTACTTCACCAAAAAGACAAAGTGTTTCAATCCAATGATTACCTTTTTGCTTTTTCTCTTCATCCAACATATATGAAAGTGTGAATGTCACTTAAGCACTCCTTAAAGATCTGAATCTAATCATTTAAGTACTTCACAAGCATTGGGAGTATTATAAACAAGACACAAAACTTTTGACACCACAAATCAAGCAATGCTATAGCTAAAATGAGCTGTTTGGTAATCAAACAATCAGTAAGTTTCTCTTCACCTTTCTTGTGTTTTTTTATCTTTTTACAGCTCCGAGTGGATATAGGTTCTTCAAGAAACAAAAAACTTGAGTATATTTTGGGACTTCCAGACTCACCTCAATGATTTGCACTTAAAAAGAATACAAATCAAGTTTGTGAAATCATACCATATGCAGCCAGTGACAAGGGTTTATTCTAAATCATGTCAGAAATAAAAACAAGATATTGGAATGAAATGCTACCAAATACACTCAAGATGACTTTCCGAATAAAGCTATATCTTATTCAAGACAACCTTCAGAAGGCTAAAGAAAAAAAAGCAAATAAGATTATTTCAACTGAGGTACGAACGGAATACAATCAGTTGGTAGGATATGACTTTTTCTCCTCTCCTATTGAGCTTGTAGAGTTTGGAGATGGAGTCTTCAATGAAGCCAACATGGAACTCCCCTCTTGGCAGGATGCATTTATGGATACAATGTTTGACTTTACCTCATGGGAGCAAGCCAAGCATCAGCTTGCTTTAGGATTTGTTATGTTAGGTGGTGGGACAGCAGAAGAATCTCCCTCAACTGCTTGGTGGGCACCCTATAATATGTATGTTTAGATAAAAAAGTTATTTTCATTTTTTTCGCTATTTTTTTATCATGGTTTTTTTGTGAGGTTATTTACTATACTTGTAATCATGAAAATGAGTAAAACTAAGATTTTTTACCAAGAACTATAGCTAATAATGGCTGGTGGCGTGCCAAATTAATACAAAACCCCGCCTTGTGCGTGCCACTCATAAAAGGTGCTCGCCCCCCACCTTTTACGGGAGGCACTCCTAGTCTTGAGTGCACTCAGCCAAAAAGCTCATTCCTATCGGAATATCTTGAATTGCGTGAAATTCAAGGGGCTTAGGGGTTCAAGACCAAAATCACAGATTTACTAGATAATTCTAAACACTTTTCCAAAAACTTATATATATCTACGTCCCACGTACTTCAGCAGAAGATAATGATGATATGCCAATAGTTATTTATTAGAAGCTTCTTCCACCGCGTATCGAAAGACTACCACTCTTTTTAGAGTGAGAAATTGGTTTGTCATTCATAGAAACTCTTAGAATTGACGCAACTACCCCCTTGGTTTGATTTTACGTCCCCAAGATGAATTGGAAATCTTCAATTTGCAAACATGTCCATGGTTATTTATTTTGGACTATAAAAAATTGGCCTCTCCACCGCTGTTGATAATTATAAGAATCTTGGCGGATTTTTGGTGATAAAACGCAGTCCTCTGTTTCTAAGAAATGCTATTGCTTTAGAAATTTGATATATTGAGGAAAGAGATTAAAAGTTGCACTCTTAAGTTGAATCTCACGACGACCGACATCTAGCCAACTTACACAACAATGCGATTTCTGACGGCTGACATCCTCATCCAAAAGCGAACCGAAGAAAGTCGCAAACCCAGGTTAGACTACACCTGAGGCAGGTTCCATGAGCAGGCCTGCCCCTTTCAATTAGTGAAAGTCGTGATGGTTACGATTGTCATCGATTTTCGCTTTGTCGTTTGATCCCAATAATTTTAAGTCTAATTGAGTACTCATGGGCCATGGCTGTCATCGATCTGCTCCTGTGCAGCTCAAAGCTACTAGCGTTCAGGCGAAATACACTAGCTGATGGCTAGTAGCTACAAATAAAGCTTCTGCCCAGCTCACTGTGTCCTTGCTTTTCAAGATGAGGGCACACATTTATTGATTCTCTGACTGCTCCGAGAATTGACATTGGAGAAAGCTGCTCACAACCGGAGCCCAAAAGGGAAGGATTATCAGACATTCTTATTCTCAATCGTCGTGGAAGGGAGTCGCTTGTCCTCCGAGAGCTAGAGTCCATTGTCAATAGAGATGTTTGTTAGCTTGAGTTAAAGGTCCTTCTACGCCCATAGTCCACTCACCCTTTGCTAAAAAGCCTCCCCAGGATACACCTTCACACCACCAGCAACTTTTCGCTAGTAAGGCATTGTTGACGTCTCCCTACTCCTTTTTACAGTAGTGCATTCTGTCACGACAAAGGGCAAACTGTTAAGACATATGGTCTTTAAACTTCTCAGTGCTAGCCTGCTAGGCCTACTCAGTGCCCCAATGAGAATATCGCATTTTCTACTCATGGTAATGTCAGCTTCACTCCGCTAGTACTCAGTTCTAGACACTACAAGTTACAACACTGTTGTACTGTACAGTACAGTACTGTAGTCTGCAAAAACTCATGTGGATCCAAAAGGAGTGAAGGCTTTTTAAAGGTTCGCCTGACCTTATCAGCCCACTAGATTTTGTGCCTCAGGTGCGTTGAGAATTTTTAACTAGCTTATCGCCTACCTCTTCTACTCTCCAGTTGCGTTAGAGCTTTGAGTGCCTCTTTTTTGCAGTCAATCTTAAGCCTTTCTTTTTCTCCTGCACCCTCTCACCTCCATACAATTGAACCTATTAGAATCGGTTTATCTTTGGATTCAAAAGAGCTCTTTGGGAATTTTTAACCAATCGTACTTAAAATGATTCAGCCCATTTCAATCAATCGTTCTTTATGGCTTGTGTTTCTTTTAGCTTTGATAATCAACTTATTTGACTCTATCGAAAGCAAAAATCAGACCGTCTGTCGGTCTCGCAAAACAAAGAGTAAAGCATCCAGAGGTGCTCTCTTTTCAGTTTACTATCCAGTACGCTATGATTCATGATACCCTTTCTATACTGAAAATCGAATGCTTCCTAATGCTTCTTCTCAACTCTGGGAACAGGGTTATCAAAGTGAACTTCTTCCAGTAGATAAGATTCCGTGGAAAGCCTATAATCATGTGCAATATTTTGTGGCTGTTCCTTCACCAGCGCCCGAAGCTGACTTGGTGATCGAGACCAAGCAAAATATGCTGGAAGTTGTCGCGGCAGCCAAAGCCAATAATGTCTCTGTTTCTTTAGTCAGTAGTTTTCTCTCAACCTCCTTGAAGTCGCAACTGGCATTCACGGACTAAATCCAAATATCGATTGTTTCATGTGCCTTTCGTAAATTTAGTCTGTTGGGGGATGGACCGGTAGCCGATACTTTAGTTTTTTGGTTGGAAATGGTAAAAATCGAACAGCTTTCGCCAAGACACTTGCTCGAGCCATAAGCAAGTATCAACTTAATGGCCTCGATCTTGGTTAGCTTCTCTTTCATCTCTCAATAGTAAAGGCTCAAGTTTATCATTGTGTATGACAACACTTATAACTTATAATTTCTTTGTTTGAAGATTGGGAGTATCCTAATTTTCAGGGAATGGGATGCAATGCAGTTCAAGAAAATGATTCTGCTAACTTTCTCAAATTCTTGAAAGTTCTTCGCGCTGAGGTAGGCCCAAAAGCAAGACTTTCGGCTGCTGTTTCCATGCGTGGTTTCATGTCGTCAGATGGAAAAAACTTCCTCAAAGACGTTAGAGGGTTTGGAAAAGTTCTAGACTTTGTCACTATAATGGTCAGCCCTTCCTGCGATTAAGTCATGTCATAACAAAAGCATAAGGGACTAATCTTTCGTCGGAAGAAACAGGCTTATGATACATACGTGCCTGGCGTGTCCACACTAGCAGGGCCCAATGCTCCGCTGTTTGATACTTGCTCAGAACTTACACAAAAGTTCTCGGTAGCTCGAGCGGTTCGGCACTGGATTCGTACGGGAATTCCGGCCCATAAACTCGTTCTGGGATTTCCCTCCTACGGCTATGGCTATACCCTTAATAAGACCGAGCTGGAGCCAACTGTATTTTCAGGAAATGCAAGCAAAACCAGCTTGCTCTTTCAACCTGCCGTTGGTGTTGCACCACCAGCTGGAAAGACCTCTGATACAGCAGAGGGAACGGACCTTTGTGGTAACCCAAACGTTTCTGGAGGTCAATGGTTGTTCAGGGAGCTAATCGAGACAGGAAAACTTTCTGCTAATCAACAGAAAGGCGAAGGTGGCTATGAGAGGCACTACGATTGTTGCACACAAACTGTTAGCTGTCTTGAACTGTGTCAAAAGTTTTTTTATGTTCCATCGCAATCAAACTCACCTGGACTTTACCTTTTCTATTTTACATCACAACAGCCTTTCCTCTTCAAGCCGTCGACCCGAAACTTGATCAGTTATGATGACACAGAGTCACTCCGGGAGAAGGCCTTGTTTGCACGTAAACATGGTCTTGCAGGTCTTGAGATGTTTGATGCCATAGGGGACACTGCAGATTCCCAGCTCATGAATAGCGTTCGCCATGCGTTCTTGTCTGGTTCGAAAAGAAAATTTCGCCCAGCTTCACACCATTGATAGAATTTTCATTGGAGTTGGAGCTATTGCTTAAATAAATTCTTCTGTTGGGTGGTAGCTGGCCAAATCCTATACATGATGGTCATATTTCCTGCTCCAGCTAGGTTTCCCGAGTTTTTTACATTTTGTAATTAGTTTTATACTGGTTTTGTTTTCCTTATCCTTGCTTGTGAGATTTAAAAGCCACCTACCTTTACTGGGGCAAATGTCAATCGAAATCAAACATGAACACTATGAAATTTTATATAACCCAAAGCCTTCTCAAAATGATTAAAGGTTTTCAAAAGATTTTGTTTATAAAAAGAGGAGCCCAACACAATAAAACTCAATTGAGTTTTTTTTGCTACTTTGACCTCAAACTTCCAGAATATGCTTGTGATGCACCTTCACAAATTCAAATTTTTATTGATCAAGTGAGGCAAATATCAATGATAAGTATGAATAATATGAGAAACATATTCCCTAAAAAACATATTAATACTAATTATTTGGTCTTAAATCTGAGTTTTCTATACCCCTTTTCTATATAGATAATATAAAAAATTGGAACTTCTACTTTTTTTAAAAAACTCCCTTTAAAGTACAACAGCCAAAGGAAAAAAGTCATAATATTTCCATTTTTTTCTTCATTTCCCAATTGAGATTTTTTTCAAAGAATATATTTCAAGAATTATTATTGTTTTTCCTTTGATTATTGAAATTTAAAGATCTTGATAATTTATGAGTTATCCAAAAACAAATTCCATTTGATTCTGTATAGAAAGTAGAATTATGACTGATCCTCTTAAATTTGTTTTTTTTTCATGGATTAAGATATAAGATACTTCATTAGTTTTAAATGAATTTTTAAGGAAAATTTGAAATTTTCTTATTTAACTTTTTAAATTTTAACCAAAACTAAAGTCAAAATTATTTGTTTAATTTAATTATGGTTATAGTTTGAAGTTGAAAATATTGTTTATATCATTTTCTTCCTATTTTTTAAATCTCAAGCCAAATTCAACTTTTTACTCTTCCATGATGTAATTGATTTAACAATTTAGTTCAATAATTGAAATTGTTTTTCTTTACCAAAGTCTTATTAAATTTAGGGTGTTGGTAAAAAACACGTAAGTGACCTTATTTTTCAAAAAAAATTGCTCAGGCTCAGTTTTGAGGATTTTTTTAATTTTTTTTGCCATATTTTTCCCGACTTGGCATGTCAATAAACACAAATTTTTTCAAAACTTTTTTTTTGCCAAACTTCACCAATTTGGCCAATATGCCAAAATGGAATATTTTTTTCAAAAATTCATTTAAAATCTTCCCACTTATGAATTTCCTTCATTTTTTTTTAAAAAATGAAGGGTTCAATGTGAAGAATAAAGCACCAGAATCCCATAATTTTGGGAATTTTTTTGGGTGGGATAAGTGAAGGTGCAAAAAGGGTTTTTTTTCAAATGCTTTTCCCGTCATTGTAATATGCCTATTTTTAAAAAGTGAATTTAATAACTTCCCACTTATGAATTTCCTTCATTTTTTTTTAAATTAAAGGGTTCAATCTGGACAATAAAGAACCAGAATCTCATGAATTGGGAATTTTTTTTTGGTGGGACAACAAGTGAAGGCCCAATGAGTGTTTTTTTTCTTGTTTAATATGACTATTTTCAAGTACAAAAGTTCCACATGTTTGATAAAAAAGGAGACTGAGGTGTGATTTAAGCAATAAATATGACTGAGGAGGGGGATAATTGGAATAAATTGTATATACAAAAATCATTCAATCAGAATCAACCTCCAAAATAGTGGGTTTTTTCTGAGAGGGGGGAGGAAGATTGGACAAATACAACATTCTGTGTTTCTTGAATTTATCAGCCCACCCCAGGGCTTGTGTTTGGGCATGAATCTCCCAGTCCACAGTAATGGGGGGGACTGGATACACTTTAGAAATGATGATGTCCAAAGGAACAAAATGAGCACAGCTATTCAAGAAGCAGATGAAAATGGGGGGATTATCATTTGGAGGACAGAAATAAGGGGAAAAAGAAAAAGATTGGGCTGTGGAATAAAAGAAAACTGGTCTCTTATACTTATTTGCAATTGGATCCCCCATGTCAGGCATGGACATCCACTTTCTTTTTGGAGCGTGGCCAACATCTTCATACCATTCAATTCTTTCCAAATAAGAGGATACTGAGGGAATTAAGGTGTTCATGGCTTTATAAAGGTCTTGATTTTGTTGAATTTCTTCAGCCAAGTCACCTCTGACATCATCCCATTGATCCTGTGTCTTGTAAATGAAGTGGGATACTTTTCTGTAGCCACAGTTTCCATCACCCTGGACATTGATGGCCTTGAAGGTGTATTTCAATATAAACTTGGGCAAGTCTTTTGAGCCAGTTATCTGATAAAATAGGCTCAAAAGATGAATAAATATAAAAATAAACAACAGAAAATTACATTAAAAAGAATCAGAAACTCACAAACGGCTTGGAGAATTCATCACTTGTGGGATAATTGCTTTGACAATGCTCACAGGTCAAGTCAATTGCATCATAGATATTCAAACTGGTGGCAGGCTTGTGTGATTTTCTTTGTGAGGCTTTGCTTCCAATTGCCAATCTTCTGGACCTTCTAAGGGTTACTTCTGATTTATTTAATTCATTTGCTGAGGGTAGTGAATCTGATGAACTGATGGATTTAGATAATGAGTCCTCAGAATCTTCAGAATCTTCAAATGAGTCCACTTCCATAATTGGAGAGGGTACATTTGACTGGGATCTTGAAGTTGTTGTGCTGGTCACTTTTGATGGGGGTCTTCCTCTTCTCTTGGATTGACTTTCAATAATTTCAAATCTTGAAGGTTCTCTTTTGTTTTTATTCTTGGCTCCTTGGGGTCTCCCACAGATATTCTTGCATTCTAGAGGGTCTTCATAATATTGATCATCCTCTTGACTCTCTGGAATTTGATCAAATGGGACTTTTCCAGTCAAAACATCTTGAAAATGTTGGAGTATTGGGGTGATTTCTGCCATTGGTCTTTGAAACAGGTCTTCCCCAATGTCTTTAAATATTTTCTTGGCGTCATTCATTCTTTCTTTTTCAACAATTTGATCATCACCTTGAAAACCAGCCTAAGAAGAATATGACAAATAAAATCAGTTAATAAGAAATTAAAAAACCCTCACAGGAAAATTCAAATGCCATTGAGGATGGAAGTCTGATAATTCAAGCCTTTGGCACTTGGCAAATGCCTTTTGGGTCTTATGCTTGCAAGGAATGCCTTTATAATTTTTGTATTTGTTGGTGCATTTTTCATTTGGAGGAAATTTTGTTTTGAAATTTTCAAAGGCAATCTGAAGAGCATAATGAGACACCTTGCCATTGAGGGCACAGATGTGTGGAGGAAAATTCATGACATGGACAATCATTTCTTTAGAGATTCTGTTGATTATTTCAATAAATTGTTTTCTGAATGCCATGTGGAGAGCCCTGACTACCTCCAGGGTAGTACCAGTGGACGTTTGGAGCCAAAGTTTAACCATGGCATGGGCACCTTCAACTCTGGAGGTGGAGCCCACACCCAGGTGGCAATGGTGGTTGGTCCAGGCTGGCACATAATACTCCTTTAGAGGAAGCCATGTATTTTTCAAATATTTCAAGACCTCAGGATTTTTGACTTGCTTTTGAAGCTTCTTCCAGTTGTCTTTGAAAGACTTTTCAGTGGATGAATACATAACTTGAGAAATGAATCCCAAAGTCATTAATAAAGACAATAATAAGAAAAAAAGTGAAAAAAAGTGAAGAAGTATAGTACTTGATTCCAAAGGCCCACGAAATTTTCAAAATCAGTTCCATGACCAATTTTCTTCATTCAATGAGCAGATACATCCTTGTTGATGTGCCAAATTCATAGCATGACTTTGGAGTCTGGGAAGAGCTTCTTAATAGAGTTTTTCAAGGCCAGATCCCTGTCAATAACAATAACTGGAGGGGGAACAAGATTGGTGTTGTTAAGGACCTTTTCTATGTATTGATTTAATTCCCAAGTATATGAAGGTTCATTTTCATTCTTCATCAAACAAAAAGCCCCAGAAAAGGTCTTATTGGTTGAGCTGAATCCAACAATATTAAAAAGGGGCATTTTGTACTCATTGGTTTCATAAGTACAATCCATAAGAATGTGAGCCTTATAGGTAATTTCATATACCCAAAAGACCACCAATACAAAAATAACATATTAATATAAATAAAATAAATTTATTTATATTATTGAAATAAAAATCAAAATATAAATATAAAATTATATTAAAAATAAAAAATTAATTACCATTCCAAAATAAAAATACATTAAATTTTGTAAGTATAAAATTACATTTATACTTGAAAAAATTAAGTAAAAATGAAATTTTAACAAAATTGTAAAAAAGTTAAATAAAGATTATTATAACTTTTTATCCAATAAATAAACATATAAAAATTATTTCACCATTGGATTCCTCATAAAAAATCAGGTGGGGTCACCTCTGAGTGAAATTCTTGTAACTCAACTCTAAATAAGCTTAAATTAAGTTTTTAGTATCTTCAATACAAAAGTTGAAAATCCTAAAAACTTTAATTTAATTCACACCACATGTGGTGTTAACCATCAATTTTTGTGTTAAAATTGAGGTGTTGTGTTTAGCTTAGAAGTTATGAGGAATTGAAGTATTTTCAATTGAATTCAATTGAAATGTCAAAATGTGTGCGTGTATTACATAAGTGAACTTTGATTTACATATGAGGTTTCAATTAGTACTGTATTGTACTGTACAATTGAATTGAATTACATATGTAAATTATAAGTACAATACATGATGAGGAATTAGAGTAAAAATAAATTGGAAAGATTAAATTTGGGGGGGTAAAGGAACTCCAGCTCTAAGGGGAAGCTAGACCCCCAAAATCCTTGTTGACAGGCGTGGGATGTCAAAATTCATGCAAAAGTTCATCACTTTTGGCCTGGAATTGAGTTACAGGGTCTGTGGACTCAATTGATGATGAGGTTTTGATACCAACTGGGGTAGTTTTAGCTGTTGCCAAGAGGGTAAAACTACCCTTAAGATAAAACAATCATAGTAAAAACAGTTTTAACTGGTTTCTACGCCTCTGACACACATTCTGACGTTTTTTGAAGGCTCTAGGCCTGGTATTGCTATAGTAATGGCTGATTTAAAGGTCTAAAATGGCTAAAAATGGCTTAAACCAGGGTTCAATGATGCCATAATTGGCTTTTCTGTTGTCAGACTGTTTTTCACAACTGACAAGAGTAAATTTTACTTTTGGAGTAAGAGAATTGACAGCTATAAAAGAATGTCTTCTTTGCCCCACTTTTCTCTTCATGTTAGAATCTTTTCCTTTTATTAATTAGTTTAAACACTGTTAAACCAATCAATCAAAGATTCCAACCACCATTTTTAAATCATTTTAATCCTTTTAACCACGTGAAAAAATCATTATAATTATTGTTTGTAACTTTTATAATCATTTTTACCCCTGAACCACCCCAGAAGTGAATTAAAGCATCTTTCATCACTGTAAACTTTGTCACTTTGTTTCCAAACTCACTCTGGTCACTTTTGGGCATGTTTTCTCTTTGATATTCTTTTTAAAGACTTTTTTCTTTAATTAATTGCTTGCAGTTCTTTGCTCAATTAATTCCAATTGAAATTGCTCTTGAAGAAATTTCTTTTGTAGCCTTAAATATCTCTTGTAGAGTATTTTTGGATAAATTTTTATTGTTGGTAAAACAATAAATCTTTATAATATTATTTTTTTATAATAATAAAGTTATAAGCAATGAAATTGGCGTGTTTTCTCTTAAAAATAATATTTCTTACTATTTTTAATTGATTTTTACCTTATACAAATTTTGAGGACAGGAAAAGTACTTGATTTTTTAATCAAAGTTTCATATCCACACCTTACATTTGGGGGCCCAGCCATGATATTTTACCTGTGACATAATTTTTTACTCTTTTTAAATCTTTTTTCTTATATTGAAAAATTCAAAAACATATAAAAAATACTTATAATTCAAAAAAAACCCATAAAAAATATTTTTTTCATATTATAAGTGAGGCTTAAATTTTTATTTCTTTTTTGAAATATCCTTTTTTTACTCAATTAATTGGTTTTTTTCATTAATTTTAGTGTCTGACAACGTGGTAAGACAAGAAAACATTGAAACAGCCTCAACAGTCACCAGCATTATTCCTGCTAGTACTATTAATTCAGACCATAATAGTACTGTAATTGTGACCCATAATAACCAACCTGGCCCAATATCTTCTGAATTGATTAACTTGGACATAAGTAATACTCTTCAGAAAGCCAAAGATTTGGCCAATAGTAAGTTTTTTGACGTAAAATTACTATTTTAAGCCTTTTTAGCCATAATTATGCCTTCAACCAGGTCAGGAGCCAGCTATAACCCCTCAAGCAGCTCCCAGAAAGGTAATAGACGTGATTATGACAGAGGCCAATCAGGTACAGAAGGAAAAGGGTCAGTTGATGACTTCCAAACAACTAAAATGGGTCATTCTGAAGCTGATAATACCATTTTACCTTCAAAAAGAGCTGACACTGCCACAACAAGCCTCTGTGGACATATACAAAGCCAGCCACAGTGCATACAACAATGCACTTCAATTCAAGGAGTACCAGATCCTTGCAGACCTGTGGAAGAATTGCATGAATTCTTACCTAACTGTGAGAAAATTCCTGGGCCATCCCAACACTTTCAAATCGCTCAATGGATGGCATCCATTGATGGAGAAGAAAAACATGATGCTGTTGACACTAGAATGGAGGAAAAACAACCCTCCACCACCCAAACCAGTGCCAAAAACAGCCCCAGTGGCCAGCACCAGCAATTCCAACGTGAAAAAACAGCCACAAGTTCCAAACAAGGGCAAAGGGAAGGCACCAGCACCAAAGCGTTACAGCCAAGGATACAGAATTCCAAAGATTCAGCAGGATGCCATGTAAAATATATTTCAGATGGCCAGAACCATGATGGAATTACAGAAGAAGGAGGAAGCCAGATTAAGATTCCAGAAATGATTTCTGATATATTTGATTCTGTAAGGTTTGACTATGAAACGATAAATAAAATTTACTAATTTATTACTTATTGTACTCTGAATGTCCTTATAAATTGAATAAATAAGATTAAAAATATAATAATAATAAATAATTATTATTATTATGGCGTAAAATAATTATATTATTAAATAAATATAATAAAATAATTTATATTATAAAAATATAATATAATAAATAAATATATTAATATAAGATAATTAATATATTTAAAAAGCTCTTTATTATTGTTACCAACAAATAATAAAAGCGTAAAAAAATTGTTTTTTATTAATAAAAAACAATTAATAACAATAATATTACTAATATTAAAGTTATGAATTAATATAAATACTATTTATATTAATTAAAGAATTATTAAGAGAGTAATAATAGAGAAATTATTATAATAAGAGAAAATAACCTACTTTTAACACTTAATATAATAATTTTGAAGTATTTTACGCCAAAAAAATATAAATACAACCTTTTCAAATTGTATTTACAATAAAAATAAAGAAAATTACAAATTATTCTGGATTTTTACGTGGAAATGAGTTTTATAGAGATTTTTTAACAAAAACAATTAAATAAATGATTTAATCACGTCAAAATAGATGATTATAGCAAGGAGGTCTTTGGTATTTAATAATATAATGCTTTTATATATAAAGAATAAAGAAATTACCTTTGATTTAATTGATTTAATGTTTTTGATGCGTCTGAGGGGTAAATAGAGTAAAAAGAGCTCTATTTATAGTAAATACCTCCCTCCTAGAGTCCAACAGGCTTCTAGTAGACGTGTACTGATCATATCCACTGGAATTGATCAATATTTTAAGGTTTGAGGGTGATTACATCATGATCAAACCATATTGTATCATTATTACACCATTATTTAGAGTTATCACTGTAACTCTAAGTTTGATGACATCAGAGGCTTGGCAGAACCCCAAATTTCGTGGATTTTATTAGTTTTAATCATAAACTAATAGTATTCACCAATTGTATCACTCTTAAGACTGTTAAACTTAATTTAAGGTTACAGCATGTGATCATAACAGCTCAATTTAAGCTCAAACTTTGATCCTCAATAACTTTTAAGGTTTTCACGCTACAGCAATTCAGAGAGTGAATTCTGATAGCCTGACATAACCTTATTATTCTGCCAAGAGCTTTTTATTACATCATCAAAACTCTAATTTTGATGATTTTTCTTGTAACTCATCTTTTCTGTCGAAATTCAATATTTTAAACTTCAAACCTTGATTTCAGGGGGTTATACCCTGAATTTAATAATAAAAATTACGTCATTCTTCTCGAAGAAACTAGTAGAATCCAACTGTATACTTTTTTTTAAGTTTGGACTACTTTCACAACAAAGTGGTCAACAGCTCTGTTGATTTTTATCAATATTTCCTCATAAGTCTTAACCTTGTTTATAATTTGCAAAATAAAGTTCATATCTGTGTTCTTACAGTAATTACGTGGTAACTTTATTTTTGGTTCATCATTCTAGCATGTATAGTTTAGAAGATATTAGCTATGATCCCTGAATATATGCGTTGACCAAAAAAGTGCATATATTCAGGATAATTCCTTAAGTATTGATTTTGGGAATTAGCTTATTAATTGTTTTATATGTGGATTTTTGTGGGGAATCCACTGGTACAATTTATTTCACATGTTGTTTCATTAGTTTCTGAGATAAATAAGTTTTTATGGTTTTTATAAGGTATTATACCTTATAATTCCTTAAATATTGACTTTACAGATATGCCATAAAAATGGTATATGTGTATTTTTCCATGGGGAATCCGATGGTATAATTTGTTTTACATGTTGATTCATTGGTTTTTAAGTTAAACCAATTTTAGTACCAATTTATGGTATTTTTTGTATATTTGAGTAATTATTTTTAGTGTATAATTATTCTAATTAATTTTAATATAATTATATTAAAGGTATAATTATTCTGAGTCTTTTTTGTGACCTTATTGGGTATGTGGTCATATCTCAAAGGCTCACATTCCCTACCACCAAAAAAGATTGTACCACAATCTGATATATGTGATTAGGGTATCATCCACTGTCCTACCTCTTCAATAGACTTTGTTAGTCTTGAAGCTCAATAATGCTTAACTTTTTATTTTTCAGGTTTTCTTTCATGTCTGAACCTTCTTAGTAATTTATCAGCATTTGTTATATCTTTCTCAAGTAGCCATTCATCTTCTTGAGTTGAATTTCTATACCTTACAAGGTATTCCCTTTCTTTTTTGTTTCTTGTCCTTCTTTCTTTAAGGACTTTTACTATTTTCTTTTCCTCTCCTTCCTCCAAGGGGGGAATTTCAAGTGGGGGTTTATTTCTTAGTGGAAATAATTCCTTATCACTTGAACTGTAAGGTTTTATCAGACTTACAGGGAAAGTTGGGTGTTTGTTCATTAGTTCACCTGTGAGTTCTAATTGCACAGCATTGGGTCCATGAAGTGCTTTTATCATAAATGGTTCTGCAAAGGAATCTTTCAATTTCTTTGGGCCTTTTATGTTATTGAAATTAAGGGTTGATACTAAAACCAAGTCTCCTACTTTGAAATCAGGTGGTTTATGACTTTTATCCCATCTTTCTTTTGCATATTTAAAAGAATCTTGCATGCATCTGTTTGCATGGTGTCTTGCTTTGTCAAGCATTATCTTGAAACTGCTTGCTGTTGGATGTATATCCACTAAGTACTTTTTGAGGGTGTCATAAGGAAGTCTTTGATTCCAACCTTTCTCTAGCATTGCTGGTGTTTTGCCAGTAGAAGAATGGATTGATGTCTTATATGCCAGTTCAAGTGCTGGTATTAGTGTACACCAATCATGGGTAAAACCATCAGAATCTTTGAATTCTAGCCCATAAGCACAGAATCTTCTGATCATATCCTCTAGGGTCTGTATCATTCTTTCTGCTAGACCATCAGTTTGAGGATGATAAGCTGTTGAGAATGATAATTTTGTCCCAAACAAGTTATGGAGATTTGTCCATAATGCTGAAGTGAACTTTGGGTCTCTGTCGCTTATAATATTTTGGAATAAGCCTGTGTGGCTAATAACTTTATTCCATATCATGATGGCTGTATCCATAGCTGTTTCATCTTTATGACATGGTAAGAACATGGGAGTTTTACTGTACCTGTCAACTAACACTAGACATGCATTATAACTCCTGTCTCCTCCTGGAGGTAAGGCTGTTACCCAATCCATATGAACTATTTCCCATGGGGATTTTGGTTCTTGGATTTGGATCATCATTCCAAATTTCTTTCCTGTGGCTCTGTTGGCTTTTTGGCATCTGTCACAGGTTTGGCAGTACTCTGCAACATCTTTCTTCCAATTTGGCCACCAAGAGCAGGTTTTCACCCTCTCTAGTGTCCTATCTTCTGAGAGATGTCCAGATGCAACACTATCATGACACTCATGTAAAATAGTGTTTATTAGTGTTCTGTCTGTTAAGGCCATAACACATGTGTGTTTTGTTCTATGGTAAAGGATTCCATCAAGGAGGTGGAATCTTCCTTCATCATATGCCTTTTTCCATATTTCATCTAGTTTTGATGAAAGTGATGGATCTTTGCAGTCTTTCATTAGAAGTTGGTTTAAGATATGGCAATTTTTGTCTGTCTTATAGCGTTCTTTAACTTGGTTAAAGAATTCTGTGCCAATGTCTGTAGCACATATTCCTTCTATATGGTGCTCTTCTTGTGGTACCCATGCTGGATTGTCAGGGGTATTTGCTAGAGCCCATCTGCTAAGACCATCTGCATTTTTATGGATATTTCCAGATTTATGAACAATAGTCATATTTCCTCTATATTCTTGGATAGCAATTTGCCATCTCAGCATATGTCTATTTGGAGTCTTCATATTTAATAGTGATTTCACAGCATTACAGTCTGTGATTACATCAAATACTGTGCCATCCAAATAATAATGCAGTTTTTCTAAAGCCCATACTAGGCATAAGCATTCCATTTGGCTTGCTCCATACCTTGCTTCTGTTGGCTTTATCTGCCTTGAAATGAAACAAATTGGTCCTTCCACTGGTTTATCATTGATAATTTGTGTTTGGTGAAGTGCAGCACCTAGTCCTTCTCCACAAGCATCAATGTACAGTTTGAAGGGTAGTTTCCAATCTGGCATCAGAAGAAATGGGGCATTTGTTAAGGAATTTTTCAATTCTTCATATGCCTTGACTCTTTCTTCTGTCATCTCATAGACTGTTTGTTGGTCACATAGCTTATACAATGATTTAGCAATCTTTGCAAAGTCCTTTATATGCTGTCTATAGTAACCAGCAAATCCTAGAAATGATTGCATTTCTTTTTTGGTTTGAGGCATTGGTTTAAGTAGTACTGCTGCTACTTTATTTTTGTCTATGCCTAGACTAAGGCCAGATACTACATGTCCTAGGGCTTTTAATTCACTATATGCAAAATGACATTTTTTCAATGAAATTTTCATATTTACTTGGACTATTTTCTGTAGTACCCTTTCTAGTCTTGTCAGGTGATTTTCCCAAGTTTCTGAGCAAACTATGATATCATCAATGTAGATTATTAACCATCCTTCTGATAATTCTTCAGGAAATATGGTATTCATCATTCTTTGATAATGGGAAGGTGCATTTTTTATCCCAAATGGCATTCTTAAGTATTCAAAAATTCCACAATGGACTATTATTCTTAGTAGTTTCTTGGCATTGTCTGTTAAGACATTTTGATGAAAACCCTTAAGAGCATCCATAGCTGTGATGAACTTAGCTTGTGACAATTGGGTCAATGTCTCATGGATTCTGGGTATTGGATATCTGTCTGGAATGGTATAGGTATTCAGGGCTCTGAAGTCTCCTACCATCCTTGATTTTCCATTATGCCAAGTTATAATGACAGGTGTAGTAACTTCTACTTGTTCATTATGTCCAACCTTTCTTAATACTCCAAGGTCCATTAATTCTTTAATGTGCGCCTCTAAGGCTTCTCTAGCTCTTGGGCTGGCTGCATAAGCAGGTCTTCTTAATAAAGGTGGGTAAGGTTTTTCTACATTAAGAATTATATCCACTTCATGTCCAATTATGGCACCTAGTGGCTCTTTGTCAGTTGCAAAGGCATTTTTATACTTAAATAAGAGGTCAATCAATTTTTCTTTCATTTTTTCTGTTAATTCTTGATTGAATTCTGCCTCTTTGAGTTGTTCAGATATAAAAAGTTCTTTTTCTGGAATTTTTTCCTCATTCTTAATAACTGTGATTTGTTTTTTGTTATTTAAGAATCCAAACTTTTGTCTTTTATTATCTCCTATGGTAAAATATCTATCCTTTTGGTTGGAGATATCTATACCATAGATTGATAAGTAGTCATTCCCAAGTATGAAATGATTACTAGTACAGTTGTCCATTACTACAAACTCTACTTTGATTCTGACACATTGTGAGGGATGAGGAAAAATTAGTGTTAAATCAATTATTCCAAGGGGCTTCATGCTCTCACTTGCACTACTAAACTTGACACCTTGTATTGGCATAAGTTTTTCTTGCCAGTCTGGGACAATGGTTTTTAAGTAACTTTTGCCAACACAGGTGCAATATGCTCCTGTGTCCAAGTTAACCTTTCCTTCTTGGTTATTAACCATAACAATACTTATACTTGATTTTCCAGCTGTATATCCCATTCCTCTTGCAGGTTTGGTTCTATACATTTTGGCAGCTTGTATGTTTGTCAGGTTTGAGTCAGATGTTCCAACTTGTGGCAAGTTTGAGTTGACATCCAGTACTTCATAAATTATATCAATATTATTAATTTGTGCATTAATTATATTGGTTTCATCACTTTCAGAGCTTTCTGACTCTTCTGTCTCTTTTTCAGAGTCAGATTCTTCTTCTTTGTCATTGTGGTTTTCTGTTTCCACAATTTCATTAATCTTTGCTTTTTTAAGGCAATTATTGGCTAAGTGTCCAATACCTCCACATTTATGGCATTTTCTTTGCTCATTATTTTTGGATGTATTGGGCTTAAAGGATTCTTGTGACTTATCTTTTTTGATAAATGGTTTATTTGGGCTTTTGATGTCCAATTTTTTCCAAGTCCTGCCAATTTTTGTTCTTGTCACTATATCTTCTAGTGCATTTATATACTCTTCTGTGGAGCATGGTTCTATACACCTGCTTCTTAGGGCATGTTCTAGTTCCCCTCCACATTTTTTAAGTATTTTCATATGCACCATCTTCTGTGACATTTCTGGGTACAGTGCATTAAGCCTTTCAACTTGTTTTAAGAACCAAGTTAGAGGTTTATCTTTCTCTGGGTCAAAGAAAGAGTTTTCAAATGCATTTTCTATCTTATACCTCCAGGCATCATTTGCCCACTTGGTGATTATTTCTTGTTTCCACCAAGACCAGGTATTTTTACCATTTGTTTGTCTTATGCCATAATACCATCTTTTTGCAGATTTCTCAAACAATGAATGTAATCTTGCAGTGATTAATTCATCTGGTATGGCATAGTCTTCTTGTAACATGTCAATTGTTTTAATAAATGACATGTGGTCATATTCACCTTCTCCTTTGAATGTTGGCCATTCCTTTAATTGAGGTGCTTCTTTCATTAAGACTTGGTTGTTGTCTTGATGACTCAAGTCTGTTATGAAAGGATTTGACAATTCCTCTTTTGTTTTAACAGGGCTTCTTATATGAGAAAATTGTGTTGATAACTTTGGCATATTCAAATTAGCCTCATTGATTTTATCCATTTTTTCAGTAATAAGCCTTATTTCACTCTGAATTTCATCTTTCAGATGCATTCTTGCTTCATCACTTTTTTCCACATGGTCCAAAAGTAATTTTTGGTGTGATGAAGTCTTTTCTTCAAATTTTTCTACAGAAATACTTAATTTATTTAATTTTTCTGTAAGATTGTCAATACTCACATCATAATTGATTGTCAAAGTCTTATCTTTGATATCTTTTATGTATTTATACAATTCTTGTTGTCCTTGTATTAATTTTTTGAGTATTGTCAATTAAATTCTTTGGTTTATTATTTTCAACAATAAACTTAATGTTGTCAATTTCTTTCTTGTTTTGCACAACAATCTTTGTTAAAGAAGATAAATTGTTGTTTATTTCTTGTAGTGATAATAAACTGTCTTTAATTTCTTTTAGAGGTAATATACTATTTTTAATTTCTGTTAAAGTATTTACAACATCTTTGGACAAGGTTATTTCTTTGGGAAATGAGGTTGTCTCATTCTTTGCTCTTCCTTGTCCTTGAATTCCATCAAGGTTCTGGCCATGTTGAAAACATTGTCCATGGCATCCTTTTGGATTCTTGGGATTCTGTAGCTTGGGGAATATGGTTTCCTCCAATGCTTTTTCTTGTTCTTCTTCCCTTCTTGGGGAAGTGGGTTGGCTTGAGGCTTGCTGGTAGAAGCTACTGGGGCTTCTTCCTTGGTTGCCTCCCTCTTTTTGGCATGATAATCCTTGATTTTTTTGATTTGAGGTTTGGATGACAGTGGATTCCATCCATTGGAGTATTTCACTATCTCCTCCTCTTTGAGGAACTTTTTCAGGATGTGCCACGAGTTCATCACTCCTTGGTGTATTTGAGGCAGCATTTCCCAGTCTTTGTCCTTGTATACTGTGTAATACTGCTTGTACTGGCTCATGTAGCTGTCTATTTGAGCCCTCTGAATGTGATTTGTACCTATTTGAGTTACTCATACTTAGTTCCAATTCAGGCTCAGATATCATGGGCATTTCTGGGACTTGCCTTTGGGATAAGGCACTTCCTTGTGTGGATTCTGTTCCACTGGGGATATTGCCCTTTCTTTTCCCTTTTGAGGGATCAATTCTACTTCTGAGTCCAGCTCCATCTGATTGGATGGAGTATTGGGAACCTCTTCTGGTAGTCATAATTAAAGAATAAGAAAAAATAAAAGTATTTTAGAATAAAATTCTTTTATGGCAATTTAAAAAGAGGTGCTCACCTTCAGAGTCTTGAATGGTGGGCCCTGGAAAGTCTAATTTCTTAGCTTTCTTTCTTTTGGTGATAACTGGTGTTGGAGAACTTTGACAAGTTTCTTCCACCAATCTCTCAACAGTAGCTTGGTTGTCTTCTGTTGGGTTATCTTCAAACACTAAAAAAGACAAATAAATATAAGTCTTTTTATAATAAGTGTTATTTTTGGCAAGATATGGCAATTTTCCACGTAGAAATTGCTTTTATATCTTTGAAAAATTGAAATAAATAAAGAAATGAATAAAAATGAATAAAAATAACTTTTTTATTGGTTTTTAATATTTTTTAATATTTTTTATATATTTTTTTATTTTTATTTTTTAAAGAATAAAATAAAAAATGAATATGATTCTTATAAAATTAAATTATAATAAAAATTATTTTTGATTTATAAAATATCTCTTTTAATCACTAGAGTCACTCAAAGAAAGTTCTTGCAAGTCTAAGGATGTGAAAAACCACGTGTAAGACAGTACAATTGCTTTCCAAATGCCTCAATAGCTTTTAAAATCAATAAAATATAAAATTATTATATAATTTTTATGATTATAAATATAATTTATTATTGGATAAACCCAAATAGGATCTTTTTAAAGGTCTTTTAAGTAAATATCACGGCCAGGCCCCCAAATGTAAGGTTTGACTATGAAACGATAAATAAAATTTACTAATTTATTACTTATTGTACTCTGAATGTCCTTATAAATTGAATAAATAAGATTAAAAATATAATAATAATAAATAATTATTATTATTATGGCGTAAAATAATTATATTATTAAATAAATATAATAAAATAATTTATATTATAAAAATATAATATAATAAATAAATATATTAATATAAGATAATTAATATATTTAAAAAGCTCTTTATTATTGTTACCAACAAATAATAAAAGCGTAAAAAATTGTTTTTCATTAATAAAAAACAATTAATAACAATAATATTACTAATATTAAAGTTATGAATTAATATAAATACTATTTATATTAATTAAAGAATTATTAAGAGAGTAATAATAGAGAAATTATTATAATAAGAGAAAATAACCTACTTTTAACACTTAATATAATAATTTTGAAGTATTTTACGCCAAAAAAATATAAATACAACCTTTTCAAATTGTATTTACAATAAAAATAAAGAAAATTACAAATTATTCTGGATTTTTACGTGGAAATGAGTTTTATAGAGATTTTTTAACAAAAACAATTAAATAAATGATTTAATCACGTCAAAATAGATGATTATAGCAAGGAGGCCTTTGGTCTTTAATAATATAATGCTTTTATATATAAAGAATAAAGAAATTACCTTTGATTTAATTTATTTAATGTTTTTGATGCGTCTGAGGGGTAAATAGAGTAAAAAGAGCTCTATTTATAGTAAATACCTCCCTCCTAGAGTCCAACAGGCTTCTAGTAGACGTGTACTGATCATATCCACTGGAATTGATCAATATTTTAAGGTTTGAGGGTGATTACATCATGATCAAACCATATTGTATCATTATTACACCATTATTTAGAGTTATCACTGTAACTCTAAGTTTGATGACATCAGAGGCTTGGCAGAACCCCAAATTTCGTGGATTTTATTAGTTTTAATCATAAACTAATAGTATTCACCAATTGTATCACTCTTAAGACTGTTAAACTTAATTTAAGGTTACAGCATGTGATCATAACAGCTCAATTTAAGCTCAAACTTTGATCCTCAATAACTTTTAAGGTTTTCACGCTACAGCAATTCAGAGAGTGAATTCTGATAGCCTGACATAACCTTATTATGCTGCCAAGAGCCATTCATTACATCATCAAAACTCTAATTTTGATGATTTTTCTTGTAACTCATCTTTTCTGTCGAAATTCAATATTTTAAACTTCAAACCTTGATTTCAGGGGGTTATACCCTGAATTTAATAATAAAAATTACGTCATTCTTCTCAAATAAACTAGTAGAATCCAACTGTATACTTTTTTTTAAGTTTGGACTACTTTCACAACAAAGTGGTCAACAGCTCTGTTGATTTTTATCAATATTTCCTCATAAGTCTTAACCTTGTTTATAATTTGCAAAATAAAGTTCATATCTGTGTTCTTACAGTAATTACGTGGTAACTTTATTTTTGGTTCATCATTCTAGCATGTATAGTTTAGAAGATATTAGCTATGATCCCTGAATATATGCGTTGACCAAAAAAGTGCATATATTCAGGATAATTCCTTAAGTATTGATTTTGGGAATTAGCTTATTAATTGTTTTATATGTGGATTTTTGTGGGGAATCCACTGGTACAATTTATTTCACATGTTGTTTCATTAGTTTCTGAGATAAATAAGTTTTTATGGTTTTTATAAGGTATTATACCTTATAATTCCTTAAATATTGACTTTACAGATATGCCATAAAAATGGTATATGTGTATTTTTCCATGGGGAATCCGATGGTATAATTTGTTTTACATGTTGATTCATTGGTTTTTAAGTTAAACCAATTTTAGTACCAATTTATGGTATTTTTTGTATATTTGAGTAATTATTTTTAGTGTATAATTATTCTAATTAATTTTAATATAATTATATTAAAGGTATAATTATTCTGAGTCTTTTTTGTGACCTTATTGGGTATGTGGTCATATCTCAAAGGCTCACAGATTCCATCCCAGAGTTGTATGATGCTATAAATGACGTGAAAAAACATCTTTCTGATAAAAATGAAACCATTTGTAACAACATTAAAACAAACAACCTGAATTTTTGCCAAATTAATGAAACACTTATGTGTTTTGAAAAAGTTTTAAGAAAAATTAAAATTTCCAATAATGATAATTCTTTTGACAATAAAATAAATGAGCAATCTGCCATTATTAAAGAATTAACAGATAGATATTCTAAATTCAATATTGATGACATAATTGAAACAAGAATTAAACAAGCCATAAATATTATCAAAACAGATAACAATAAAGTCCTTGATGACATTTCAAATTCATTTACTGAAGTAAAGACATATACCATTGCCTTGAAAAATTGTTTTGATGCTTCACAAGAAGAAGTATCAAAATTATCAATGAAATTGAATCAAGTCACTGCTGATAATACAAGACAGACAGAGTTATGGCAAGAACTGACACATAAAGAAGATATGTATAAAATTGAAGTAATAAATATAATACAAAGCTTCCAACATGAATACAGAAATTCCCAAAGATGTAGCAACAGTAAAATGAATGACATTGAACAAATACTGAACACCTTACCAAGAATGTCTACACCTCTAAATCAAAATGAGGGCACAAGAATTCCAAATCCACAAGTATTGGATCCTGATAATTCACAATTCAAAAGTGAATTATCCACTTCTTTTCATAACTTGGAACCATCAATGGGCCAAGCACTCTTGAAAGAAGTTCCAAAACTTAAAGAATGGCCTCACTTCAGTGGTGAAGGAGAGTATGACCATATGGAATTCATTAGAGGTATTGACATGTTCAAAGAGGATTTAGAATTACCAGACAGATTGGTAACAGCCAGGTTTAACACCTTGTTTACCAGATCAGCTCACAGATGGTACATTAAAATAAGACAAGCACATGGACACCAGAGTTGGACTTGGTGGAAAGCCCAAATCATCAACAAATGGGCAAATGATGCTTGGAGGTTTAAAGTTGAAACAGCCTTTGAATCTGCCAAATTTAATGCTGATAAAGACAAAGCTTTACCATGGTTTTGCCAACAAAAGGACAGATTAACAGCATTATATCCTGACATCTCAGAATTTATGATCCATAGGAAAATTCTGAGACAATGTGAAGGTGACTTAGAGCATGCTGTCAAAAGCAGGACTACTGAACAATCTTCAGCAGAGGATATTATCAATATACTAGAAGAAGTAAACACCAGAACCAAACTTGGTTCTAGTAGGGTGAATCTCAAAACAAGGTTTAATACACCTTGGAAAGATTCTGTGGACAAAAACCCCAAAGAAAACTCTAGTAATATTAAGTATAAATCTGCATATACAGTCAGAAAATGCCATATTTTCCAAAGCACCACCCATTTAGCCAATACATGTCCAAAAAGGGGGAAAATCAATGAAATTGACATTGAAAAGGAACCAGATGTTGAAAAAGAAGACATAATTGAAGACAATTCAGATGATAAGTCATCCATATTTTCTGAATCTTCAAAAGATATAGAAAATATCAATGCCACTTTTGACATCATGGAATCTTATTCCCACTTACCACAATTGAGCAATGGTCAACTTGATTTATCAAAGGTTCAAGATGCACAACTTATGAAAACAAAACCAAACAGGGGAAAAGGTTATACAGCTGGTAACTCCTGTATAACAGAAGTGGTGATTGACAACAAGCCCACCAAACTTTTACTTGACCCAGGAGCCTTCTGCTCTTGTGTTGGAAAATCTTTTCTTAAGACTTGTGTACCAAATTTTGAAGACCAATTGTTAGCAATTGATGGTATAAAATTAAACAGTGCAAGTAACCCAATGGAAGCATTAGGAATCTTTGAGACCAATGTCATATTCCCACACATAAATGGGAATTTAAGAATCACAGTTGAATTTGTTGTTATGGAAAATTGCTCTAGTACCCATTTTATATTTGGAAATCACTATTTAATCATGTATGGGATAGATTTACATAATAACAAAGACAGATACTTTACAATTGGAGACAATAAGCGCCAAAAACTTGCCTTTTTACCATTTAAAAGACAAATTACAGTAAACAAAGTATCACCAGTCAGCTTAGAGTTAGAGAAATTCAAGTCTGAACAATTAAATGAGGCTGAAATAAGCCTTCATCTGACTGATAAACAAGAAAATGAACTTTCTTCCCTTTTGTATGACCACAGAGGAGCATTTGCTTCAGACAAAGAACCTCTAGGAGCAATTATTGGTCATGAAGTTGACATCATTCTTAACATTGAGAGACCTTATCCACCACTCTTAAGAAGACCTGCATATCCAGCAAGTCCAAAATCAAGAGAAGCTCTAGAAATTCATATCAAAGAACTTCTGGACCTTGGTGTAATAAGAAAAGTAGGCCACAATGAAGAAGTAGAAATAACTACACCAGTCATAGTGGCGTGGCATAATGGAAAATCCAGAATGGTTGGGGACTTCAGAGCTCTGAAAACTTACACTGTTCCAGACAGATACCCAATACCAAAAATCCAAATTGCCCTTACTCAAATATCTCAACCAGTGTATATAACCACTATGGATGCCCTTAAAGGATTCCATCAAAATGTGGTGACACCAAGAGCAAGAAAATACTTGAGAATTATTGTTCATTGTGGAGTGTATTAATACTTGAGGATGCCCTTTGGTATCAAAAATGCACCTTCACACTTCCAAAGAATGATGAATGAAATCTTCCCTGAAGAACTCTCAGAGGGATGGTTAATCATTTACATTGATGACATTATTGTCTGTTCCAAGACTTGGGAGGAGCACATGTACAGATTGTCCAGATTTTTGACAAAAATTCAATCAGTCAACATGAAAATCTCCTTGAAGAAATGCCATTTTGGATTTAAGGAGCTTAAGGCACTAGGACATGTTGTATCTGGTTTATCCCTTGGAATTGACAAAAACAAAGTTGCAGCAGTATTGCTAAAACGCATGCCTCAGAACAAGAAGGAAATTCAGTCATTCTTAGGTTTTGCAGGATATTACAGGAACCACATTAAAGATTTTGCATCCATAGCAAGACCACTTTATAAATTGTGTGACAAAGACACAGTATTTGAAATGACTGTTGACAGAGTCAAAGCTTTTGAGTCTCTAAGAGAAGCATTGACCACTGCTCCACTCTTACTGATGCCAGACTTTAAATTGCCTTTCAAACTGTATATTGATGCAGCAGGGGATGGACTAGGTGCTGCACTTCACCAAGTTCAGATCATAAATGATAAACCTGTAGAAGGACCCATATGTTTCATATCCAGGCAAATCAAACCAACTGAAGCCAGATATGGAGCAAGTCAAATGGAATGTCTATGCTTTGTCTGGGCCTTGGAGAAATTGAACTACTTCTTAGAGGGATGTGTTTTTGAAGTGATAACAGATTGTACAGCTGTCAAATCACTTTTAAACATGAAAAAACCCAACAGACATATTCTCAGATGGCAAATAGCCATACAAGAATACAGAGGCAATATGACTATTTTTCATAAGGATGGGAATATTCATAAGAATGCAGATGGACTAAGCAGGTGGCCATTACCAAATAATATTGATAACCCTGCTTATGTGCCAGAAGAAGCTTCACCACAAATTCAAATAGAAGGAATAAGTGTTACAGACTTAAACACCACCTTCTTTGAAGAAGTCAGAAACAGTTACACTCTAGATAAGAATTGTAGCATCTTATGCCAATTACTTAACAAAGACTGTAAAGACAACTCTCTAATACATGCCTTGGATGAATTATGGAAAAAATCTTATGATGAAGGAAGATTTCACCTACTGGATGGTATAATTTACCACAGAACCAAGCACACATGTGTCATGACAGTTGTAGACAGGTCATTAATCAATCTTGTACTGGAAGAATGCCATGATAGTCCCTTTTCAGGACATCTGTCTGAAGACAGAACAAGAGAGAAAGTAAATACCTGCATATGGTGGCCAATGTGGCAGAAAGATGTTACAGAGTATTGCAAAACCTGTGACAGATGCCAAAAGGCAAATAAATCCACTGGCAAGAGACTTGGAAATATGAAAAAAATCCAAGAACCAAACAGACCTTGGGAAATTGTCCATATGGATTGGGTAACTGGCCTACCACCAGGAGGTGACAGAAGCTATAATGCTTGCCTAGTAAGTGTGGACAGATTCAGTAAAACTCCAATCTTTTTACCACGTCATAAAGATGATACAGCCATCGATACAGCTCTTCTGATATGGAATAGAGTAGTGTCATGGACTGGGATATTTACAAATATCATTAGTGATAGGGATCCCAAATTCACTTCAGCACTATGGACAAATCTTCACAAATTATTTGGCACTAAACTGTCTTTCTCTACAGCCTACCACCCACAAACTGATGGCCTGGCTGAAAGGATGATCCAAACCTTAGAGGAGATGGTGAGAAGAGTTTGTGCATATGGCCTTGAATTCAAAGATTGTGATGTATTTACCCATGATTGGTGTACTCTGTTGCCAGCACTGGAATTAGCATATAAAACATCAATCCATGCCAGTACCAATCAGACTCCTGCTATTCTAGAAAAAGGATGGAACCCCAAGTTACCCCAAGATTCTTTGAGGAAAGACTTAATTGAAATACATCCCACAGCTGCTAGCGTTGAAGGAATGCTAGACAAAGCTATAAAGCATGCAGTAAGGTGCATGGAGGACTCTTTTGCATATGCTAAAGACAAATGGGATAAATCTCATGCAACTCCAGATTTCAAAGTGGGTGACCTAGTTCTTGTATCCACCACTAACTTCAATAACATCAAAGGATGTAAAAAGTTGAAAGACTCCTTTGCAGGACCTTTTGTGATTAAGGCCCTCCATGGAGAAAATGCTGTTGAAGTAGAGTTATCTGAAGAACTTAGCAATAAGCATCCTACATTTCCAGTGAACTTGATAAAGCCATATAAATCTAGTGATGCTGAGAAATTTCCCTTGAGGAATAAGATTCCCCAAGTTATACCTTCTATTGAGACATCTGGTGCTAAGAAAATTACCAAAGTTCTTAAAGAAAGGAAATTAAGAAGCAAGAAAGTGAGGGA